>CM038681.1:539891428-540064081 GCA_021605205.1 Aegilops longissima | reverse complement strand
TTGGGTCCATCTAGGGAGGCGCCAACGCAACGTAACAAGGCAACCGGACTTATAATGCTTGAACACTCTCACTTAGCCATAGAATTCTATAATTTTAAATTTCGCTAAGCTCTAGTATTCGAAGACCGAGTTCGGGCGCTATCCACGCCTTTGGCCGGACAATTCCGTTCCTCGCCTAAGCGCATAAGTCTTTAGGGACCCAAAAACCTCTCGAACAGCGACTCGCCTCGCCTCTATCATGACGGCCGCTTTTAGCTTTATCCATCGAGGTGCTCACCCAGCTCAACTGGGCACAATCGCAGTGGTTCTCCGGTGCTACCTTAGCCGATATAACGGAACGTAAGGTACCAAAACACGGGAGCCGGCAAACCCAACTATTGACCCAAGACATGATTCAGAGCCGATTCATATAATGCTATAAGTTCGGGTGCCACACTTCAGAAAGTGTTCGGACTTTATCACACCATAATTTTGGGGTACTTAAGCCCTCGGTGTATTGGCCGCACTAAAGTGTACGGTTGCAACATGTCATACAATGAACATATATATAGATAAAGAAAGGAGTACAATAATAAGCTTAAAGCTATGTATTGTTTATTCAAAAGGTACCGCAATGAAAGCGAACGATACAAATGGTGCGATAAGCAAGGGATGGGACTATCTAATATGTCCTCTCCGGGGTAAGCTGCGGATGGTATGTAAAATAGGTATAATGCTCGTAATAGAGACCACCTGAACACTCGACGAGCTCGCTTCCTTGGCTGTTGCATCGTGAGTTCGGGCGATTCTAGTGCCGACAGGACTTCCGAAAACGGAGTCCTGAAAAAAGGAAAGAAAGAAGAAAAAGAATGACACAATCGGGAGCCCCGTGCGGTCGAGCCGCATTCTTGGCGCTACCGTGGTCGTCGGCCTCCCCTTATGCCCATGGTATCTCCAGAGCGAAGTAGTATGTACGCGTAATCGCCTTCGCAACTTCGCGAGGGCTGGGTTAGCCGGATTGCTACGCTGCTGGCTTGAATCGTGCCAGCGGTCTTGTTGTAGGTTACTCCCGGCGCGCTTGGCGTTGTCCGGACGCTTAGTGGCCGGACTCGAGAATTGTCGTGAGAGGCTGCTTTGCACCTCCGCGAGGTCAGCTGCGGTGCTCTCCGCTCGAGAGAGCGCTCGGTGTTTCCATTGACCGTGATTACTCCTCGAGGGCCTGCATCTTGAGCTTGAGGTATGCGAAAAGCGGCACCGCTGAACTTTTGTAAATGCGGTTCGCCCGAAAGCAGGCATGATAGCCGCTATGAACGGGACGATGTCGAAGATTAACTCTTCGCTTCGAAGTTATCCGGGATCCAAGACCACTTCGAGTGTAATCGGAGCCCATACAATTGGCCTCTACACCTGTGATGACGCCTTTAAAGGTCATCTTTGTAGGTTTAATCCTTGAGGGGTCTATGCCCATTTTGCACATCGATCCCGATAAAGGTGTTCAGTTGCTGCCGCCATTCATCAGACTCGTGAGGTGAAATCCACGATAATTGGGTCAAGAACCAATGCGTAAACCGCCGTGGACGGATGCTAGTAGGGTGGTCCTTCGATCAAGGTGATCGGCAGGAAGACCATGGGTTGAACTTCGGGCGATCGCTCCATCACATATACGCCCTTAGTGCACGCTCGCCCCCTTTTGGGTATATGGGTTATGTGATATCATGTTCACTGCTCGCACTTGTGTGGGAAAACCCTTCGTCTCTATTGTTCGGGCGTCGGGCTCTTCTCGCTCATCGCTATGCTTGTTTTGAACACCCAACAATCCCTCGCTGGTGTGATTGGCGGTTTCGGGGTGCTATGTATCCGCACAAGCGGTCGAGTATTCGGGTCCAAGTTGACGGCCTTTGGGTATTTTGAATGGCTTCTTCCGATGACCGGTTTAGAGCTCAATCCGCATTGACGGGTCAGATCTTCAAAGATTATCGCCACGCGGGCGCTTGTTCTTGTTGCGACGTGACCTCGCCATTGCTGTCCTTGGTATCCGAACTATCATGGTGTTTGGCCAAGTTATTGCTTCGAAGCTAGCCAGCTGTCCTCTCCCGCACAAAAGCGAAGTCATGAGGGTTGTGAGTGCTGCCATAGATTTCGCTTTTCTTGTCCTAGGTGCCGGGCAAGCCACTCATCGCGGATGTTATGTTTGAAGGCTGCAAGGGCCTCTCGTGATCCGGACAGTCAACAATTTGATTTTTCTTGTTTGGAACCATGTCCGCAATTGCCCGCCGATTCTTCCGGGCTGCTGAATTATGTGGCTAAGGTCATCGGCGCTCGTGGTCGCATATATGTGCCCTCGAAGTTATCAAGGAATGTTGCCTGTGTCCTCCCAACAACCAATTGATTCTCACGGCAAGCTGTTGAGCCAATGCCGAGCTGGTCCTTTAAGCTTGAGGGGAGGTATTTGATTGCATGTAGATCATCACCAAGGGCCATGTGGATATGGAGGAGATAATCCTCGATCCGCACGGCAGATCTGTGGTTCCATCGTATGATTCGGCTGTTTACGGGTTTAAAGCCCTCAGATTTGATGATCCATTACTTCATCTCGTGAAGCAAAGTGGGTGTGCGGCACCTCTCAGATAATATATCATGACACACTCAAATGAGCTTTTGTCTATTGTGTTCGCCCTGCCGAGTTTCAGATCCGGGCGTGATTTGTTATCATCACGCGTCGTCGGGCGCCCACGCGATCCGCCGTAGATCGATCTTGTATGTTTTGGCCTTATCCTCCAATATATCTCGCAAGTCCAGCGCGCTTTTCCCGCGCTTTGTACTTTTTGAACGGCGCTGGGTACGGCTTGAACGGAGGGTCTAGAGGTTTCTATCGCGCCACGAGGTGGCCGGTCCGCCATATCGCACGCCGGTGACTTGGGTGCTTCCTCCGACGAGGCAACGGCCTGCGCTTGGGGTAGCTTTTGAGGGCGCTCATGTTCATACTCTTTGGCTGCAAGGACTTCGGTCCATCCGCTACCAGCGTATCTTGGTCACTCTAAGTCGTTGCTGCTTTTTCTTGAGGCTGCTTGCCGTGGCTATAAGCCCGCGCTTGAAACGCCCTCGTCGGGCGGGATCCTCAGCACGACAAACTCGCCGCCTTCGAGGCTTGCCTCGCCTTCTGAGGGAGGCGATAATTATCGCCCTCGACCTTTTTCTGCCGCAGACCGTCAGGCGGACTTTGCTTCTCCTTCCTCCTGCCGCCGAGTCCTCGGCCGAGGAGGTTGTCTTCGCACTGTCCGGTGTTATTATCTCCCGTGCCGAATCACCGCTTTTTTCTGTGGCGGATTTAGAGCGCGCCACGACGCCGGGCGCTTCGTTGCTTCTGGAGGGTCATCCTCGGTTGTTCCATCGCTGCTCCCATCTTTTGGGATGTCCACCATGTATATGTCGATGACGAGGTGGCCTTCCAAAGGCCCCTCAGTAGGCGCTGGTCTTGGTCGCCTCCCGCATCGCCGTCCATACCGCCGATGTCTTCGGAGTCGGTCGAGCATGTCGGCTAAATCATCGACAAGGGCTACAAAGTGGGTGGTGGGTGGGCGCTAATTTCTTTGTCGCCTCAGATCCCAACCTTCCCGACTGCATCCGCCAGGCTCTCCGGATAAGGAGAGAGACTTTAGTGAATTCATGATGTCGCCAAAGGGCGAGTGTCCGAAAGATGTCCGCGGCGGTGAACTCCATGACCGCGCCAATCGATTCGGATTGGCAGGAGCGCTGAGGGTTCGGAGTCCCGAGAGGAGTCCGCACCTTGGAGTCACGGCCTTCGCAGGGACAGGATAGAGTTCGCCCAATCGTCGAGAGATCGAGTCTCCCGAGGTGGTGTCCAACCACTCGCCCTCGAACGGGAATCCGCCCGGATTGAGGGCCGGAGCGGATGCCGGTGCGCTCCTGTGGCAATCGCTCGTCAGCAGAGCGAGATCATGCCCATCGAGACAAGCAGGCATCGCTATTGCGGCTCGAATCCGGTCAAGATCAAGTCTCCGCGACATCGGCCGATAGTTCAAACTTCCAAATCGACTGATGGCTGGGCGAAGCTTTCGATTCGCTTCCAGATGGCTGCTTAATTGGCCCACGGTGCAAAGCCGCCGATATTTAAGATCTGTCCGGAGAAAAGTCTCACCGGATCGCGGCTATTGTTGATGATCGAAGGAGCTATCGGGCCTATCGGTGATGACATGAGGAACTCTCAATGAAAGCACCAATGTCGGTGTCAAACCGCGGATCTCGGTAGGGGTCCCGAATCGGCGCTTAGGCGGATGGTAACAGAGACAAGGGACACGATGTTTTTACTCTAGGTTCGCCCTCTCGATGGAGGTAATACCCTACCCTCGCTTTATTAATATTGATGATATGGGTAGTACAAGAGTAGATCTACCACGAGATCGAGAGGCTAAACCCTAGAAGCTAGCCTATGGTATGATTGTTGTTCGCCCCACGGACTAAAACCCTCGGGTTTATATAGACACCGGATAGGTTAGGTTACAGAGTCGCCATAATGGTAGGATATCTACATATCCAGACGCCAAGCTTGCCTTCCACGCCAAGGAAAGTCCCATCCGGACACGAGACGAAGTCTTCAATCTTGTATCTTCATAGTCTTGGAGTCCGCCATGATGATAGTCCGACTATCCGGACACCCCTAGTCCAGACTCCTCAGGGTCTTCGCCCGTCACCGGTTCAGCTTGATCCGTGATATCCTCAATATGCATCTAAGAAGCTCAACAGCTCGATCCGCCAGTGGAAGTCTATCACCGATCAATTTCGGCAGAGCGAACGGGTCCTTGGGGCAAGCTTTGTTGAGGCTTGTGTAGTCAATACACATCCGCCAACGCTTGTTCTTCTTCAGCATCAGACTGGTTTGCTAACCATTCGAAAGAACACTTCCATAATGAAACCGCTGCTAGGAGCCGGCCATCTCTTCTCCAACAACTCTTCTCTTCTCTTCTCGACAGCGGCGCAAGGGCTGCCTCGACGGCTTCACATCAGATCGACATGTAACTTGTGCTCGGGCGAATTCCGCTTGCACGCTCGGCATGTCTTTAGGGACCATGCGAAAATGTCCCGATTCTCACGGAGGAAACCGACGAGCTCTTCTTCTATTTGTCACAAGGTTTGCACCTATGATAACAGACTCTCCGGTGCTCCGGTCCAAGGGTATCTTCTTTTTTTTTGGCCGGCTTGAACGAGCCCTCGCTTCCGACTCCTTGGGGTTGGGCGATATCTCGGCTGCTTGCCATTCATCGCCACAACCCGATCAAGAAGCCGCTGCCTCACCGCGATCACTGTGGACTCGGCTAGCCGATCGCTTTCCAAGCATAAGCGGACGACTTTCTATAGTCGCTGCCACGGTCAATCCCTTGGAACTTGGCATCTTCATCTTGAGGTAGGCGAGGGGGACCGCCATGAACTTGGCCAAAGCAGTCGGCAAGCGAGAGCGTGGTACGGACTTTCGAGGTCCACCACTTCAACCAAACCGGCTCTCTGCGGAAATGATCTTTGTCCCCAAAGAGGACATCTATCAGATCTTGCCGATCGATGAGCAGGAAAGGCCTGTACAATGCCATGGAACACACCGCTGCTCAAGCTGTCTTTGCTTGATTCCTAACTTCTCCATCGTGTCCTTGTACAGATGTTGATGCCGCCTCCGCTCATCGCGACTCGCGAGAAGCGAGCGGCCGCCTACCATGCAAGGGTGGCTCCCAAGACCGTATGAGGAGCCCGGATTCGCATCACCTCTAGGTGATCATCTCGCTCAACCGATAGGCTTCTCGACCGCTGCATGAATTTCGAGTATCCGATGCTACGCAGATTCACCTCTTGTCGCAATTACCGCAGATCGATTGTCGGCCACACCGGTGAACACCACATATGCTCCATGCTCTTTGGGTACTGTCTTGCATCGCTACCGACCGGCCCGACAAATGGCTCTCATTGGGCGGTGGTGGAGGCGGCGCCAAAGAAGCGGGGAGGCAGGAGGCCGCCCCTTGGCGATCCCGGTGAGCCGCTGGCACTTCCGGTGGTGTGGTTTGACGGCCATACCGCTATGGAACTTGCAGGACTATCTAGAGTCTGTCAGAAGAGAAGGCCGCAACCGCTTGACTTGCCGCCTTTTCCGCTTGGTCGAGGCTGCCCTCCGGCAGTGTCGGTTCGACCATCGCAACCTGTCGGCTCTTTGGAAGCCGGCTGCGGGCCTTGCGCTTGTGATTGTTCTTTGTCGCCGCCGACCGGTGTCTCCAAACCGGAGTTCGAGCTCGAGGAGCCACCTTGCCGGTCGCAGACCGACTTCAATTTCCGCCTTCATGGAGGAGTCGGCTGTGGCGTGATTTGTTCGCTATGATCAGCAGCTCGCCGAGGGTTTCCGGCTCGTCGCAGAGGAGTTTGTGCTTGAGGAGGGTGCCTTCTCGCACCCGGCGGTGAAGTACTCGATAGCTTGCACTCGTGCACGCCGCAGGAGTTCCAAGCTCGGCCCAGCGCGTGAGGTAGTCGCGAGTCGACTCGTTGGGGCCTTGCACGCACAAGGAAAGCTGGCGAGGCTTGGGAGGTCGCTTGTACGTGCTCGTGAAGTTGCGGACGAAGGCTTCGGTGAATTCGACCCAGCTGTTGATGCTGCGGGGCTTAAGGTTGTTCAACCATGTCCGCCGCGCCTCGAGCATGAGCGAACATACTTTACGGCAACACGCTTGTTGCCGTCGCTATGTTGACGGCCGAGAGTAGTCGATCAGCCGATCTTCCGGCTTTACGGAGCCGTGTACTTGGGTGTATCTCGGGAGCGTGAACCCTCCGGGAAAGGGTTCGTCTCGGATGCGAGGTCCAAACAGGGCGGACCTAACTCGTCTTCTTCTTCCAGCGCCAGGATCGGTGGAGTCGGTCGATCCAGTGGCGGGCGCTGCTTTCTCCGACTCCTCTCGGCGGCCAAGGCGGTCGCCGAGAGTCGGATGCTCGACGGTGGCGGGAGACTCGCCTTTCTTTGCGAGGGAGGAGGCGATAGTCGCCCCGCTGCTCCACCGCTCTCTGGACGGCCGCCTTGGTCGCGCCAATGGAGATGTGAGTCCGACCGGGTCGACAGCCGGATCTTTGTTTTTTTCCACGACACCGCTAGTCGGTGTCCAGACGCGCGCGCTTGATCTCGGTGGGGAAGCAAGTCGTCGCTTTGTCGCTGTAAAGGTTCTCGGCGGCGGCCGGCCTCGCTTCGCGCGCAGCCGCTGCCGAGGAGCTGCCGGACTCGCCCGCCATCAGCGGCGCCTCACCTCGGTTGTCCAGCTCGTCCGCCGCAGCTCGGCGGCGCGGATGTTCTCCGCAGGCGTGGCGTACACAGGGCGATTGGCCCCGAACAGGTTGGCGATGGCTACGACGCGCTGTTGGACCACGCCTAGGCGGCTAGGCCCAGTCGGGGCCGGCGAGCGCCCACAGCGCGATCCATCTCACGCTGGTAGGCTTCTGACAAGCGCCTCATGCTTGCCAGCTTCTCGCGCCGGCTTCGACGAGCTGAAGGCGGCGTGCTTCCAAAGATCTCGGCGCCGCCGTCCGGAATAGGCGCGGTCGGTCTTGCGAGCCGCCGAGAGGGTCATGAGCTTCGCGGAATGCTCGCCATGATCGATGACGAGCACTTCGTGACGGTGCTTCCGCCGCCTCCGCGCGAGGGAGCGACTTCGTCAGAGACCACCACGCCAGGGGAACGCGTCGAGCGACGCGGTGTCGGAGTCGACCAAAGATCGGGTCGGTGGAGCCACGGACTCCAAGTCCGCGACCGCCTGCCGGGCGACGTGGAGTTGGTCGAGGAGGCCCGGGAGGCTCGGGGCCGCCCGTGCTCAAGGCCGGATGCGTGCTCGCTCGGAGAGGCGAACCTCGCCGACAAGTTCAGCGAGGCAGCTGGCCCTCAGCGATCTCAAAGACCGCAACAAGCGTCGTGCAGACTCGTCTGGCGTGCCGGGCTGGCTGCGCCGCTAAGGAGGAAGGGTTCCCGCCCGCAGCAGGTCTCCGGACGACGGTGCACCTTTCCCACGGTGGGCGCCAAATGTCGGGGTTGGTGCGACATATGCCAAAGGATGGCTTATCATGGTGGGGGCGAGTAGAACATCGCCGGTGCCGGAAACGGATGAGGCGAAGGCATGCACGCCATGGATCTTACCCACCTTCGTGGTTTCCATGGAGATAATACCCCTCATCGCCGCTCTGCGGGGTCTCCGTGATGATCACTATGGCAAAGTGGGTACAAGGTTGCTCCTTGAGTTGTTCAGGTGAGGAAGGAGAAGGGCACGCTAGCTCTTCTCTTCCTCTATGTGCGTCTAAAACTATTAGGGTCCAACCTCTTGCATGGGTGCCCCGGGGTTTATATAGGCCTACTTCCCGGGTACAATGGTAATCCGGTGGGCGCTGGTCCCAGCCGCCGGTCTCTTAGGTCGCCGCCTTCTCCGCCGACCGCTGGGGTTCGCCGACTAGTGGGCCCGCCGACGGGCCCACCATGGGGCCGACAGTTTTGTCCGGCCGCGGCGGATTTTGCCGGCAGCGGATTATCGTAGTCGCGCTCGATGACGCTGCTTGTCAGGTCATGGCAATAAGTCTGCCGCCGACGGGCGATCACCGCTGCCATTCCTGCCTTGTCCGGTTAATGGCGTGCGGGACTCGTGGGAGGGGCCGACCGACTCACGGGGCCGACTCCCATTGGGTCCGTCTTGTGGCGCTCGCCGTTTTACGCACCCGCCGACAAAGCGGTCCTGCTGCCTTCGGGTCATACAGACAGCCGTCAGGCTTAGGGCGCCACCCACGGGTTGATGTCGTGGCGGCATGGCAACAAGGTGCCGCGCCGGACGGAGATCTCCGTCAAGACATCGCTGTGGGCCACGCCGCCTTCGTGAATGGGGCAGGATGGGCGGCGGCCGTGATCCTATCCTGTCCGTAGCTGCGAGGCGGGAGGTGGTTGAGTCGGGGTCGACTCCAGCACCGCTTCCTAGAAGCCGCCAGCCTGAGAGTCGGCTTATCTCAAGCCTCCCCAGGACTCGGCCGTGAGGGCCGGCGGCCTTGCCGCCGATTCTCAAAAGGCGGCTCTTCGCCTTGGGGTCTTGAGGGCGCAGCCTGCCCGATGTCTTGAAAGGTCCAGGCTCGGGCTTGCCTACCGTGGCCCTTACATTCGACCTTTGGTCATTAAGGAACCGACACGTGTTCCAACGGTCGATTTCAAACACACACGACAACTTTACTTGGGCTATAAGCAAAGCTGACTCATCCAAACCTGGATAAGATTTGCTCTCATTGTCTTCGTCAAGACATAGGATTTGGGTTGAGCATCACTTCAGTCATTCTGACTTTGTTCACTTAGACCCCACTTAACAGTACGGTGGTTCCTATTACTCAACAACGAAGAGAAAGGAAACAACGAAATGACACAATCTTCACGCTCCATAGTCTTCACTCAATGTCTTCTCATGTCATAGTCTTCAATATGAATATCTTCACATACCACCATTGTCGTCAATGTCTTCATACATTTTTAAGGGTCATCTCCGGTAGGTAAACCGAATCAATGAGGGACACTACCTGTGTTATCCTGCAATTCTCACAAACACATTAGTCCCTCAACCAACTTTGTCGTCAATACTCCAAAACCAACTAGGGGTGGCACTAGATGCACTTACAGCCCGGCGCCCGTCGACGCAACGCCAGCGACACCGTCGGCCCTTCTTGCTCGACCCGCAGCTCTGGCCGCTCCGCTCCGCTCCTCTAGGTACACCGCCCACTACCACCACCCTCTGCTCCAGATGTGGTACCCGATCACCGCCGGGTCCTCTTGCCCGCGCCAGGGCCGGTGCGCACTGGGACGCCCGAGTCTGAGGCACGAGCAATAGCAGGCGAGGGAGAGGGCAACTGCAGGGGAGTCGATGTCCGCGCGCCGTTCGACCCCAAGGCCACGCTCCTCGCGTCGGTCCTTTGCTGCTCTCTCACGTCGGTTGAGACGGACGCGCGACGCCCGCCGCAAGAATGCCAAGGCGCTCCAACTCACCATCAAGTTGACGGAGCGCGAGACAAACAAGGAGGCAGTGGCGAAGGCGAAGGCAGCGCGCCATGCGAAGGAGCAGTAATGTCTACTTCGCAGGTTGTCGGGCAAAAGGTGCAGCTCCGACTCTGACATGACGAACGGCTTGACCTCCAGCTTCGACGACGACACACCTCCACACGCCTACGCATACACAGAGGAGGGGCACAACCATGCTGACGACCGGAAGGGGAAGGGGCCGGCGAGGAAATGGTGATTTCCTCCGCCCTTCCCCGTTCTATTTATATTTTATCTATGTTTTATAAGTATTTTCTAGTATGGATTTGCACTATCCGCCGTTGAACTCTGATGAATTATGTTCCTTTTGTCCTGCGATGAAATGTTGATCCGCTGAACTATCGTGCTGATCATGTGTTTATGTAGCGTTGCATTAGTTGCATCGTTTTGAGGTTTCAAATATGAAGGACGCGGGTGTGAAAGGCAACATACGAGGTGTGCCCGGTCAGTGTCCTCGGTCGCGTTTGCAGGCGTTTGAGAGGCCGGATTTGCCAAGTCCGGCTATAGATGCTCTAAGTGATCTCTAACCGAGCCCTTATATGATGCTTTAGAGGAGTAAAAATTATGTTGTTCCCTCTAGGTCGCATCTAACAGATCTCACAAGAGATTTAGAGTAATATAATTTTTACTTCAGGCGCCTGTTGATCCTTAAAATTACTCGGTCACAGCCGCGAGGAGTAAAAATTCCGCTCTCTCTGAAGACACGCCCGCACCTCCCGTTCTGTCTGCGTTACTCGGTCACAGCCACGAGGAGTAAAAATTCCGCTCTCTCTGAAGACACGGCTGCACCTCCCGTTCTGTCTGCGTCGCTGCGGCCCAGCTCCCAAACTGCCCCCCCCCCCCGCGTCCTCACCTCAGGTCATCGTGGCCCACCTGTCACTACGAGTTCGGGATCCAATTTTCTCTTCATTTGAACTTGGAACATCAAATTTCAAATTTCATTCTGAGCAACAAAAAAAAAGAAGCTAAAGGCGACAAAGGCAAGTGGTCCGGCATTGTCAACTTTTGAGAATATCTTATTGGTTAAATTTTGATTGGCCACAACAATGGATTTCATATGCGGCACGGAGCAAAAGGGAAACAAGTATTGGGAGAAGATTCGAAAGGAATATAATGCACAAAAGCAATATGTGGCACCACATCCTATCATCACCAACCGCAATGTAGCATATCCGCAACATCGATGGGGATCATTCAAGGGAAGGTGAACAAGTATATGGGCTACTATTCATGACTGATTGGCCACCCACAAAGCGGGATGGAGTGGCAACTCACGTAAGGTAAATTACTTCATCTTGTCATCATTTGCATATGCTTGTGTTTTGTTGCATTCTCATTGTCATACATATTTTGTTTGCTAGATGATGATGGCGGCCACTATGTTCAAATCGCACAAGGCAAGTGATGCCAAGATAATGTTGACGGACGAAAGCCTCTTGGATGAGCATGCAAAGAAGTGGCTTGTGAGGATGAAGAAAGCATACGGAGTACGAGGCGGCGAGGGCAGCTATGGCAATAACAGAACAGTAGGCAAGGATGCAGGTGGAGCAGGAGGCAGGAATGGTCGCGGAGCAGGTGGCATGGATGGCGTCCCACGAGTGATCTGACCAGCCAGCGAGTAATCCGTCACTCTCGGACTTTGATTTCATTTTGTCATATCCGGATTGTTGAACTATGGTTTGTTTTGCTTTGTCGTATTTGTTCGAAACTGATGAATTGTACCATATGATCGACGTGCATGGATCGCATGAATCCGAGGATCTGCATTTGAGGCGTGTAGATGTGCGGCAAAACCAAAGGAGGGGGTGGTCCGGCGGTTGTCCGCAGGCGCCAATGCAAAGCGGCAATCCAAACAGGAGACACCTTATAGGTTCAAAAAGTAATAAATAAAAAAAGAAAAACAGCAAACACCTTCCATCCTCCCCCGCCCGCGCACGGTGTTTCTGCCCGCGAACAACGCGGACCTATCTCTATTTTTTTTTTCCTTTTCCCTTTTCTTCTTGGCGAACAACACGAAGCTCTATCCTATGTTCTGTACCCATCCATCCTTCCTTCCTCCCACACTACAGAAAAGAAAATTCCAATCCAGGACCGGCGCACCACCTAACGGCAAAAGAAAAGCGCAGCCAGGTCCAAATCAAGCTTCCTCGCCGCAACCACTCTCTCTCTCGCCGGCGTCTCCCCACTCACCGCCCTCCGAGAAGAGCGTGAATCCCCAACCCAAGCAGCCACGGTGCGCCCCACGCCTAAACTTAGCGGCAGCGCGGGGCGGGCGCGTCCGCTCCAGGAATAGGCGCCCGGGGGATGGGGTACCTGCCGTCGTCCCTGGGCAGCAAGGCGGCGCACTTCGTGTCCGACCTCACCACCGTCATCCTCAACCCCGTCTCCGAGCGCGAGCCCTCCCACCTCCCCGTGAGACCCCAGATCCCCCCTCTTCCCCCCTCCCCCTCTCCGCGCCCTCTTGTGGTTCGGTCCAGCGCCGTCGTCGCGCCCGTTCCTCAATTCCCGCCAAGGATCGGGTGATCCGGCCTCTGGCGTGCTCTTGTTAGGGTTTGGTGTGCAATTGCGGGGGGGTTTAGGGACACTAGCTGTCCGTCGTCGCTGATTAGGGTAGGAGATGCTTCCTCTGGTGGGTTACAGGTGGGGAATTGGGAGATTCCCAAGGATAGTGCCCTAGTTTCGTGTTCTGGAGATAGCTTTTGGCGTCCTCTTGACTGTTCTTCGTTGCTTGTGGAGCACAATTACACAAGGAAGCAGGTTGATCTTGCGGTGTCGACTGTTGACTACCGATGATTTTCTAGACATTTACTGCTGCAAACTTCTGATGGTTCCGTCAGGAATGCGACTTCTATGCAGTGTCGACTGTTAACTCCAGAAGAAGTTAGCTTCTTTAGGATGTGTGATGATACTTCTGATGGTTCCGTTAGGAATGCGACTTCTATGCGGTGTCGACTGTTAACTACAGAAGAAGTTAATTTCTTTAGGATGTGTGATGATACATGCAGCTGCAATACCAACATTTGCTCACCTGCATGTTTTTACTAGCAGTATAGCAACCGTTTCTGATTTTACAAAAGGTGTGGCACTCCACTGAAGTAATGAACTTTGCTGTTTTCTTGCTACCACCCCCAAAATCTCAGGAAATGAACAGCTCCACCTCCACTCCAATGTTCTTTCGGAAGCTACACGCTCCAGAGCTTCATATCATTCCTGCTTCAGCCTTATTCGTTCTGTGAATTTGTAAGAATTGGTCCGTTTGTTAGCTGTAAGAAGCAAGCTGCAATTACATGTGATGTCCATGATGTGATTCACTGTAGCAAATAGTGATAATTCCAGTCGGTATCCCATGTTTCTGAAACTTTGCATTTCAATCTCTTTGGTTGCAATAGGAGGCGGACGAAGAGCAAGAAAAATCAGAAGACGACAAAGATTCTGACAATAATTCTGATAACCCTGATGGCCCCGATACATCTTCGTTTAGAGCATTCATGATCTCATTTCTGTCACCGTCTAGCTCTTTTAACGATTCAAGGGAGATAGTCCCCGAGCAGAGCGAAGAAATGGGATACCCAACTTTAACACCAGTTGGGAAGGCAACCAAGGGAAAGACAGGCTTGCTAAGCAGAGGGAAGCATTCCATTGGAAAAATTATTAATAAAGCGGCTAAGATGAGCGGTTTCAAACAAAATTCAGAACCTAAAATTGACAAAGAGGTGCTAAATAATGCTGAATCAGTTGTACCTGCATTGGAGCTCGAAGGACCAAATGAAGTTAATTCCCTGACCAACATGCCAGCTATGTCAGAGCCATCTGTCCTTTTGTCAGAAACAATGCGATCCACTCTTTATTCTTCTCTTCCTATTCTGGCCCAAGGAAGGAGCTGGGTTTTGCTATACAGGTCTGGAATCTGTCCTACTCCTGTATGTTATGGTTGCACATATCGACTACTCTCTAATGATTATATATTCACAATTTTGCAGCACATTGAGGCATGGAATATCTTTATCTACTTTATATAGGAGGAGTTTGCTGTGCCCTGGTTACTCACTCCTGGTATGTTTCGTAAGTAGCAGGTTTTGTTTGGTCTCTTATAGTTCACCAGTACTTAAAGAAAGTGGCCAATTGTACCGATATTATGTAGTTCCAAAGAGTAATTCTTACTTGGGTAATGTTTGTCACAATATGACTTTCTTACAAGTCTTAGTAATATCTCATATGTAAACACTTATTTTGCTGTTATAAGAAGTAATTGCTAACTTTCTATTATTTATTTGTCGATGTGTTCTGTAACAGGTAGTTGGGGACAGAAAGGGGGCGGTTTTTGGTGGTCTAGTTGAGGCTCCATTACAGCCAACTAGCACAAAGAAGTATCAGGTTGAATTTACACATTTTGTTAACTGTCACCTATTCACCTTCTACTGATACTGATGGAAATTGGGTATTGCAGGGTACCAATAACTGCTTTGTTTTCACTAATTTACACAGCGATCCTGCTATATACCGGCCAACAGGTAATTTGTACTTCTATCTTTTTTTATGAGCTTTATGAATAAAAACCATATATTCTTCGATTTATTTTCTAGTCCATATAATTACAGGTGCTTCCTATAGTTATTTTTGTTCCTTGAGTTCCCATTCATAATGATATATTGCTCACAATTAATGCAAAAAAGTCTCTGCCTCCCCTAAGTATTTTCTGATTAAGAATGTAATGAAAATAGGCGCATAGGTTATGGCTGGCAATGACGTGTCAGTAAGCTGCCTATGGACTAACCCTGAATTACTGAACTGCCGTTTGGATGGCTACAATCCTGCATCAGGGGGTTAAGTAGACCTACAATTTTTAGTTAGGTGTGCCCAAATTTAGTTTAGGGGGTAAAGTGAGCAAGGTGAATAGCTTGGGGGAAAAAGTGGCATTTCCCTATATTCTAATGTTAGCATATCTTACTGAAGTTCTGACGGATCCAGTTGGTGCACATGAGCATTTTGAACCATTTGCCATGTGCCAAAGAAGCAATTACTTGATCTCAAAGCAGCTCTTATGTGTCCCATCTTATTATCTGTATGCACTGGCTCATTCTGTTAACATACTAAATGGTTGCATGTTGCAGGTGCCAATAAGTATTACACTGTGTGCTCTGCTGACTATTTGGCACTAGGAGGTGGAGGTCATTTCGCACTTTATCTAGACTCAGACCTGTAATCCCTCCCACAAGTTTCTAAGCATATCTTTAATTCCTTGAAAGAATTAGTAGTATTACTTTGTTGGTCTAATTCAATGTTAATGCCTCTGCAGTTTGAGTGGTTCAAGTTCAAATTCGGAGACTTTTAACAACCAGTGTTTGTCACATTCTCCAGACTTTGCAGTTAAAGACGTTGAGGTACTTATGATAACGAATCATTTTGTTTTGTCTCCCCATCCCTGTTGAGCAAATGCAATTGTATGCATACTGCACAAAATATGAATATAGCAAATACACCCTTTGTATAATCGATAATTCCCTTTGAAAGTCTTTTTCTATTCCCTCTGCCCCTGAACCTACTCCTATGAGACATTATTTGGTCCAACAATCTTGTCTCACACACCTGCACACCATCTCACTCAACTTAACATATGCAACAGTTATATTGCCCACTGGAAATCGTGGTAGATTTTTTCAAGGCCATGTGCATGAGATTTACTGCACTGTGCTATTAAACACAGGATAAAAAGCCTGCTTTCTCTCCGCACTTAAGCATATGCACCCTCCACATCACACAACAACAATGGTAATAAGAACGAAGAAAAAAAAATAGTTGTTCACAGTTCGTACATCGCCTCACATCAAGAAATAGCATCTTGAGCAAACAAAAGCGAAGGGCATAAAAGCCTCGCCATCTTATGTGGGTGTCGATTCATCGAGGCAGATATGTAACTTGGTTTTTCCTGTACAATGCAGCTATGGGGCTTCGTCTATCCTTCAAGGTACGAAGAGATGCTCAAGCTGTGCCGTACTGAGAAGCCAGGGGTCTGCCGATTTTGAGTTTACCGAACCAATGTGTGTTACATCTGTACAGTTTTTAGTAGGCGCCGCTAGAATTTTAGTGTGCAGGACCATGGTAGAAGCATTGGAAAGCGGGAACTTGTCTTGTCGAGCGAGTTTGCTGAGATTTATAAATTCTGTAATTTTCTTGTTATGCCGGCGGAACAGGCTTTACTGATGGTTGTTCGAGTTACAGCGGCAAATGTACTGCATCATTCTCCTGTCTTCACAAAACTGAGACTGCTTCATGGGAATACGTGTGGAACATAAAAAATGATTAGAAAATGTAGGGAAGACAATGTTTTTGAAATACATGTCTGCCAGAATGCTTGGCCTCATGCGGCAGAAGCTCATTTTTTGGGTGTTGCTTTCGACAGTAAGTCTAACGCCAATATGCATTCTGGGTTGGAAGGGGCCAATCAAATGAAGGGAGGCATGGAGGGCCAACTAATTGGGTGATCACCACATTTCATAGCTAAGGCTCGTCATAGTGAGGAGTAAATTAGACTAGTAATATGCATATGTTTTCAAAAATGACCTTTGGTGGCCGAGCACCGTGCAGGCTGTAATCAGCCCCGAGTGCCCGTTGCGATCGGTGCCAAGGAGGTATGACTACTGTATTCTGAATGTATTCATAGAAAGCTCAAAAAAAAAAAAGAGAGAGAATGTATTCATAGAAACGGATGATACACAGTGCTCGTGTTTGCCCATTACTCCCTCTGTCCCATAATATAAGAACATTTTTGACACTACATTAGTGCTAAAAATGTTTTTATATTAGGGCATCTCCAACAGCCGCGCTAAACTAGAGCCGCGCCGCAAATTAGGCCGTTTAACGCTACAAGCAACGCTGGCGGTGGTGGCTCCAGCGGCGCGCAAAAACCGCTACAAGGCTTATAACGAGTTGAGCGCTGTTGATACGCTATCCCGCGGTGTATTTGGTGCGTCCGCTTCATGCTGCACACTCGAACGCTACGCGCGACTCTCTCTCTCCCACTTCCACCCCATCCGGCCGCGCCGCCGCCGCCCCAGCGCCCGGCGACTGCTCCGCCTATCCTCGCGCCGCCTCGCTGCCCCCTCCTAGTCCCGCTGCCCTCACGCACGCCCGTCGTCCGAGGAACAGCGCCTGAAGGCCATGCCCACACCTGCAAAGGTGTTCGGCAAAACGCCTACAAGATATGTATTGCTCAAACTTCATGAATTTGGTGCATGTTTTTAATTGTAGTTTTTATAGTATAGTATTGAACATTGTAGATGAGTTCGTCGTATGATTCTTCCGAAGAAGAATTTGATATGGAAGAGGAGGAGGATCTTGCAATGATCCTAGCTATGCATATCAATAAAAAACCAAAGCACGGTGGTTCGGTTATGGGTCGGCAGAAAATTTGGAGGGGTAGGATCGATGCCCACAACAGATTGATCAGACATTATTTTATGGAGAATCCCACATACCCCGAGTCGTATTTTCGTCGCCGGTTTAGGATGAGCACCGAGTTGTTCAGGCGCATTGCAGAGAAACTAGCGAGCCATGACCGCTTTTTTCAGCAAAGGAGGAATGCCGCCGGAGATGGCCGTACGTACAATTATGGCTATTATTTAGCGAATGGCATCTATCCAAAGTGGCAAACCTTCGTGAACCCGTTGAAAAAGTCGGAAGGTAAGAAAAATCTTGATTTCCACAATGCTCAGGCGGCGGCTAGAAAAGATGTGGAGAGAGCATTTGGGATTTTGCAAGCCCAATTTGCTATTGTGAGAGGACCGACTAGATTTTGGGATCAAAAATGCTTTGGTACATCATGCACGCCAGTGTGATCATGCACAGCATGATCATCGAGAATGAGCATGGCCAAGATTTAGACTACTCACAAGATGAGCTCTTGGGACATCCGTGCGAAAAGCGACGGAGGGCTGAAAGGGTAGCCCGTTTTGTTGCCTCCTATCATGCCATTCGGCGTCCCGCAACGCACAATGAACTTCAGAAAGATCTGATTGAAGAGTGGTGGGCATGGAATGGACGACAAAAAACATGATTTCTGCATTCGGCATTGTATTGTTCATGAACTATTTGTTGTGTTTATTGTAGTATTTGTTGTACTAAACTATTTGTTTGGGTTGTAAAATAACGAAATTGAACTATTTATTGTTGATTTATTTTGTTTGTTTGATCATTTTTACTTTTATTTGAAATGTATATGTGGTTTGTGTGTGCCTTGCTTGTATTTTTTACAAGACTTCTTGGAGCGGCCAGCGTGTGTTTGCATTATTATGCGTGGCTCTTTGAGCCAGCCACCGCTGGCGGCCACACTAAACCAAATTGCGAAGCGCTACCAAACTAGTTTTTAGCGCATGCTTGGCGCTGCTGTTGAAGATGCTCTTATGGGACAGAGAGAGTACTAAAAAGTGCGGGCTAATGTATACTTGCAGGCACAGGAGCTCTGCACATATGCATGTCGCTGTCACAGCGTGCATCGGCTCTTGCGGCGGCTAAATTTCGTGTTTTGACCCTTTTTGCATAAAAATTCAGGATCTGACCCCTGTTGGAAAGAATTTCGGGATTTGACCCTTTCGCTACCGCCATGGGTTATGGCGGTAGGGTTAGACAGGCCACCGCCAGGTCCATAGCGGTAGGGGCGACGGAGGGAACGGCAGTTGCCTGAGCTGACGTGGATAGTAACCATCGCGCCGTGGACCTGGCGGTAGTTGGTCTAAACCTACCGCCGTAACCCATGGCGGTAGGTTGTTTTGCCTACGAAAGTTTCTGTAACGAAATATCGAAATGCCATGGCGGTAGGTTGTGTGACCTTACCGCCAGGGTCCCTGGCGGTAGGGTCCTGTGTTTTACACATTTAAGTTTAATTGCTTGTTTCTTTTCACATCAATGATATAGAGGCTAAAAAACAGATCTCAAACAAATAGCATTACATACACAATAATAGCACTTGAAGTATACAGACATGTTTTTTATCATGAAAGTATATACTCATTTCTTTTACCATGAAAGTATACTCATATTGACAAGAACAAATGGCATGCAGTTAACTTAATGTTCAAACTGAATTGATAATAAACAGATGGCATTACAAGAAGTACATAGTTTCATTATTCATCGAGAACACAATTGAAAGACACAAGACAAACTAATAAGACGATTTGCGGATAATTTCGAAGAGCGGGCAGACATCATCATCTTCAGAGCTCCTCGTATGTTAGGCCTGGACGTGGAGACAGATACGGCAGCAGATCCACCGGTTCAGGCGGAGGCCGAACGCTGGTCGGCATCCGACCGTTCAAGCACTCCCACCTTGCCCTGCCCGCTGGAGTTTTGGCCTCCGCCCTTCCCCAGTTGATGATATCGAACGCAGATGCACTTGGGGGCGACATCCTGGCTCTCTCCTCCGCATTGCTCTCGAAGTAGATTCTCCGGCCCAAATTGCTCAGGAGATAGTTGGAGTAATTCTGGGCAACTTCAATGCACGCTTCCTGGCGGACACGGCAGATACTTGGATCTGCCTCCATCTCTGCCTTCACTTTCTTCCACTCCTTCACGCTCTGCGACCAACCCACGACATCATCGAGGATCCGCTCGCCTCTCGTGCCACCGCTTTCCCTCGCCGCCTCTAGGACCTCGTCTCGAGACAGATCCACCGCTGCAGCAGCTCGGGAAGTTCTCAGACATGTACGGGAGCGGCATCTCGACGGAATCTGCTGCAGAGGAGTGGGAGGAGCAGGCGGTGATGGAGTTGGCGGTGCTTGCTCCAAGCTTTCGTACCTAAACATATATATTCATCACACAAAAGGTTCATCACCTTGAAAAAAAAATCTAAACCTAGGTTCATTTTGAGAGTTCAACATTTGTTCTCCAACTATATCCACTACTTGAATCATAGCATATCAACATGCATCATCATATCAAAACAAATCCCTCCACACATGCATCATATAAAAAAAATCCTCCAAAATAATATGAACTAGGGTTCATCTTCACATAACCATACCAACTAGTGACTAGAGTTCATATCTAACAAAATATAACATCTAGAATCAACCTAAATCAATCCTAGGGTTCAAAATAATTAAATCTAGTGCAAAAGGGGAGTGATTTGAATCAAATAATGCATTTAATCGGAAGCTATTTGACTAAAACTAATTGAAGGTATCGACGAGCTTACTTTTCTTTCTTCGGGGCCATCTCGATTCGCAAAAACGGTGAACAAACGATGAAGATCGGAGGGGGTGGAGGAGATGAGAGAGGGGCGAGAGGAAGAACTCCTCTGTTCTTGGGGCGGCTGGTTGGGGAGAAGGGGAGGGTGGGCGGCCCATGGCTTATAGTGCCTTAGACCCTACCACCAGTCCCCGGCGGTAGGATCGGACAGCTACCGCCAGGCATGTGGCGTGTAGGTGGGACAGACGGGGACGGAGACCGTTAACGCTGCTGACGTGGATAAGTATCCTACCGCCACAGGTGCTGGCGGGAGGCTAAGTAATCCTACCGCCAAGCCTCGTGGCGGTAGGAAAAAGGGTCAAATCCCGAAATTCTTTCCAACAGGGGTCAGATCCTGAATTTCTATGCGAAAAGGGTCAAAACACGAAATTTAGCCTCTTGCGGCACCTGTACATGGCACGGGATCGACCCTGTCAAAATGTTCCATGACAGGGAGCCGTTATGAGGTCAAACATTCAGGAATCCAGCCATTGCCATGGTCTCACCGGCTATTTATAGCAAAGATGGACTCGTCTTCCTCCCCAAACAAAATCGAGATGGCTTCATCCTCATCCTCAGTTAAAATCGACATGGCTTCATCTTCATCCTCAGTTCGTTCCAGGGAAAGGCAATAGCGTTTGCCGCTCATCACTTGCCCGGATTGCAGCGAGGTTCAGGCGCACATTAATCAAACAAATACAGTTTTTCATCAGCAACACACCAAAAATGTCCGAACAGGAGAACTGAAACTGAAATCACGGAGTCTCCAACTAATTATCGAATACATACAACAAGCAAACTACAGATACAGATTCTCACTATCACAGGTCAGAGTCGCTAGCAGTCTAACAGCCGACATAAGCACAGTTCAATGAACTGCTACACTTTAACCATAAAAACATAACAACATCGGCGTGTTGGTGCAAGTGTTCCTCCTGTGTCCTGTCAGACTGCACCTGGAGCAGCGAGGCGACTTCCTTGGCGCCTTCGGAAGATCACCGCGCTGCGGACACATAGTGCTCTTATGCCCCTAACCACGGCAGATTGAACAAAACCGGCTCCTTTTAGCCGGCTGTTCATATGGCGCTTTGTCGCGGCTTGTTGTAGGCCGCCCCGCTGGTCTCTTCTTGGATGGTGCCCCAAAGCTTTTAAACATTGCAAGACACTCCGCACCTGATTCGTTGGACCAAAATGTTGCTTGTGCACTATAGATGAGCCTGCAGAATCACCCGCCATCTCTCTGTCGGATAATCCCATGACATCACGTACATCAGCTACCGGCTCAAGCAATGCCTTTGCGTTTCTTAGCTGCTCCATGGCAAGAGTATATGCATCGACATTGCTGTCACCAAGTCTAACAATTTCAAGGCAAAGCAGATGCAGATTGTTATGTCGCCGCGAGAAGTACTTGAGAGGACCTTGGTCTTTTTGGTAATGGAGAAATTATGGAGGCAGCATATCCTTGCATCCCTTGTCCAACGCTTCAGCACGTGTTTTGCTGGAACCTCCTGCAGACCAAGCTGGATCATCACCTGTGAAAAAAAAGGGTCAGTGTCAAAATGTACCATTTATTTCTGATCTCAATAGTAAGTCGTCTTGCAGTCACAAAGAAACAACAATATCATCAACAACAACCTACACACCTTTAGTGCATGACTACAGACCATGCCAAAATGCTCAAACATCCCGCATACGCATTTGAATTCATCAACAAGCTCATTAACCTGGACGAGGAATTCATTTTTGCACCACTTGTCCTCGGAATCTTTCTTTACATGCCTTGCTATGTATTCACAACGAGGGACACTTTCGATCAGAACCTATTGTAAGGGCATCTTTAGCCCTAAGTTGTTTTTGGTGATTGATGACAATGCTTTTGCGGACTAATCGTGTGCACTTAGCTTTTTAGAGATTCATTCTTTGGCACGAGACGATTCCCTCCCCTCGGAGTTTGAAGCGAAGACGGTGTAGTCTTTTCGATTCAGTTTGGTGGACTAGTTTCGTAGAGATCACCGTACTATCAAGAGGGGTCCGCTTCGGAAAGGCTAGGTTGGAATCATCACATACACATCCCTTGCACACCCTCTGTCGTGGAATTGTCACGGCAGATGTCCTCATGAAAGGACTTAGTCGCAGGGCCATCGTACGGGTTTACCTTGAGGGGTTAAAGCGGACACAAGACACGGGAGTTATACTGGTTCAGCCCCTTCGATGAAGGTAAAAGCCTACGTCCAGTTGTGATGGGATTGATGTGATTTCGGCGACTAGGAAGCAATAGCTTTTCCTTAGTCTCCAATTCTCTGTCCTTAATCCGCCGCCGGGTCGTCCCCTTATATACACGGGTTGACGCCCGGCCGGTCTACAGAGTCCCGATCCGGCTCATACAAGTGTCCGGCTCGGTCTCTTCTCTCTTGTCTTACAACACAAGTTACAACACTAAGGCGGTTTACATAAATGGACTTTAAGTCGCCTCTGGGCTCCGGGCCTCCTCAAGTGGGCTCGATCATGGATTTGGGTAAACCGGCCCCTCCAGGCGGTTCACACTCGGAGTTGCATCCCCAACATTAGGCCCCAGATTGACTTGAACCGGTTCGGTTTAATCTTCAACATCTTCAGGAAACTCTTGATCTCCTTTCATATTTTGTAAACCGCCACCCGCTTGAACCGCCGTGGCGCTATCCTCCGATCTCCGTGTCGGGGCACCTGACGTCATCTTTAATAAAGAAATCCAAACGGTAAGATTCCCTTCATTTAATGCTATCCGGAAATCGAGGCGGCGCTGCCGTCCGCCGCTTTTGACTCCTCGATTCTCGCGCCGTTGATTGCTCCGGTCCCTTATAAATAGACCGGTCGCCTTTCTCTTCTTCTTCTTCTTCCGCTCTTCTTCTTCCTCGCGACGCCCAGCCCTAAAGCTCCGCCGTCGCCCGACCTTCGAACGACGCTTCAACGCCGGGCGCGCATCAACCTCGATCGTGTCGAGTTTTGGCGCTCCTCCGCGGTTTCGCTTTCGTCGGTAAGGTTCCTCTCAAGCCCTAGATCTCATCTGAAAACCCTGTTCATCTCATAGTTCATAGGTGTTCATATCAGTTCTTCATACCTGCTCCGCCATGGCCGTACGACTTAGCCGTACCGTACATCCTGTGCAAGTGGCTGCCCCGCCGTCCAATTAACTCTTTATGCACCATTCCTTTTGTTCAGACCCTCGGGTGTAGAATACCCGAACCCTCCTGCTCTTTATGAGGTTTGCATAGGTCGTAAAGTTTTTCTTACTAGAGCTTCGGTAGATCTCGATTACTTCCACTCGCATGTGAAAACTGTTTCTGTCCATACTTAGTAGATTTTTCAGCTCTGCCTAGTTCGGCGGTTTAACTTTTGATAGCTAATCCGTCACTCCATTAGTCCTCAGTTAAACCGGAATTGGAAGCCAGCTGCTGAATCGTCGGTTTAACAATGTATGATATGCCTAAACCGTTTAATGGTGAACCGTTTCTTCCTTTCTTTCACAGCTTAGTCTTCCGGAATGGCTCCTCAATTCTCAGCTTGCAATTGGGTCCGGTCAAAAATCACTGAAATGCAACTCAACGGCTACGTCACCACTGGCGGTTTGGCTCCAAAAAACGTCCTCCACTGGCGTGTTCCGGATGGCGAGTTTCCTCCCGAGCCGCAACAGGGAGAAGTAATTGTGTTTATGCAGCACTTAGACCGAGGATTCTGCCCGCCCGGTTCAAAATTTTTTCGGGACGTCCTTGCAAGTTTGAAACTCCATCCGCAGGATATCGGCCCGAACTCTGTGTCAAACATATGCAACTTTCAAGTCTTCTGTGAAGTCTATCTTCAGGAAGAACCATCTGTGGAGCTGTTCCGGATTTTTTCCACTTGAACCGTCGCACCAATTTTCGATGGTCCCAACACGTAGCTGGGTGGCGTTTCAATCCGAAGAGGAAGGAAGTGGATTTTCCTCACGCCAAACACCACAGCCATCCAAAGGATGGAATCAAACCTGGTTCTACTGCCGAACACTGCTCCCCTTAACGAGAACCCCTTGCGGGTTACCGTCCTCACCGCTCAAGAACCAGCATCCACGCCTTCTCGCTTAACCGCCATGAACGGAAGAACTTCGCGCCTCAAATAATCAAGCTCCGTGCTCTAATGGCCAATGGCTTAACCGGCGTGGACCTTGTGCGGTGTTGGGTTTCGTGGGGCGTCTTGCCACTAAGCCGCCGCCCGGATTGATGCATGAGTACACGGCAGCCTCAAAGACCCTCAAAGACGCCACGAGCTGCCCATAACTGAACTTGAGGTCACCGAGATTGTAAAGAAGATGCTTGATGAACCGATCTCCGTCGCAGCCCTAACGGGTTGGCTCCATTCTGTTGCCAACAAACCGCCGCGGTAAATCTCTACTCACCGCTTTTGGGTCCTTAATACTTTGTTGATATGCATTAATCCTTGTTACTTCTCGGTGACAGCTCCTTCGAAACGTACTAAACCGTTCGGGCGCGGTAAAGTCCAAGGCCACCAAGAAGGCAGGCAAGAAGAAAACGCCGAGTCCTCCGATTCACGGAGGACGAAGAATCGAAGCTGAGGTAAAATTTGATATTCTTACGGGAGCCGCCGTAAACCGCTTTCCGCTTTGTGTTTCCTCTTGCTTATGACTTGTCCTTTGTATTCCTTTTATCGACAATTTCACCTCCGGGATGATGCAAGCCGTCATGCCGACCTGTTGAGGTAATCATTCTTTCTTCCGCATCCGACCTTGCGCGGTTAAAAGAATTCGTCGCGCCGTCCGGAAAGTGAAAAATATCCTTCATGTGCTTACTTGAATCCAAATCTTTCCTTGAAGACACAAGAGGCTGAAGAGCGCCAGCCGACCGGCATAGTGGCCAACGGATTACCTCATCCGGTTTACGGACACACCAACCCGAAGCGTCGTCCGGAGGTGAATTGTTCTCTGAAAAGCGTTATCCCTTAAAGGGTTTCTTCCGATGTCCTCTCAACCCATCTCGACCGAATTATCGGGCCTCTTCCAACTCGTCGGCGGTTCATCAACCACGCAATCGCCACCGCTTAAAGTTGCTGCAGGTACGCAATCGTTGTCCCGTCAATTCGGTTTACCATTGCTTTGGCCAATTTGTCTTAATTCAATTCTGAATATTGCAGCACCAAGGCTCGCTTGAGTAAGAAAGCAAAACCCTTGACCCTATCTGCGGATGTTGATCCGGAAAAGACCCCGTAACAGACCCACGAAAATCACGAAGCCGCTAAGAATAGCTCGGTGAGTTGTACCGAGACGATATTGCTGATCCGCCGGAAGCTGAACCGGGGTTCAAGTGGAAACCTCGCATCCTGCTCCACTGAGTCCGACCGCAGAGCGGTCGTAACTATTGAACCGCCGAGCGAGCATGAAGGCACCAAGCCCATAGAAGATCACGATCCGGCCAGCCCGCCAAGAATGATGATGTTATTGTGACGGGCATCGCTATACTGCCCTAGCCAACCTGTCGCTTTAACAAAACACGATGCCAAGGGAGAATCTGCCACCATGGGTAAAGACAAGGGAAAACGGATCTGTCGACTTACGACAATTTTTCTGCCCAAGAACTTCATTCGGCTTTCGAACCGGCTCTCTGAAGCCGTGACCTCAAGCCGGTCCGTAAATCGCATGAAGGACCGCTATGAGGTAAGGTTTTATTCTGATTGTACTTTTGTTGCGCAATCGCCCCCAAGGGTCGGTTTAACTTTTCATAGTCAAAGCGGCACTTAACTTCGTGAAACAACCATACACCTTGAACTGCGATCAGTAGTTCCCAAGGGTCGGTTTAACTTGTCATAGTTAAACGGGACTTAATTTCAGATCCCATACCGAATCGAGATCATTTAGCCATTAGCCCCAAGTGCCAAGTTGAATACTTGTATTGAGCGTGGGACTTTATAATAACACAACTAACATGCTTCCTTTGTTATCGAATGAGATATACCAAAGAAACCGTGCAACTCAAGGACCTTCGTGCTAGCTTGGAAACTCAACAAGCCGAGACCACCAAGGCCAAGGATGAATCGAGAACTGCCTTGGCCGCTATGGAACAATGAAGGAAGGACATGCGTCCGAAGGGCCAAATGGGACACCGAGAAAGCCGGTTTGACAAAGCGGGCAGAGGATGCCGAATCAGCTCTTAAACCGGTGACCAAGAGCTTACGGACCAAGCGCCAAGTTCATGCCATGACCTCTGCCATCTTTGGTAAGAAAATTTGCAATCGAATACACCTGCTTTAACATTGCCGCCGGTTTAACTTGAGCTGTGCGAACTCGTGCGAGCAAGCGTATTGCTCATCTGGGCTCGACGTGCGGAAGAAGTTCAAGGCTTCTTACACCTGATTGAGCAGCAGTATACGGCGCCAAATGAGTCATATGCGCCACCTCGTGCGACAACACGGCGCCGTCCACGATCGAGAGACATCGGACCGGCTGTCCATGATTCCGGGGCAGCTTGAAGAGTTGAAGCGATCCGCGGCCCGGGCTGGCACCCTACTGGCTCTGACTCGCGCCAAGGCGTGGATAGCGGATCTTGATCCGGCTGACATAGCCAAAGGTTTCCCCAGCGCTCAAGAAAACGGCGAAGCCTTTGATAACGACGCCCTGAAACGGATAACAAAGGAAATGCGTCCATTGGCGAGCCAACTGGCAGCTGAGGCCAACCTGGCGGTTCACCGCTCTTTTTATGACGCAAACAACAAGCGGGTGGAGTTTGTCATCCCGAAGTGCGAGCCTTGTTCCTCCAATCCGTAAGCACACTTATGCCCTCGACGTTGATCCGGCTGAGCTGATAAGTGAAGAAGCTGTCTTTCAGGCCTTAACCCGGATTGACTGGTCTACCAATGACTTCCAGGCTTTGGGTGAGGAAGAAGAAGAAGTTGAACCGACGACAGGCGCCCCCTCTACCTCACGTCAACCCGGCGAAGAAGCGTAATCCGTCAAGCCGGGTGACGCCTCCGAAACTTCAAGGTATAGCACCACATGAAACACCGGGCCTTAAAAGGCTTTGTAATAGGATAGTCAGCACTTTGTTTTGAACAATGCCTTTACAACCTCGATCAGAACCTTTTGCATGGTGGTGCTGACATCTTGTGGAGTGATGAACCCTCAACTTATTTTGCCTGCAATCACCAATTCTTTAACCTGCCACGGCGGCTTGTGTCGCTAGCCGGCTTGTGACGCCCATATATTTATATAAGAAAATAGGGATGTATATGATCAAACGTTATGATACAAAAAATACCTGCCAGCGTCGGGCATGCAGTTGACCTAGCCAATCTTGAGGCGGAGGTTTAGAAACCATTACCTGCAAAGGAGAAAATAACTCCTGTGCTTTCAAAATGCCGGTTTACCGTGTAAACCGTGTCGGCATGATAAGCCCCTGTTACTCCATAATGGGATGTTAACGAAAAAATCAAACCGAACAAAATCACGGATTAAAATGGACCAATTCGACAACTTGAATCCGGTTTAAAGAGGCTTGTCGGTTTAAGAAAGCAAACAAAAATCAAATGATTGGTATAAAACCATATGGAAACAAAGGCAATGATAAAAACCGCTTTTGCAAGAAAAGGCTTTCTTGAGCGGATCGAGATGGTGTTACCATGGTCGGACAGACCAAGCTCCCTATAAGGTGTAGCGATGGTTCAAGTCAGCCAGTCCCCAACTCGAACTCGTGGCATGATGCCGATCAAATGGCATTGCAACGGTTGGGTTCGACCAAAGCCCCAAGTGATTCTATGGCCTTAGGCCGACCAAGAGGCGTGATCGGTTCAGACGTGACCATGTCCCCAAGTGATCTGGTGGCTTTCGCTTTGTCAAGAGGTGTTGCATTGGTTCGGACCGACCAAGCCCCCAAGTGACAAAAATTTCAAGATCAAGGCAAAGGGTTAAACCGGAGGCCGCTTTACGACAACATCTCCATGTACCCAAACCGGACTTTATACGAACGGATACCCGCTTTGGCCGAGGATCCGGTTTATTGCTTTATTCATAATATATACATTGTCTTAATATGTACATAAGTGGAGCCGATGGCTCGGGTATAATAAGGTCAAGATGAGCTATGTTCCACGGCTGTTGGTCTCCTCTTCGGCGTCGTGAGTCTTTCCGCTCTCGAACATCAATCGAGATAGTATGACCCGTTGTACAGATTCTTCTCGACCACAAAGGGCCCTTCCCAAGGTGGGGATAGCTTGTGCATATCTGTCGGTCTTGAATGAGCCAAGCACCAAGTCTCCTTCTGAAAGGTTCTTGTTCTAACCCGCCGGCTGTGATACCGACGAAGATCTTCTTGGTAAATCGCCGAACGAGCAGCCGCCATATCTCGCTCCTCATCCGGTCGATCCAAATCGTCCTGCCGGGCCGCCTCACTATCGGCCTCAACATAAGCCGCCACGAAGCGAGTCATGACGATATCGCGAGGGAAGGACCGCCTCCGCTCCATAGACCATAAAGAACGGCGTGTAACCAGTGGATCTGTTGGGTGTAGTATTGATACTCCATATCACGGATGGCAGCTCCTCGACCCAACAACCCGGCGTCCTCACTAAAGGGACCATAAGCGGGGTTTAATACCCTCAAGATCTCTGATTAGCTCGTTCCGCTTGACCATTGGACTGCGGGTGGGCCATCAAGAAACGCTGCCGGATGTGCTCTCGCTCACAAAACTCCTTCATGGCTCCCTTGGACAAATTGGTGCCATTGTCCGTGATGATACTGTGTGAAACCCAAACCGAAAATCACCTTTTGATGAACTGAACCGCCGTGGCGCATCACACTTGCTAACGTGCTCTGCCTCAACCCACTTGGTAAACTTATCAACCGCCACCAACAGGTGGGTTTTCTTGTCTTTGGACCTTTTGAAAGGTCCAACCATATCCAACCCCAAGTGCAAAGCGGCCAAGTAATTGGAATCATCCTCAATTCTTGGGCGATGCGTGAGCACGTCTGGAGAACTTTTGGCAACCATCACATCGTCGACCAGATCTTCCGCATCGGCATGTGCAGGTCAACCAATAGAAACCGTGGCGGAACGCTTTGGCCACCAAGGATTTTGAACCGGCGTGATGACCACAATCCCCTTCATGGATCTCACGCAATATCTCACGGCCTTCCTCAGGGGACACACAACGCTGAAACGCCCCGGACACGCTGCAACGATGCAACTCGCCCTTATGTATGGTCATAGATTTAGACCGCCGAACTATCTGTCGGGCCAGCGTCTCGTCTTCTGGTAACTCGCCCCGGTTCATGTATGCCAAATAAGGGAGGGTCCAATCCGGAATGACATGCAAGGCTGCCACCAAGTGAGCCTCCGGATCAGGAATAGCTAAATCGACCTCATCAGGAAGCTTAACTGACGGATTGTGCAGTACGTCAAGGAAGACATTGGGCGGGACCGGTTTATGTTGAGACCCGAGCCGGCTTAAAGCATCCGTCGCCTCGTTCTTCCGGCGATCCACATGGTCCACCTGATAACCTTTAAAGTGTCCTACAACCATATCCACCTCCCGACGGTACGCAGCCATGAGTGGGTCTTTGGAATCCCAAGTACCTGATACTTGCTGGGCCACCAAGTCCGAGTCACCAAAGCACTTGACCCGGCTTAGATTCATCTCTTTAGCCATCCGTAGACCATGGAGAAAAGCTTCATACTCAGCTGCATTGTTAGTACAGGGGAACATTAAGCGAAGAACGTAGCAGAACTTGTCACCTCGTGGGGAAGTTAATACGACTCCAGCCCCCGAGCCCTCCAATTGCCTGGACCCATCAAAGTGGATGGTCCAATAGGTATGATCCGGCTTTTCTTCAGGTGCTTGCAACTCCGTCCAATCATTAATGAAATCCACAAGTGCTCGAGACTTTACCGCGTCCGAGGCACATACCTTAAACCGTATGCCCAAGTTCTATAGCCCACTTAGCAATCCGCCGATTGCTTCCGGTTACAGATGATATCGCCCAAAGGAGCTGAATCGACCAATCGTGATGGGGTGCCCTTGGAAATACTGCTTCAGCTTCCGACGCCATAAAAACTCCATATACCAGCTTCGCCAATGCGGATATCTTTGTTTGGACTCGATGAGAACCTCGCTGATGTAATAAACGGCGGCTGAACCGGATACTCCTTCCTCGCCTCCTTGCGCTCCACCACAATGGCCACGCTGACTGCCCGGCATTAGCAAAGAACATATAACGAGGCGGCTCCTTGTCAATAGGAGCGGCAAGAACAAGCGGGTTGGCCACCGCCGCTTTAAGTCCTCCAATGCCTCATCGTGGTGAGCTCGCATTTAACTGATCCGTCTTCTTCAGCATCTGGTACAAAGGAATGGCCTTCTCTCCTAGGCGACTGATAAACCGGCTTAGCGCAGCAATCCGGCCTGCCAAACGTTGGACATCATTGATACACTTTGGCTTAGCCAAGGAGGTGATAGCTGTAATCTTTTCCGGATTAGCCTCAATCCCCCTGTTGGACACAAGGAAACCCAACAATTTGCCTGCCGGAACACCAAAGACGTACTTGGCCGGGTTGAGCATCATCTTGTACACCCGCAAGTTGTCAAAAGTTTCCTTTAAATCCTCAATCAACGTTTCCTTCTGCCTTGATTTCACCACGATATCATCCACATAAGCGTGCACGTTACGGCCGATCTGTTCGTGCAAGCAATTTTGTACGCAACGCTGATAAGTTGCTTGGGTGCTCTTGAGCCCAAAAGGCATAGATACATAGCAGAAGGCTCCAAAAGGGGTGATAAACGCCGTCTTCTCCTGGTCCTTAGCCGCCATCTTAATCTGGTGATAACCGGAATACGCATCCAAAAAGCTCAAACGCTCACAACCCGCCGTAGCATCAATGATCTGGTCAATACGGGGGAGGGCGAAAGGATATGCTGGACAAGCTTTGTTAAGATCTGTGTAATCCACACACATGCGCCAAGTGCCATTCTTCTTAAGGACCAACACCGGATTAGCAAGCCACTCTGGATGAAAGACTTCAATAATAAACCCTGCCGCTAAGAGCCTAGCAACTTCCTCTCCAATGGCCTTGCGCCTTTCCTCATTGAACCGGCGAAGAAACTGCTTTACCGGTCTGTACTTGGGGTCAACATTAAGAGTGTGCTCAGCGAGTTCCCTCGGTACACCTGGCATGTCAGAAGGCTTCCATGCAAAAATGTCCCGATTCTCACGGACGAACTCGATGAGCACGCTTTCCTATTTAGGATCCAAGTTGGCACTGATGGTGAACTGCTTGGACGAATCGCCGGGCACAAAATCAACAAGTTTTGTCTCAGCTGCCGATTTGAACTTCAAATCCGGATCGTGCTCTGTAGTCGGCTTCTTCAAAGGGGTCATATCCGCCGGATCAACATTGTCCTTATAATACTTTAACTCTTCAGTGGCACAAACCGACTCTGCATAAGCCGCATCACCTTCCTCGCATTCCAAAGCAATCCGGCGGCTCCCGTGAACCGTTATCGTCCCTTTGTGACCCGGCATTTTCAGCTGCAAATAAACATAACAAGGCCGTGCCATAAACTTAGCATAAGCCGGCCGCCCAAAGAGGGCGTGGTAAGGACTTTGAATTTTCACCACCTCAAACGTCAATGTTTCCGATCTGGAGTCATGTTCATCCCCAAAGGTCACCTCCAGAGCTATCTTACCGATCGGGTATGCCGACTTGCAGTGCACCGCACCGTGAAACATCTTGTCTTTGGGCGGCCTAAGATGCCTATCTGTTAACCCCATACGGAAGGTCTCATAGTACGTGATGTTGATGCTGCTTCCTCCATCCATAAGCACCTTGGTGAACTTGTAGCCTCCCACCTGAGGTGCCACTACTAGGGCCAGCTGACCCGGATTGTAAACTCGAGGAGGATGATCCTCTCTGCTCCATACAATAGGTTGCTCTGACCAGCGCAGGTAATGTGGTGCGGCCGGTTCAACAACACTGACCGCCCGCTGCTGAAGTTTTCGGTCCCTTCTGTCCAAGCTGGTGGTAAAGACATGATACTGTCCGCTGTTTAACTGCTTTGGATTACTTTGGTAACCCGATGCTGCTGCTGTTGATTGTAACCCCTTGGCTCGATTGCTCGATTGCTTTGATTGCTCGATTGCCTTGCCGCCGGATTACCACGAATCCTGGGCCGAATTTCTCCACCGAAACCGGGCGGATCTGAACCGCCGCCGGGCCTTGATCATACCGAAGGAGTTAGAGTTTTGAACTCCTGCATAATATAACAATCCTTCCAAAGGTGGTTTGCGGTACCTCCTTCGTCCGTGCTTCGGACAAGGTTGATTCAATATGTAATTCAGCGATCCGGATTGTGACCGCCCGGTTTGATTGTTTACCCTTGCGCCACTGACCCTTGTCCTGCTGTTGGTGTTGGCTGAAGCCCATGTTACCGCTTGCTTTTACGCTTGTTCCCACCATTGCTCGACCGATGTCAGCTGGCTTCGGAATTGCCGCTCTGTTTTCCCTTCCCTACTTCGTCATCCCTGCACTCGGGATCCTTGGTACTATCGAATCAGCATATTTTACCAAAACGCCCATTAGAGTGCCCATGTCATTGCAAAACGCTTCATGCGACCCAGCTTCAATTTCAACGGTTCAAACCGCAATTGGCTTCAAAGGTTAAGATCGCGGAATCAGGGTTGATCCGTCCGAAGAGTGTAAAACTTCCAAACGCAGGCGCACCCAATGGGTTGTGGATTCTCCTCCGCTTTGGACACAAGCCGCTAAATCTACCACGGACATGGGCTGCTTACAGGTGTCTTTGAAATTTTGAATGAACCGGTCCGCGAATCGGGTCCATGAACCGATCGAGTTAGGCGGCAAGTTCTTCAACCAAGTCCGGCCGTACCTTCCAACATCATGGTGAAGTACTTCGCACATGCAGCTTCATCCACATCCAAAGATCTCCATGGCCATCTCATAGCTTTCTATCCACGCTTACGAGCCAAATCGGCGGTGTAATTGGGCACCTTGCGGGGTCCTTTGAAGTCCTTAGGCAAGCGCACATTGCGTAAAGCGGGGGCGAGACAAGGCACCCCAATGATCGAGACGTGACCCCGGTTCAAGATGGTCGGACGAACCGGCCGCGAGCTGATGGTCCTCATGTTTGCGCTGCTAACTCGGCCTCCTCGCGCCTCGCCCGGTCCACCACCACTTGAGCGTCTTGAAGCCACCAGCCGGGTTGTTGCCTCGGGCGGACCACGTTATGCGTTGCTTGACACGGCGGTTCATCTGCGCGCGCGGCTATAACTCCGGCTTGGGCGGGGGTGGAGTGGATCCGATCCCGATCGTATGAATATGCTTCCTGCCGAGCGGGGCCGTCTGAGGAGCTCCTTAACCCGGCGTGTCTCTACCGCTGTGGTGAATCGCCTTCAATTGAATCGCCTCAACCGTGCCGCAGCCGCCACAAGGTTATCCATCGGGTTGGAGTAATGACCGGAGGTGTCTGCACAGTCAGGCGCGCCACGGTATGATGGCGAGCAGATCTATCACACGGGCTGAACGGCGCGGCTGTCCAGTGCTTCGGCGGTTTACCACCGGCGGCGGATTCTGGTCCCTGCCCACAGGGTATTGAAAGCTCTCTTCCCTCAAAACCGAAGGTAAACGAGACCTGTACTTCCTTTTCATGACTTCATGCGGCGCTCGATCCAAAGCATGAGCCTATAAGCTCACGCATCCAGCGGCCTGTTCGCCGCCATCCTCACGTCCGCGGCTGCCAGTCCGCTTTAGCTTTAGTGATCTGTTCCCTCACCTTTGCAATCTCCGCGTTGTGCAGGTCCTGATCCGGCGGATTAGCCTCTGCCATGAGCACAGCCAACGCGTTAAAAAGCTCTGACAAAACTTGAGCGGCGGGCGCACAGGCCTCCTTCGGCTGCCATCACGGCTGTTGAACCGGCGACCGAGGCGCCATGTCGAAGAGTGAAGCGCCGCTGTGTACCGCCATGAAGATCCCAACCCGTTGGGTAGATTGAAGGTCCGAATACTCTCACCGTCGGAACAGCCCGATCCGCCATCTTGCGGCTGATACAGAGACTCCGTTTCTCCGGCCGACGACTTCGTCGCCAGAGTAGACAACGGTTTCGCCGCGGATGCTGATCCGTCCTCGTAGCCTCCGTGGATGACTCCCGAAAGCATGCTCGACCGCCGGTTTAGCGAGGCAGGACTCTTCCTCGTCCGCTGAGCCGTCTCGACGAGGTCGGTGCAGATGTCCGCCCAGCCCCTGGCTCGCCGATCTTGCCGATGAACACGTGTATGCCGCCAAAGGGACCCGGTATCCGTACTCAACCGAGCGGCCTCGGGCCCCAATCCGCATCGTCGATGTAGAGCTTGCCGCGACGACTCTTAGTCATCCGCCCACAGATAGCCTTCGAGTCCTTCGAACTTGCCCTCTAAGATCATCAAACCGTCGTCATGCGATAGCCCCACGGTGGCGCCAACTGTCGTGGAATTGTCACGGCAGATGTCCTCATGAAAGGACTTAGTCGCAGGCCATCATACGGGTTTACCTAGAGGGTTAAAGCGGACACAAGACACGGAGTTATATCGTTCAGCCCCTTCGATGAAGGTAAAAGCCTACGTCCGGTTGTGATGGGATTGATGTGATTTGGCGACTAGGAAGCAATAGCTTTTCCTTAGTCTCCACCTTCATCCTTAATCCGCCGGGTCATCCCCTTATATACACGGGTTGGCGCCTGGCCGGTCTCTGAAGTCCGATCCGCTCATACAAGTGTCCGGCTCGGTCTCTTCTCTCTTGTCTTACAACACAAGTTACAACACTAAGACGGTTTACATAAATGGACTTTAAGTCGCCTCTGGGCTCCGGGCCTCCTCCGTGGGCCTGGATCATGGACGAGGGTAAACCAGCCCCTCCAGGGCGGTTCACACTCAGTAGTTGCATCCCCAACACCCTCCGAGCCTATCCTCTTCAATAGAGAGCTCACTCTTGTCCTCATTGTGCCTTCTCTGGTCTGAGCGGTAGTACCGCGGGCCGGAGCGGTAGTACCGCTTGGGTGCTATAAGCGGCAGTACCGCTCCACATCGGTAGTACCGCTTGTAGCCCCAGCCGTAGTACCGCTGCGGTTTCATGCTAGTGCCGCCTCGATTCGAGGGCTCGTTTTTCGTGTCCGACTTTACGGTACCAGCCACGGCAGGAGAGGCGGTAGTACCGCTCTCGAGCGGCAGTACCGCTAGCAGGAGCGATAGTACCACTTAGGCTGTTAAGCGGTAGTACCGCTGGCCTAGCGGTAGTACCTCTCTCTGCGGGGCTGGTAAGGGGGGCAACGGTTGGATTGTCCCCCCCCCACTATATAAGTGGGTCTTCTTCTCCAAAGTTGACCTACCTCTTCCCCCAAAAAGCTCCATTGTTGCTCCAAGCTCCATTTTCGCCCGATCTCTCTCCCTAGCCAATCAAACTTGTTGATTTGCTCGGGATTGGTTGAGAAGGCCCCGATCTACACTTCCACCAAGAGAAATTTGATTCCCCCACTAATCCTAAGCGGATCTTGTTACTCTTGGGTGTTTGAGCACCCTAGACGGTTGAGGTCACCGTGAAGCCATAGTCCATTGTGGTGAAGCTTCGTGGTGTCGTTGGGAGCCTCCAATTAAGTTGTGTAGATTGTTGGGGAACGTTGAGGAAAATAAAATTTTTCTACGCTTCACCAAGATCAATCTATGGAGTCATCTAGCAACGAGAGAGGAGTGCATCTACATACCCTTGTAGATCACGCTGAAGCGCTCAAGAGAACGGGGTTGAGGGAGTCGTGCTCGTCGTGATCCAAATCACCAAAGATCCTAGTGCCGAACGGACGGCACCTCCACGCTCAACACACGTCGTTGGGGAAGACGATCCTCCTTCTTGATCCAGCAAGGGAAGGGAGAGGTTGATGGAGATCCAGCGACGACGACGGCGTGGTGGTGGAAGTAGCGGCGATCTCGGCAGGGCTTCGCCAAGCTCAAGAGAGGAGAGGTCTTTGAGGGAGAGGAAGACGCCAGAGCTGGGTGCAACCCCTCCCCCTCTTTATATAGGGGCCCTGGGCGCCGACCCCTAGAGATCCCATCTCAAGGGGCTGACCAAGGGGGGACTTGCCCCCAAGTCAAGTGGGGCCCCACCCCTAGGGTTTCCAACCCTAGGCGCAGGGAGGTCAAGGGGCACCAGCCCACCAGGATGGTTCCTTCCCACTTCAGCCCATGGGGCCCTCCGGATAGGTGGCCCCACCCGATGGACCTCGGGACCCTTTCGGTGGTCCCGGTACAATACCGGTGACCCCCGAAACTTTCCCGATGGCTGAAACTGGACTTCCTATATATAATTCTTCACCTCCGGACCATTCCGGAACTCCTCATGACGTCCGGGACCTCATCCGGGACTCCGAACAACTTTCGGGTTACCGCATACTAATATCTCTACAACCCTAGCGTCACCGAACCTTAAGTGTGTAGACCCTACGGGTTCGGGAGACACGCAGACATGACTGAGATGACTCTCCGGCCAATAACCAACAGCAGGATCTGGATACCCATGTTGGCTCCCACATGCTCCTCGATGATCTCATCGGATGAACCACGATGTCGAGGATTCTAGTAATCCCGTATACAATTCCCTTTTTCAATCGGTACGTTACTTGCCCGAGATTCGATCGTCGGTATCCCAGTACCTCATTCAATCTCGTTACCGGCAAGTCACTTTACTCGTTCCGTCAGGGGCGAAATTAGGCCTGGGGCAACTGGGGCTATAGCCCCAGGCGTGGCCCATCTAGTACGTTATACATCCAGCAGAATTTCTCCAATTTTGTAGACTAATATAGGCCCAGCCCCAGGCATGTGACCCCAGCCGGGCAGGCACTCAGCCCATGTACAATCCAAGCTCTCCCTCCATTGTGAGTTTGCCCAGCCCAGTTAGCACTTGGCATTATCGCTAAAAGGAATCGCTAGTGCATTCGACCAGATCGGATCTCTGTTACACACGATTATTGCTTTCAGCCTTCGAGCTTTCCCTCGTCTCACTAGATCGGACTAAAAAAACCTGCTGGACGCTGCACCGCCAATTCTCCTCGATTGTTGGATCGACTCCACCAGACGCGCGCCGCGGCTGGCGCTCCGAATCTCAGATCTCTAAATTTGTTGGAGCAGTTCCTCCAGGCCTTTTTCTGCTCCATCAGTCTATCTCCACGACCGACAGCGACAGGTAATGTTAAGTTTTCTGTATCATCTAATTTTTCACAATAATTCCCATCTTATCGGCCGAAATCGATGAATTGGCGATGTTAAATTGTACTAATTACTTTAGTCAACTCATTTTTATTTGTTAATAGGGAAAACAAATATAAATCCCAGATGAAGAGGCCCTGGACAATTATTTTAAAGAAACATCCAACCAGCCTGCGCCCAATAATGCTACTACATCATGCACTTCATGATAATGGCACAATATGTTCTTTTTGTTATGAATGGTGTTTGACATTTTTTTAGGTAGTGATATTTGGCATTTTTTATAGCTGCTTAGGTTTAGCCCTAGGCTTTGAGAAATCCTGGCTCCGCCTCTGCGTTCCGTAATGCACGATCCCGTAACCAAACACTTGGTCACATTGAGCTCATTATGATGATGCATCACCGAGTGGGCCCAGAGATACCTCTCCGTCATACGGAGTGACAAATCCCAGTCTCGATCCGTGTCAACTCAACAGATACTTTCGGGGATACCTGTAGTATACCTTTATAGTCACCCAGTTATGTTGTGACGTTTGGTACACCCAAAGCACTCCTACGGCATCCGGGAGTTACACGATCTCATGGTCTAAGGAAATGATACTTGACATTGGAAAAGCTCTAGCAAACGAACTACACGATCTTGTGCTATGCTTAGGATTGGGTCTTGTCCATCACATCATTCTCCTAATGATGTGATCCCGTTATCAATGCCATCCAAATGTCCATAGTCAGGAAACCATGACTATCTGTTGATCAACGAGCTAGTCAACTAGAGGCTCACTAGGGACATGTTATGGTCTATGTATTCACACATGCATTTTGATTTCCGGATAACACAATTATAGCATGAATAATAGACAATTATCATGAACAAGGAAATATAATAATAATCATTTTATTATTGCCTCTAGGGCTTATTTCCAACAGTCTCCCACTTGCACTAGAGTCAATAATCTAGTTACATTGTGATGAATCGAACACCCATAGAGTTCTGGTGTTGATCATGTTTTTCTCGCGGAAGAGGTTTAGTCAACGGATCTGCGACATTCAGATCCGTATGCACTTTGCAAATATCTATGTCTCCATCTTGAACATTTCCATGAATGGAGTTGAAGCGACGCTTGATGTGCCTAGTCTTCTTGTGAAACCTGGGTTCCTTGGCAAGGGCAATAACTCCAGTGTTGTCACAGAAGAGAGTGACTGGCCCCGACGCATTGGGTATGACTCCTAGGTCGGTGATGAACTCCTTCATTCGGATTGCTTCATGCGCTGCCTCCGAGGCTGCCATGTACTCCGCTTCACATGTAGATCCCGCCACGACGCTTTGCTTGCAACTGCACCAGCTTACTGCCCCACCATTCAAAATAAACACGTATCCGCTTTGTGACTTAGAGTCATCCAGATCTGTGTCGAAGCTAGCATCGACGTAACCCTTTACGACGAGCTCTTCGTCACCTCCATATACTGAGAAACATATCCTTAGTCCTTTTCGTACTTCAGATGTTCTTGACCGCTGTCCAAAGTGTTCCATGCCGGATTACTTTGGTACCTTCCTACCAAACTTACGGCAAGGTTTACATCAGTGCAGTACACAAGATGGCATACATGATAGACCCTATGGCCGAGGCATAGGGACGACACTCATCTTTTCTCTATCTTCTGCCGTGGTCGGACATTGAGCCGAGCTCAATTTCACACCTTGCAACACAGCAAGAACCCTTCTTGGACTGAGCCATATTGAACTTCTTCAATATCTTATCAAGGTATGTGCTTTGTGAAAGACCTATGAGGCGTCTCGATCTATCCCTATAGATCTTGATGCCTAATATGTAAGCAGCTTCTCCAAGGTCCTTCATTGAAAAACACTTATTCAAGTAGGCCTTAATGTTGTCCAAAAGTTCTATATCATTTCCCATCAAAAGTATGTCATCCACATATAATATGAGAAATGCTACAGAGCTCCCACTCACTTTCTTGTAAACGCAGGCTTTTCCATAAGTCTGCATAAACCCAAACACTTTGACCATTTCATTAAAGCGAATGTTCCAACTCCGAGATGCTTGCACCAGCCCATAGATGGAGCGCTGGAGCTTGCATACCTTGTTAGCATTCTTAGGATCGACAAAACCTTCCGGCTGCATCATATACAGTTCTTCCTTAAGATGGCCGTTAAGGAATGCCATTTTGACGTCCATTTGCCATATCTCATAATCATAGCATGCGGCAATTGCTAACATGTTTCGGACGGACTTCAGCTTCGCTACTGGAGAGAAAGTCTCATCGTAGTCAACCCCTTGAACTTGTCGATAACCCTTAGCGACAAGTCGAGCTTTATAGATGGTAACATTACCATCCGCGTCCGTCTTCTTCTTAAAGATCCATTTGTTTTCTATCGCTTGCGGATCATCGGGCAAGTCTGTCAAAGTCCACACGTTGTTTTCATACATGGATCCTATCTCGGATTGCATGGCTTCAAGACATTTGTTGGAATCTGGGCCCGCCATTGCTTCTTCATAGTTTGAAGGTTCACCGTTGTCTAACAACATGATTTCTAGGACAGGGTTGCCATACCACTCTGGTGTGGAACATGTCCTCGTGGACCTACGAAGTTCAGTAGTAACTTGATCCGAAGTACCTTGATCATCATCATTAGCTTCCTCTCTAGTCAGTGCAGGCACCACGTGAACATCTTCCTGAGCTGCGCTACTTTCCGGTTCAAGAGGTAGTACTTCATCAAGTTCCACTTTCCTTCCACTTACTTCTTTCGAGAGAAACTCTTTCTCCAGAAAGGACCCGTTCTTGGCAACAAAGATCTTGCCTTCGGATCTGAGGTAGAAGGTATACCCAATGGTTTCCTTAGGGTATCCTATGAAGACGCATTTTTTCGACTTGGGTTCGAGCTTTTCAGGTTGAAGTTTCTTGACATAAGCATCGCATCCCCAAACTTTTAGAAACAACAGCTTAGGTTTCTTCCCAAACCATAATTCATACGGTGTCGTCTCAACGGATTTAGACGGTGCCCTATTTAAAGTGAATGTAGCTGTCTCTAGAGCGTATCCCCAAAATGATAGCGGTAAATCGGTGAGTGACATCATAGATCACACCATATCCAATAGAGTGCGATTCGACGCTCGGACACACCGCTATTACCGAGGTGTTCCAGCGGCGTGAGTTGTGAAACGATTCCACATTTCCTTAAGTGCGTACCAAATTCGTGACTTAAATATTCTCCCCACGATCGATCGTAAGAATTTTATCTTTCGGTCACGTTGATTCTCTACCTCATTCTGAAATTCCTTGAACTTTTCAAAGGTCTCGGACTTGTGTTTCATCAAGTAGACATACCCATATCTACTCAAGTCGCCGGTGAGAGTGAGAACATAACGATATCCTCCACGAGCCTCAACGCCATTGGACCGCATACATCAAGATGTATGATTTCCAATAAGTTGGTTGCTCGCTCCATTGTTCCGGAGAACGGAGTCTTGGTCATTTTGCCCATAAGGCATGGTTCGCACGTGTCAAATGATTCGTAATCAAGAGACTCTAAAAGTCCATCAGCATGGAGCTTCTTCATGCGCTTGACACCAATGTGACCAAGGCGGCAGTGCCACAAGTATGTGGGACTATCGTTATCAACTTTACATCTTTTGGTATTCACACTATGAATATGTGTAACATCACGTTCGAGATTCATCAAGAATAAACCATTGACCAGCGGGGCATGACCATAAAACATATCTCTCATATAAATAGAACAACCATTATTCTCGGATTTAAATGAGTAGCCATCTCGCATTAAACGAGATCCAGATACAATGTTCATGCTCAAAGCTGGCACTAAATAACAATTATTGAGGTTTGATAATCCCGTAGGTAAATGTAGAGGTAGCGTGCCGACGACGATCACATCGACCTTGGAACCATTCCCGACACGCATCGTCACCTCGTCCTTCGCCAGTCTCTGCTTATTCCGCAGCTCCTGCTTTGAGTTACAAATATGAGCAACCGCACCGGTATCAAATACCTAGGAGCTACTACGAGTACTGGTAAGGTACACATCAATTACATGTATATCACATATACCTTTAGTGTTGCCGGACTTCTTGTCCGCTAAGTATTTGGGGCAGTTCCGCTTCCAGTGTCCCTTTCCTTGCAATAAAAGCACTCAGGCCTCGTGTTTGGGTCCATTCTTTGGCTTCTTCCCGCAACTGGCTTACGGGCGCGACAACTCCCTTGCCGTCCTTCTTGAAGTTCTTCTTACCCTTGCCTTTCTTGAAACTAGTGGTTTTATTGACCATCAACACTTGATGTTCCTTTTGATTTCCACCTCTGCTGATTTCAGCATTGAAAATACTTCAGAATAGTTTTCACCATCCCCGCATATTGTAGTTCATCACAAAGCTCTTGTAGCTAGGTGGGAGCGATCAAGGATTCTGTCAATGACCGCCTCGTCCGGAGGTTAATGTCCAGTTGGGACAAGCGGTTGTGCAACCCAGACATTTTGAGTATGTGCTCACTGACAGAACTATTTTCCTCCATCTTACAACTGTAGAACGTGTCCGAGACTTCATATCTCTCGACCCGGTCATGAGCTTGGAAAACTATTTTCAGCTCTTCGAACATCTCATATGCTCCGTGTTGCTCAAAACGCTTTTGGAGCCCCGGTTCTAAGCTGTAAAGCATGCCACACTGAATGAGGGAGTAATCATAACGTCTTGGTTCTCTGGGATGGGTGCTTCACCTAGCGGTCCTTCTAGGACATATGCTTTCTTGGCAGCTATGAGGATGATCCTCGTGTTCCGCACCAGTCCGAATAGTTGCTGCCATCATCTTTCAGCTTGGTTTTCTAGGAACGTTGAAGTTGAGGTTGACATGAGCGTTGGCCATTTGATCTACAAGACATTTTGCAAAGGTTTTAGACTAAGTTCATGATAATTAAGTTCATCTAATCAAATTATTTAATGAACTCCCACTCATATTAGACATCCCTCTAGTCATCTAAGTGATACATGATCCGACTCAACTAGACCGTGTCCGATCATCACGTGAGACGGACTAGTCATCATCGATGAACATCTCCATGTTGATCGTATCTTCCATACGACTCATGTTTGACCTTTCGGTCTCTTGTGTTCCGAGGCCATGTCTGTACATGCTAGGCTCGTCAAGTCAACCTAAGTGTTTTGCATGTGTAAATCTGTCTTACACCCGTTGTATGTGAACGTTAGAATCTATCACACCCGATCATCACGTGGTGCTTCGAAACAACGAACTTTCGCAACGGCGCACAGTTAGGGGGGACATTTTCTTGAAATTATTATAAGGGATCATCTTATTTACTACCGTCGTACTAAGCAAATAAGAAGCAAAACATGATAAACATCACATGCAATCAAATAGTGACATGATATGGCCAATATCATATTGCTCCTTTGATCTCCATCTTCGGGGCGCCTTGATCATCTTCGTCACCGGCATGACACCATGATCTCCATCATCGTGTCTTCATGAAGTTGTCATGCCAACGATTACTTCTACTTCTATGGCTAACATTTTTAGCAATAAAGTAAAGTAATTTACATGGCGTTATTCAATGACACGCAGGTCATACAAAAATAAAGACAACTCCTATGGCTCCTGCCGGTTGTCATACTCATCGACATGCAAGTCGTGATTCCTATTACAAGAACATGATCAATCTCATACATCACATATATTTCACTCATCACATCCTTTTGGCCATATCACATCACAAGGCATATGCTGCAAAAACAAGTTAGACGTCCTCTTATTGTTGTTGCATGTTTTTACGTGGCTTCTATAGGTTTCTAGCAAGAACGTTTCTTACCTACGTAAAACCACAACGTGATATGCCAATTTCTATTTACCCTTCATAAGGACCCTTTTCATCGAATCCGATCCGACTAAAGTGGGAGAGACAGACACCGCTAGCCACCTTATGCAACTAGTGCATGTCACCGGTGGAACTCGTCTCACGTAAGCATACGTAAGGTCGGTCCGGCCGCTTCATCCCACGATGCCGCCAAACAAGATAAGACTAGTAGTGGCAAGAAAATTGACAACATCTACGCCCACAACAAGTTTGTGTTCTACTCGTGCATAGAAACTACGATAGACCTAGCTCATGATGCCATTTGTAGGGGAACGCTGCAAAAATAAAAATTTTCTCGCTCACCAAGATCAATCTATGGAGTCATCTAGCAACGAGAGAAAGGAGTGTATCTACATACCCTTGTAGATCACGCTGAAGCGCTCAAGAGAACGGGGTTGAGGGAGTCGTGCTCGTCGTGATCCAAATCACCAAAGATCCTAGTGCCGAACGGACGGCACCTCCGCTGTTCAACACACGTGCGGTTGGGAAGACGCCTCCTCCTTGTTGATCCAGCAAGGGAAGGGAGAGGTTGATGGAGATCCAGCAGACGACGGCGTGGTGGTGGAAGTGGCGGCGATCTCGGCAGGGCTTCGCCAAGCTCAATGAGAGGGAGAGGTGTTGCAGAGGGAGAGGGAGGCGCCAGAGCAGGGGTGCGCAACCTCCCTCCCCTCTTTATATAGGGGCCCTGGGGCGCGGCCCCTAGAGATCCCATCTCAAGGGGGGGCAGGGGAACTTGCCCCCAAGTCAAGTGGGCCCCCACCCCTAGGGTTTCCAACCCTAGGCGCAGGAAGGCCCAGGGGCGCACCAGCCCACCAGGCTGGTTCCTTCCCACTTCAGCCCATGGGGCCCTCCGGATAGGTGGCCCCACCGATGGACCTCGACCTTCCGGTGGTCCCAGACAATACCGGTGACCCCAAACTTTCCCGATGGTCAAACTGGACTTGCTATATATAATTCTTCACCTCCGGACCATTCCGAACTCCTCGTGACGTCGGATCTCATCCGGACTCAACAACTTTCGGTTACCGCATACTAATATCTCTACAACCCTAGCGCCACCGAACCTTATGTGTAGACCCTACGGGTTCGGAGACACGCAGACATGACCGAGACGACTCTCCGCCAATAACCAACAGCGGGATCTGGATACCCATGTTGGCTCCCACATGCTCCTCGATGATCTCATCGGATGAACCACGATGTCGAGGATTCAAGTAATCCCGTATACAATTCCCTTTGTCAATCGGTGCGCTATTTGCCCGAGATTCGATCGTCGGTATCCCAATACTGCTCAATCTCGCTACCAGCAAGTCACTTTACTCGTTCCGTAATGCATGATCCTGTGACCAAACACTTGGTCACATTAAGCTCATTATGATGATGCATCACCGAGTGGGCCCAGAGATACCTCTCCGTCATACGGAGTGACAAATCCCAGTCTTGATCCGTGTCAACTCAACAGATACTTTCGGGATACCTGTAGTATACCTTTATAGTCACCCAGCTTTCGCTAGACGCTTTGGTACACCCGAAGCACTCCTACGGCATCCGGGAGTTACACGATCTCATGGTCTAAGGAAATGATACTTACATTGGAAAAGCTCTAGCAAACGAACTACACGATCTTGTGCTATGCTTAGGATTGGGTCTTGTCCATCACATCATTCTCCTAATGTTGTGATCCCGTTATCAATGACATCCAAATGTCCATAGTCAGGAAACCATGACTATCTGTTGATCAACGAGCTAGTCAACTAGAGGCTCACTAGGGACATGTTATGGTCTATGTATTAACACATGCATTATGATTTCCGGATGACACAATTATAGCATGAATAATAGACAATTATCATGAACAAGGAAATATAATAATAATCATTTTATTATTGCCTCTAGGGCATATTTCCAACAGAGATTGCCCCAACCTTGTTTGTATAGGTTCGGTCGCTGCCTTCAAGGGCACCAACCGTGGAATCACGACATCTCGCATTGTGCGAGGGCGTGAGGAGAATACTGTGGCCCTAGTGGCTTCTTGGGGAGCATTGTGCCTCCACACCGCTCTAACGGAGACGTACTTCCCCTCAAATGGAAGGAACTTCGGTAACACATCCTCGTCTCCACCGACTCCACTCTTGGTTATCTCGTGCCTTTACTCGTGCAAGCTTATTTGTGATATATCCTTTGCTTGCGTGTGTGCTTGTTGCTGTTGCATCATATAGGTTGCTCACCTAGTTGCATTTCTAGACAACCTACTTTGATGCAAAGTTTAATTTGGTAAAGAAAAGCTAAAAATTGTTAGTTGCCTATTCACCCCCGCTCCTCAAATTGGGGTTCCATCCTCTGCGGCTGCCATGGAGACCGAGGGCGAGGCTGATGCCGGTGATGACCATGACACTGAGCCTTCTGAGGAAGAGCCCTCTTGGGCAAAGAAGCTCAAGCTCAAGATGAAGAAGCTTTTCTGTATGGAGTCTCACGGTCAGTACATGACACATGTGGCTGAGAAGAAGGCAAGGGGCCGTCACAAGGAGCTTATGCGCAGCTTGGGTGCGATCACACCAGCGGCTCTGAGGGTCAGATCACCGAGGAAGAGGAGGGTCCAGCAGACTGCCCATGGACTGATTCAGATGCCGAGCAGTTTCTGACTGAGGATGATGGTGCAGACGTCTGATGTTCGAGATCTTCAGTTTGCTCTCACCTGGAGCCGTAGGTTCGCTCTTTGCCCCTTTTGGTGTCTCGATGCCAAAGGGGGAGAGAGTCTAGGGATTTGTGTCGTTGTGTTGCGAGTGTGTCTTTGTGGTCTCTGTGGTTTCGTTGTGTTTGCTCGTCATTTGCTTTGTTTGGTTTTGTGTCAGTGAGACCTAAGTTCCAGTCATATGGTGTGAGACATATGCTACCCTATCTCTATCTTATTATTATCTATGTCTCTAGTCATTTGGTATCTTATGAGTAGTTGCATGCTTATTATGTTATTTATATACCCTGCTCTCATGGATCGTGCTTAGTTTGTTGATCTCTAAAATACAGGGGGAGTGTTGATCCTAGTATGTGTGCCGTGCAGTCCAAAGCACTTATCTTGATGGCACACATCTAGGGGGAGCCTGTCTCTATTTTAGAGATGTGGGGTTTTTCTTATGACCTTTATCTTTCTACGTTTCGTGCAAATCCCGTATTGTCATCAGTCCACCAAAAGGGGGGAGATTGTAAGGGCATCTTTAGCCCTAAGTTGTTTTGGTGATTGATGACAATGCTTTCGCGGACTAATCGTGTGCACTGAGCTTTTCAGAGATTCATTCTTTGGCAAGAGACGATTCCCTCCCCTCGGAGTTTGAAGCGAAGGCGGTGTAGTCTTTTCGATTCAGTTTGGTGGACTAGTTTCGTAGAGATCACCATACTATCAAGAGGGGGTCCGCTTTGGAAAGGCTAGGTTGGAATCATCACGTACACATCCCTTGCACACCCTCCGAGCCTATCCTCTTCAATAGAGAGCTCACTCTTGTCCTCATTGTGCCTTCTCTGGTCTGAGCGGTAGTACCGCGGGCCGGAGCGGTAGTACCGCTTGGGTGCTATAAGCGGTAGTACCGCTCCACAACGGTAGTACCGCTTGTAGCCCCAGCCGTAGTACCGCTGCGTTTCGTGCTAGTGCCGCCTCGATTCGAGGGCTCGTTTTTCGTGTTGGACTTTACGGTACCAGCCACGGCAGGAGAGGCGGTAGTACGGCTCTCGAGCGGTAGTACCGCTGGTAGGAGCGGTAGTACCGCTTAGGCTGTTAAGCGGTAGTACCGCTGGCCTAGCGGTAGTACCGCTCTCTGCGGGGCTGGTAAGGGGGGCAACGGTTGGATTGTTCCCCCCACTATATAAGTGGGTCTTCTTCTCCAAAGTTGACCTACCTCTTCCCCCAAAAAGCTCCATTGTTGCTCCAAGCTCCATTTTCGACCGATCTCTCTCCCTAGCCAATCAAACTTGTTGATTTTCTCGGGATTGGTTGAGAAGGCCCCGATCTACACTTCCACCAAGAGAAATTTGATTCCCCCCACTAATCCCTAGCGGATCTTGTTACTCTTGGGTGTTTGAGCACCCTAGACGGTTGAGGTCACCGTGAAGCCATAGTTCATTGTGATGAAGCTTCGTGGTGTCGTTAGGAGCCTCCAATTAAGTTGTGGAGATTGCCCCAACCTTGTTTGTAAAGGTTCGATCGCCGCCTTCAAGGGCACCAATAGTGGAATCACGGCATCTCGCATTGTGCGAGGGCGTGAGGAGAATACGGTGGCCCTAGTGGCTTCTTGGGGAGCATTGTGCCTCCACACCGCCTAACGGAGACGCATTTCCTCAAAAGGAAGGAACTTCGGTAACACATCCTCGTCTCCACCGGCTCCACTCTTGGTTATCTCGTGCCTTTACTCGTGCAAGCTTATTTGTGTTATATCCTTTGCTTGCGTGTGTGCTTGTTGCTGTTGCATCATATATGTTGCTCACCTAGTTGCATTTCTAGACAACCTACTTTGATGCAAAGTTTAATTTGATAAAGAAAAACTAAAAATTGTTAGTTGCCTATTCACCCCCCTCTAGTCAACTATATCAATCCTTTCACCTATGACCCACCCTCATATAGCATCTCGCTAAAATTTTCAAACATAGCCCGTGTGTAAATTTTCAATGCATGAATCTCGATGGGGAGGTTCTGAGCTAGCACAACACCACCCTGCCTGCACAGACATACAACTAGCATGTGCGACACATGATGTTCCTCGTCAGCAGGGCATGATCCATGATAAGATAGAAAAATACACGTGGGAGAACATACAAACATTGTACTCTTACCAGCTTGGTTCTTTTCTCCTGGTAACTCTCCTCTGAATCTCTGTCAAATTGCATCTTCTCATATTGCCTAACAAATAGGTGCATCGGGGATCCTGGCGGCACGTACCCTTTGAGCAAATGGTTTGCACTCTCGCTCCGCTGCACGCTAGTCATCTTGGCGCAGAAAACATTCATGAAGTAAGGTTTAGCCCATTTCCTCCTTGTCTCATAAATCTGGGTGAGAAATGTGTTTTTTTGCAACCCATACTTATCAAGCATACATGCCCAGCCATCCTCAAATTCTTTCTCACAAACGACGTGATGCACCATCTTGTTGAACTCTTGTTTGAACAGCGCCCTTGGCCATCAGTGATCCAAGGCTCTCTTTTGCTTTCGACATGCCATTTGCACCATCGATGCACTGTATGTGGCATGACATCTTCTATGGCAGCTTCCCTCGCACGAGCTTGATCTGAAACCACCGGTTTTTTTGTGATCATTTATAGAAGGAAAAACTTTTCCAGAATACACAATGAAAAACAAGATGTTGATCACATTTAATCGAGAACAATCTTTTATACCTGTGAGGATTGTGCGTGGCTGAGGTGCACCTATCATATGGAAGAACTCTGTAAATATCCATTTGGAAGTGTCGATTTTCTCATCGCTCTCATCAGTACACTACCAAAAACAATGCTTTGGAAGTGATTGTTGACACCAACAAAAAGACCGAACGACATGTCATACAGATTTGTATTGTATGTGGTATCAAATGTGACAGCGTCGCCAAAGCACTTAAACTGCTCAATGCTTCTCCCTGTTGTCCACATCAAAGTTTTAACTCTACCTACAAGATCAACTTGTACACTGTACTTAAACTCAGGATCCTCAGCCCACATTGCATTGAAAACCTGTATTGTCTTCGTGGCATCATTTTCCGATTGCTCTCTATTAAGTTTTCCACAGAGAGTTATCAGAGACCTCTTTGTGAATGGCACCTCCTTCACAGATCCAAAAAAACTGCCCACTACACTGTAAACCTTGCTTAAGTTTATATTGTTTTCTCTTAGCTGTTTCACCAAGTCTCTGGTGTATCTATCTATGTGTTAGTGAGACTTCAGTGTAGCCTCTCCATACAATTAACTGAGAGTGCATGGTTGTGCTCTGATTTGTGTTCACATATGTACCATCATTTATCTTCAGATCTAAGCACCCGCATCAAAGCACCGCACCCGCACCTTGTCGATTGGCTGTTAGATTGCAATGGCTTACCCTGCAGAGTTTTACAGATCAACATACCACAAGATAAATATGGAAAGAAGTGCTCGCACGGAAACATTTTTTTTTTCATTTATGAAGTAGTGAATTATGCTTACCGCGCATGCGCACACATACTCTTGCATACACTTTGTCCGATGAACGTTCAGTCTGCTTTTAGCATACCTGACGCCAAAGCCAGTCTCCCACGAGTATAGGTTGTAAAACTCGTACGGTTCTTCAACTGTGTCAAAACTAGTTCCGAGCGCCGGATTGACAACAGTTTCAGCCTTGTTTTCTGTGTAAGCTCTCATTGAAGCCTCAAGCGCAGGGACTCTGCATGGGTTGGCATCCCTTTCTTCTGACGCCTTGCCGATCCTAATACTGCATTTTTTTTTCTTCCAAAAATGGCGTTAACTGTTTTTCTATCAGTCCAAACCTAGATAAGAAGAGTAATTCTTAAAAATTCAGTACCGAACATTGATACAGAATCATGTATTACGTTCTACAAGCATGACACCTAGGATTAAAGTTTGTGGTTTGAAGCTAGCAACAGAACTATAAGAAGGAAACATTTTTTGTTTGTCCACGGTGGCAAAACACTCCCACGGGTGTGTGTTCTTGCTACATGCAAGTGCAGGAAGCTAGAATCACTGGTGCAAAAGAAAAACAAGAGCAAAAACAAGCGTGTGTCTGTTACCGTCGACTCCAGCAAGAGCCCTTTGAATTGTTGACGACGACACCATCTACATCTCCGTCTTCTCTCACAGATGCAGCTTTCTCACAATCAGGAGCCATGTCGTTTGAGTCACCAATGACCTCGCTTTCGCCCTTCGCCGCCGCCGCTGTCCATGGTCTCAGAACATATCAGATCAGCGGAGGGCCCGCGAGCATCATGGATAGAAGCAACCACAGACTTCACAACATCTATCCCACCACCCAAAATATCTCCCACATCTAGCCTAGGAACCAATCTGCAGGACACAGAAATTACCCACACAGTCAGATCCAACGAAACAAAGGGCGAAGAACTCAAGAACAAATACCGAAAATCAAGCAGCAGAATAACAAATAAAACCCAAATCGAAAGAAGTAACAGCAAGAGAGACAATATGGTAGGTGGCTCTCACCCAGATTCTTCTTCCTCAAAGAAGAACTCGAGGCCATCCATGGCGAATCGCCGCTCCGCACAGCTACCACGGGAAGAGATGAATATTATGACCAAGGAAAGAAAAAGAAACCGCTCATGTTTTTTTTAGAAAAAGAAACCGCTCATGTGGTTACGCAGTTGCAGCGCCAGATCGGTCCATTAAAGCGGGAATTAATATCGTACCAGCCACTGTTGCAGCTACATGGGCTAATCTTTAAATGAGCCCAGCAGGCGCATGAGATGCCTGCGTACACCACATGCCGTCCAGGCCCACGTACAACGGTGGCACACCAGCCCATGGCATGCATGTATTCCAACTTACCAGGCACCGTATATAGCGAGCGAGAAAAAGAGAGCACAGATCACGGCGATACATGCACGGCACGAGATTACGGTCTGCAGGGTGCTCGGCATCAAAACGCCTTTCTCCATATGTTACTACCTTCATAATGTATATTAATGGTAACATGCAAGCCTTCATTAATTGAGATATAGATTCATTTTATTTTGGCATGTGTTATGTTACAGTACCACAAACATCTCTTTCCTCATTAACTCCATGCCACATCAGCAAATTTGTTTTAAGATGTGTAATGTTACTACCTAAGTTACTCCCACTATGACTATAACCTAAGCCAAGGTCTCATGTCTCCGAGCCAACCTATGCCCTCTCGAAGAGGCCAAAATCACTATTCTAACCTTTTCAGTAATCTTTGCCACAAAGTGAACTCGACGTGAAAGTATTTCACAATCTGACTCTTTTAGCAACGCCACATACCGTGGCATTTTTTCTCTATATAGAAACGCCGGAGGAGCTCGCGTTTCAAATCCACACTCAAACGCCCAGCTGGCTAGCGTTTCCCATCCACATGGAAACGCCAATCATGTTGGCGTTGCTGCCCAGGCCGAAACGCCACGAGCGTTGGCGTTTCTGTATCTGCATTTTTCAGTTTCAGTCATGCATGTAGTTGGACGTGGATAGTTGTGCGTCTTTGTAGTCCAGAAGCTGTACGTGTCATGCGTACATGGCATGCAAAGCGAGCTGCCGAATATCGTCGTGCGAAGCGGCGTGTCTGGCGAGACTGCAGCGTGAAGCTGGAGTCAAAAGGCTGGACGGATAACTAGAGCTGGGATAATCTGTTACTCCAGTTGGTTAGTGCATGATAGTTGCATGGCCGGGTCGTGAAAATTGTGGAGATTCCAGGATTTGTTAGCAGCCGGACGTGCGTACATGGAGGACTTGCTGTTAGTGGCCAGTATGGTAGCTGGGCATGTGTGCGCCCGTGTACTATTTAAGTTGTAATGCGGCGAGGACACGCTGTGCAGGGCTTCGAGAACCCAGCTTCGAGAGGAACGGCGCGGCGAGGCACCTGGACCCCGGGCAGGGCCGGCGGGAGTTTCAGCTAACAACGCCAAGGATCATGGCGTTTCGGCCTGGGCAGCAACGCCCTCTTGCTTGGCGTTTCCATGTGGATCGGAAACGCTAGCTGGCTGGGCGTTTGAATGTGGATTTGAAATGCGAGCAACTTCGGCGTTTCTATATGGAGAAGAAACGTCACGGGCTGTAGCATTGCTAAAAGGGTTAGATCGTGAAATACTTTCATGTTGAGTTTATTCTGTGGTAAAGATTGCTGAAAAGGTCAGAACAGTGATTTCGGCCTCTCGAAGAATCCTGCACCGAGGAGAGCTTGGCAGCCTGAAGCCTCATGGGATGGGTGTTGCCCCGTTTCCCAGTAGCTCACGGAAACATCTGCAATTATGATATTTTTGGAAGGAAGAAAATCCCGTCCTTTGGCAATGACCTAGAGAGGTCACGAAACATGAAAATCCAGAAATGGTGGACTATGCCCATGAAAAACTTCCGAGACGACGACATTTTGGAAGAGTCAAAATCGACATGTAACCGTGCCCGGTGTCACAGAAGGTGCAATAATGATATGCTCAGGCTTCCGTTGACCTCCAAGTCCACCGAGTCGTTTTTTTTTGGCAGGCTTTACGGCACTCCATGTTTGCATACCGTTAGCATTTTGTATTCTTTTGGGCATATAAGTATTGCCAACTTGAACTGAATTCAAATCCTGAAGACCGGAGAAACATTAATTTTGTTACTACTACCAAAAGAGCAATACTTTTGTGAAGATCATACGCAGAACAAAAGAGTGAAAAGCAAACAGAAGTACATAACTGTACTACAAATTTCCACTCTGATATTTCTCTGCCGTTGCCATCCCCCTGAACAAATTGCTATACGTGGTACACTGTCAACAATGGCCTTCAAATCTTGCCAAAAGAAACAATAATATCTGTTTTTATATACATACCCTATAAAATTACAATAAGTACAGATTTATAAAGAACAACTGAATTATTTTAAAGACATCTGTAGACAGTTACAATCCAATTAACAAAGCAACAAATGTACTACCACTTTCTTTGCCTTTTTCGACAAGGAGAGTACCCCGGCCTCTGCATCATCAGCTTCCTCTCGCCGGTTTCTGCAGACTATCAGGGGCACCTGTTATTTGGGCTCCAGGTCGAGCACGAGTGATTTGCCCCTGGCTCCCCTTGCAGCTGCTGGAGATACACCTGCCGGATGAATCCGACGACGGAGTCTCCGGCGCCCCATTTCTCTCCTGCCAGCGGCCGCGCCGCGCCAAGCACCGCCGAGAACACCATGACCATCACGATCACCGGCAGAACGAGCTTTGCAATCACGGCGGCCATGATTCTGGTCCGGTTATCTCCGAGACTCTGCGTACGTGTCTCTCTCTCTACCTCTCTCTCTCTCTTCTCGCTGCCACTAAATTAGCTAGGAAGAGAAGCAGCTATGGAGCTTTAGGATGTGTGCTTCTATGGGCTTCCGGCGCCCGTTATATATAGGGGCCCTGCGTCGGGGGAAGGCCGGCCGGAAGCTGCTTCATCGTTTACATGGGCGACTTGGCGCGTTTGTTTGAACTTTGAGAAATAGCACGATGAATAGGAACTTGGCCGCGAAAAGTACGCACTTCGCGCCTGGATTCTCAGCATAACAGTGATGTTTTGTGTGACGCAAGTCTGCATTACGTATTCCGGCGTAGTAACTAGGGAGCTCAGCTGCCATGTGAAATGTGCACTCCGGCGTTCCGAGACTGGAACTCCAAGTCGCTTTAGTCAAGAGAAAACCTTTAAAATTGGACCAGAAATTTGATTTGCCGTACCCAAGAAAATAAAGACCTGTCCCAGTGTCTTGTCTAGTTTCAGTTTACATGCATGGGACGCACAAATGGTCACTGCTCTGCGTCGCACGCGCGCACTTTATCCCACAACATGCTTGCCCAGTCAAAATTTTCTATTTCTTCTGATAAAAAAAATCTATTTCTTAGAGCATCTACAGCGCCCCAAACCCACCTCAAACGCCCGGGCGGCCCGATCGGTTACTGACCGATCATGAAATTTCGACCCAGACAGACGCCTCAAACGGGCCTCAAATGCTCGGGCTGACCTGCACCGCTCATATGCAGTCCAAATATGAGGCGGATATATGGGGCGCCCGGGCGCGCTCGCCACGTTGGGCCCGGCCCACGCTGGCCCACCCGACCTCACATATATTCGTCGTCATCCGCTCGCCGGACCAAACCCTAGTCACTTCATACTCCTCTCCCCTCCACTCCCTCAGTCATCTGAGCTCACCTCCGGCAATTTTCGGCCGTCTCCAGCATGGCGGGCAGCGGATCTGACTCCGATCAGTTCGGATCCATCAAATGGGGTGTCATCCCGTGCGGGTTGGAGAAGGCAATGGCAGCCCGCATTGCACTCCGCCGCTCCCAGGAGGACAACGCGCGGCCGACGGAAGGATCTGTCCGGCGCGACTCCATTCCGTGGCTCAACGGGCGCTCGGGTCCTCTGGGGCTGGATCATTGCGGTCCCAGCAGCCGGAAAATCTCTCTTTCCAACACCGGTCGAGTAGACTGTGAGTCCCACCGGGAACGGGCAACCCGCCGTGGGAAGGAGAGGATAAGGGCCGCCGAGGCCCGTATCACGACGGAGGCGGCTGATGCGGCGGCGCGGGCAGCCGCGGAGGAGGAAGCCATCCGTGCCCGCATTGTGAAGAAACGATAGTGGAGGAATACGCGCACCCTCACCCGAGAGCAGAATCAGGCAGTCCGTGCCATGGCCGGACTACCACCGAAGCCGAATGAGAAGAAGGAGGACAGCGACGGCGAGGAGAAGATCCGGCTCGATCCCTGCTGCGTCTTTGACCGGTACTTCCACGAGAAGGACGGCAAGGGCGCCGTGAAGGGCAAGGGCAGCCGTGGATGATCTCCACCATAGCCAAACATGCCAAATTTTGGTAGCCTGATGACATGTTTAGTGTAGTGTGATGGAGTAACCGAACGATATGTGTACATCGACGTAGTTGCATAAGTTTATATGAATTTGAGGTATGATAATTAAGGTATCCGGATATGAATTGCATTATTTGAGACGTGACCGATCAATGTCCGCCGACATGTTCAAGCGTGTCCTCGGGCGTTTAAGGGGCTGAATTTGCCCATTATTGCGGCTGTAGATGCTCTTATGGGGCACGGCAGCTAGCAACTGTACACTCTCATAGTCGCATATTCCACTGTTTCTGGCACGAAGAATAAAAAGTCTCATTCCACTGTCGTTCGTTGGTCAGAGTTTCGTGCTCAGTGTTTTTCTAGAGATCGATATTCAAGTCAGAGTCAAGGCAATTTTCCAAGAAAATGCCGCGTATTGTTCATTTTTTCCGTGCGTTTCATCAAGTGGAAAACGTACGATCTCTTAGCACAGGGATATATACAGGAGACGTATATACAGTGTATATTCGTCGATCGTACACATATTATTCCACGGCTCTACTGCACTGCACGGGCTTAGACTTTTCTTTTTTATTCCTCTCACTTTCAAGTGACCAACAAAGCTAAGTTGTCCGTTTCAAGCGGCCTTGGAAGTTGGACCTAGGATTTACGAAATTCCAGCATGAGATTTTGACCTACTACTAGTCTACTACTGGCCCCTACCCGTACCCGATAACCCAAACTGGTGCTCGCTAGCTACATGCCCGACATCAAGGGCCGTATAAACTTCTGCATTACGAATGCCATACGGTTAGGGAAGTTCACTTCAGGTTACGACGACTTGTACGTTTGACAGGGTAAGCGCATGCATTGACTAAACCACGATTCTAGGTTATGCTCGTCCGTAAGAATCATGGCGGATATGAAAGCTGGCAACATGATCATCTTCGAGGACGCACGACTTAGCCTAGCCGGCCTCTTCGACACGATCAAGGGGGAGGCCGGGCATTGGGCGTTGGCGGGCGCAAGGGGACCTGCTCATTGCTACCGGCGGGGACGGCGACTAGCTAGCCGCTTCGCATTGTATCACCGGGTGTGAGCCTCTACGGGCTGGTTCAAACTCTTTTACTTGACGAAAGGCTTGTTCGTACTCTTTTTTTTTCTATCAATGTATCAAAACGCAAGCCTTTTTCTTTTCCCGGATAAAAAACAGAGGGACAGGCCGGGGGTATATCCTCTTTTTCCAAGAAAAACAGAGGGAAGGAGGAGGAGGTACTCGTCCTACGGTGTTTGTCCTCCAGTGGAGCGACTTGTCTGTCATGAACATGAAAATTCATGGCCTTCCGCATTAATGGATGAATATAGTCGTCTCTTATACTTCCCCGTTCCAAAATTCATGTCACAGGAGACATACAGATGAGCACAATTATGAGTAGTGGGCACACAGCGGTGACCATCAACGGTGAGATGGGCAATTTCTTTCGCAACAAGCGTGGCCTTCGGAAGGGAGATCCGAGTTCGCCATTGATTTTTAATTTTGTTGCGGATGCCCTCGCGGCTATGATTAACAAAGCCAGGGTTGCGGGGCACATTAAAGGGCTAATCCCCCACCTCATCCCCGGCGGTGTTACTCACTTGCAATACGCAGATGACACGATGCTTTTGTTCAAACCGGACGACCATAGCATTGCCTCGATTAAGTTACTGCTACTAGCATTTGAGCTTCTATCGGGTCTTAAGATCAATTTTCTCAAAAGCGAAGTGATCACCATAGGGATGGAGGTTAACGAAAGTAGGAGGGTTGCAAACTTGCTCAACTGTAAGATTGGGAAGTTCCCGATCAAATACCTAGGGCTACCGATAACGCACAAGAACCTGACCATAGTTGAATGGGCGCCACTTTATGGCAAAGTGGTGAATCGGGTGAGCCCGTGGAGAGGGAGGTTTATGTCTTCGACTGCTAGGTTGATTTTGACCAATTCTAGCTTATCCTCCCTCCCTATATTTACTATGGGAATGTTCCTCCTTGCCGATTGCGTGCATGCCAAGCTGGACACGCCGCGCGCCCGGTTCTTTTGGGAAAGAACTGGTACGAAACACAAATACCACTTGGTAAAGTGGGCTGCGGTTTGTAGACCGAAAAAGTTCGGTGGTTTGCCGTACCACTTTGGTGCGGAAAGTGTCCTTGTGGACCTACGAAGTACAGTAGGAGATTGATCCGAAGTACCTTGATCATCATCATTAAGCTCCTCTCTAGTCGATGCAGGCACCACATGAACATCTTCCTGAGCTGCGCTACTTCCCGTTTCAAGAGGTAGTACTTCATCAAGCTCTACTTTTCTCCCACTTAATTCTTTCGAGAGAAACTCTTTCTCCAGAAAGGACCTGTTCTTGGCAACAAAGATCTTGCCTTCGGATCTGAGGTAGAAGGTATACCCAATGGTTTCCTTAGGGTATCCTATGAAGACGCATTTTTCCGACTTGGGTTCGAGCTTTTCAGGTTGAAGTTTCTTGACATAAGCATCGCATCCCCAAACTTTTAGAAACGACAGCTTAGGTTTCTTCCCAAACCATAATTCATACGGTGTCGCCTCAACGGATTTCGACGAGCCCTATTTAAAGTGAATGCGGCTGTCTCTAGAGCGTATCCCTAAATGATAGCGGTAAATCGGTGAGTGATATCATGGATCGAACCATATCCAATAGAGTGCGACTACGACGTTCGGACACACCGTTACCCTGAGGTGTTCCAGGCGGCGTGAGTTGTGAAACAATTTCACATTTCCTTAAGTGCGTACCAAATTCATGACTCAAATATTCTCCCCCACGATCTAATCGTAAGAACATTATTTTCCTGTCATGTTGATTCTCAACCTCACTCTGAAATTCCTTGAACTTTTCAAAGGTCTCAGACTTGTGTTTCATTAAGTAGACATATCCATATCTACTCACGCCATCAGTGAGAGTGAGAACATAACGATATCCTCCACGAGCCTCAACGCTCATTGCACCGCACACATCGGTATGTATGATTTCCAACAAGTTGGTTGCTCGCTCCATTGTTCCGGAGAACGGAGTCTTGGTCATTTTGCCCATAAGGCATGGTTCGCATGTGTCAAATGATTCATAATCGAGAGACTCTAAAAGTCCATCGGCATGGAGCTTCTTCATGCGCTTGACACCAATGTGACCAAGGCGGCAGTGCCACAAGTATGTGGGACTATCGTTATCAACTTTACATCTTTTGGTATTCACACTATGAATATGTGTAACATTACGCTCGAGATTCATTAAGAATAAACCATTCACCAGCGGGGCATGACCATAAAACATATCTCTCATATAAATAGAACAACCATTATTCTCGGATTTAAATGAGTAGCCATCTCGAATTAAACGAGATCCTGATACAATGTTCATGCTCAAAGCTGGCACTAAATAACAATTATTGAGGTTTAAAACTAATCCCGTAGGTAAATGTAGAGGTAGCGTCCGACGGTGATCACATCGACCTTGGAACCATTCCCAACGCCAAGATCGTCACCTCGCCCTTTGCCAGCCTCTCGCTATTCCGCAGCTCCTGCTTTGAGTTACAAATATGAGCAACCGCACCGTATCAAATACCTGTGAGCTACTACGAGTAATGTAAGGTACACATCAATTACATGTATATCACATATACCTTTAGTGTTGCCGGTCTTCTTGTCCGCTAAGTATTTGGGGCAGTTCCGCTCAAAGGACCACTTCCCTTGCAATAAAAGCACTCACCTCGTGCTTGGGTCCATTCTTTGGTTTCTTCCCGCAATCTGGCTTACGGGCGCGGCAACTCCTTTGCCGTCCTTCTTGAAGTTCTTCTTACCCTTGCATTTCTTAAACTTAGTGGTTTTATTCACCATCAACACTTGATGTTCCTTTTGATCTCCACCTCCGCTGATTTCAACATTGAATATACCTCGGAATGGTCTTTTCATCCCCGCATATTGAAGTTCATCACAAAGCTCTTGTAGCTCGGTGGAAGCGATCAAGGATCCTGTCAATGATCAGGCCATCCGGAGATTAACTCCCAGCTGAGTCAGCGGTTGTGCAACCTGACATTTTAAGTATGTGCTCACCGATGTAACTATTTTCCTCCATATTACAATCAAGAACTTGTCGGAGACTTCATATCTCTCGACCGGGCATGAGCTTGGAAAACCATTTTCAGCTCTTCAACATCTCATATGCTCCGTGTTGCTCAAAACGCTTTTGGAGCCCCGGTTCTAAGTCGTAAAGCATGCCGCACCGAATGAGGGAGTAATCATCAAGACGAGACTGCCAAGCGCTCATAACGCCTTGGTTCTCTCGATGTGTGCTTCACCTAGCGGTGCTTCTAGGACATAATCTTTCTTGGCAGCTATGAGAATGATCTCGTGTTCCGGACCCAGTCCAGATAGTTGCTGCCATCATCTTTCAGCTTGGTTTTCTAGGAACGCTGCTGAAGTTGAGGGCAACATTAGCATGGGCAATTTGATCTACAAGACATATTGTAAAGATTTTAGACTAAGTTCATGATAGTTAAGTTCATCTAATCAAATTATTCAGTGAACTCCCACCAGATAGACATCCTCTAGTCATCTAAGTAAAACATGATCCGAGTCAACTAGGCCGTGTCCGATCATCACGTGAGACGGACTAGTCAACGCCGGTGAACATCTTCATGTTGATCGATCTTCTATACGACTCATGCTCGACCTTCGGTCTTCCGTGTTCCAAGGCCATGTCTGTACATGCTAGGCTCGTCAAGTCAACCTAAGTGTATTACGTGTGTAAATCTCGCTTACACCCGTTGTATTCGAACGTTAGAATCTATCACACCCGATCAACACATGGTGCTTCGAAACAACGAACCTTCGCAACGGTGCATAGTTAGGGGGAACGCTTTCTTTAAATTATTATAAGGGATCATCTTATTTACTACCGTCGTACTAAGCAAATAAGAAGAAAAACATGATAAACATCACATGCAATCAAATAGTGACATGATATGGCCAATATCATATTGCTCCTTTGATCTCCATCTTCGGGGCGCCATGATCATCTTCGTCACCGGCATGACACCATGATCTCCATCATCATGATCTCCATCATCGTGTCTTCATGAAGTTGTCACGCCAACGACTACTTCTACTTCTATGGCTAACGTGTTTAGCAATAAAGTAAAGTAATTTACATGGCGTTACTTGATGACACGCAGGTCATACAAAAATAAAGACAACTTCTATGGCTCCTGCCGGTTGTCATACTCATCGACATGCAAGTCGTGATTCCTATTACAAGAACATGATCATCTCATACATCACATATATCATTCATCACATCCTTTGGCCATATCACATCACAAAGCACTTGCTGCAAAAACAAGTTAGACGTCCTCTAATTGTTGTTGCATGTTTTTACGTGGCTTATATAGGTTTCTAGCAAGAACGTTTCTTACCTACGTAAAACCACAACGTGATATGCCAATTTCTATTTACCCTTCATAAGGACCCTCTTCATCGAATCCACTCCAACTAAAGTGGGAGAGACAGACACCCGCTAGCCACCTTATGCAACTAGTGCATGTCACTCGGTGGAACCTGTCTCACGTAAGCGCACGTAAGGTCGGTCCGGGCCGCTTCATCCCACGATGCCGCCGAAGCAAGATAAGACTAGTAGTGGCAAGAAAATTGACAACATCTACGCCCACAACTGCTTTGTGTTCTACTCGTGCATAGTAACTACGCATAGACCTAGCTCATGATGCCACTGTTGGGGAACATAGCAGAAATCAAAAAATTTCTACGCATCACCAAGATCTATCTATGGAGTTATCTAGCAACGAGGGGAAAAGGAGTGCATCTACATACCCTTGTAGATCGCGAGCGGAAGCGTTCAAGAGAATGGGGTTGATGGAGTCGTACTCGTCGTGATCCAAATCACCGATGACCGAGCACCGAACGGACGACACCTCCGCGTTCAACACACGTACGGTTGGGAAGACATCTCCTCCTTCTTGATCCAGCAAGGGGAAAGGAGAGGTTGATGGAGATCCAGCAGCACGACGGCGTGGTGGTGGATGCAGCGGGGATCTCGGCAGGGCTTCGCCAGGCTCTACGGAGGAGGAGGAGGTGTTGGGAGGGAGAGGGAGGCGCCAGGGGCTAGGGTGCGGCTGCCCTCCCTCCTGAAGGAAATATGCCCTAGAGGCAATAATAAAAGTTATTATTTATTTCCTTATATCATGATAAATGTTTATTATTCATGCTAGAATTGTATTAACCGGAAACATAATACATGTGTGAATATATAGACAAACAGTATGTCACTAGTATGCCTCTACTAGACTAGCTTGTTAATCAAAGATGGTTATGTTTCCTAACCATGAACAAGGAGTTGTTATTTGATTAACAAGGTCACATCATTAGTTGAATGATCTGATTGACTTGACCCATTCCGTTAGCTTAACAGCTTGATCGCTTAGTATGTTAATGCTTTCTTCATGACTCATACATGTTCCTATAACTATGAGATTATGCAACTCCTGCTTACGGAGGAACACTTTGGTACTACCAAACGTCACAACGAATCGGGTGATTATAAAGGAGTACTACAGGTGTCTCCAAAGGTACTTGTTGGGTTGGCGATTTCGAGATTAGGTTTTGTCACTCCGATTGTCGGAGAGGTATCTCCGTGCCTTCTCGGTAATGCACATCACTTAAGCCTTGCAAGCATTACAACTAATGAGTTAGTTGTGAGATGATGTATTACGGAACGAGTAAAGAGACTTACCGTAACGAGATTGAACTAGGTATTGATACCGACGATCGAATCTCGGGTAAGTAACATACCGATGACAAAGGGAACAACGATGTCGTTATGCGGTTTGACCGATAAAGATCTTCAGAGAATATGTAGGAACCAATATGGGCATCCAGGTTCCGCTATTGGTTATTGACCGAGAATGGTTCTAGGTCATGTCTACATAGTTCTCGAACCCGTAGGGTCCGCACGCTTAACGCTTCGATGACAGCTCATAATGAGTTTATAAGTATTGATGCACGAAGGTTGTTCGAGTCCCGGATGTGATCACGGACATGACGAGGAGTCTCAAATGGTCGAGACATAAAGATTGATATATTGAAGCCTATGTTTGACTTCGGAATGGTTCCGAGTGAAAACAGGATATTATCGAACACCGGGGTTACGGAACCCCGGGGGTATATGGGCCATCATGGGCCTTGAGGGAGAAGGAGAAGGGCCGGCCAGGTGGGCTGCGCGCCTCCCCCTTTCCAGTCCGAATAGGACAAGGAGAGGGGCGCGCCTTCCTCCTTTCCCCTCCCAATCCTACTCCAACTAGGAGAGGGGGAGTCCTACTCCCGGTGGGAGTAGGACTCCTCCTTGCGCCCCTATAGGGCCGCCACCTCCCCTTGTCTCCTTTATATACGGGGCAGGGGCACCCAAGACACACAAGTTGATCTACGGATCTTTCCTTAGCCGTGTGCGGTGCCCCTTCCACCATATTCCACTTCGGTCATATCATCGCGAGCTTAGGCGAAGCCCGCGCCGGAGAAGTCATATCGTCATGAGCTTAGGCGAAGCTCGCGTCGGTGGAGCATCAACATCGCCACCACGCCGTCGGTCGACGAAACTCATCCCGACACTTTGCTGGATCGGAGTCCGGGATCGCCATCGAGTGAACGTGTCTTGAACACGGAGGTGCCGTGACGCTCGGTACTTGGATCGGTCGGATCGTGAAGACGCACGACTACATCAACCGCGTTGTTATAACGCTTCGCTTACGGTCTCACGAGGGTACGTGGACGGACACTCTCCCTCTCGCTGCTATGCCATCACGATGATCTTGCGTGATCGTAGGAATTTTTTGAAATTACTACGCCCCCCAACAAAGGTATCGAGCCTGGTTTTATGCGTTGATGTCATATGCACGAGTAGAACACAAGTGAGTTGTGGGCGATACAAGTCATACTACCTACCAGCATGTCATACTTTGGTTCAGCGGTATTGTGAGATGAAGCGCCCGGACCGACATTACGCGACGCTTACGCGAGACTGGTTTCACCGCCCGAGCACTCGTTGCTTAAAGGTGACCGCGGTGTCTGTCTCTCTCACTTTAGTTGAACCGAGTGTGGCTATGCCCGGTCCTTGAGAAGGTTAAAACGGAGTCTATTTGACGAAGTATCGCTGTGGTTTTGATGCGAGGTAAGAACAGTTCTTGCTCAGCCCGTAGCAGCCACGTAAAACTTGCAACTACAAAGTAGAGGACGCCTAACTTGTTTTTGCAGGCATGTTGTGATGTGATATGGTCAAGACGTGATGCTATATTTTATTGTATGAGATGATCATGTTTTGTAACCGAAGTTATCGGCAATCGGCAGCGAGCCATATGGTTGTCGCTTATTGTATGAAATGCAACGCCATGTAATTGCTTTACTTTATCACTAAGCGCTAGCGATAGTCGAGAAGCAATAGTTGGCGAGACCACAACGATGCTACGATGGAGATCAAGGTGTCGCTACCGGTGACGATGGTGATCATGACGGTGCTTTGGAGATGGAGATCACAAGCACAAGATGATGATGGCCATATCATATCACTTATATTGATTGCATGTGATGTTTATCCTTTATGCATCTTATCTTGCTTTGATTGACGGTAGCATTATAAGATGATCTCTCACTAAAATTATCAAGTAGTGTTCTCCCGAGTATGCATCGCTGCCAAAGTTCGTCGTGCGAGACACCACGTGATGATCGGGTGTGATAAGCTCTACGTCCATCTACAACGGGTGCAAGCCAGTTTTGCACACGCAGAATACTCAGTTATACTTGACGAGCCTAGCATATACAGATATGGCCTCGAACACGGAGACCGAAAGGTCGAACGTGAATCATATAGCGATATGATCAACATAAGATGTTCACCATTGAAAACTACTCCATCTCACGTGATGATCGGTTATGGTTTAGTTGATTTGGATCACGTGATCACTTAGATGACTAGAGAGATGTCTGTCTAAGTGGGAGTTCTTTAGTAATATGATTAATTGAACTTAAATTTATCATGAACTTAGTACCGATAGTATTTTGCTTGTCTATGTTTCTTCGTAGATAGATGGCTCGTCTGTTGTTCCGTTGAATTTTAATGCGCCCTTGAGAAAGCAAAGTTGAAAGATGATGGTAGCAATTACACGGATGGGTCCGTAATCGAGGATAATCCTCATTGCTGCACGTAAAAGTTACGCCCCGAAGCACCGCTGGGTGACAGCTCTGCTGCAGATGCCGAGCCGGTTGTGAACGTCGCAAAGCAGAGCTGATGACTACTCTATAGTTCAGTGTGCCATGCTTTACGGCTTAGAACCGGTCTTCAACGACGCTTTTGAACGCTATGGAGCATATGAGATGTTCCAGAGTTGAAGTTGATATTTCAACAGTAATGCCCGGATTGAGAGATATGAAGTCTCCAATAAGTTCTATAGCTGCAAGATGGAGGAGAATAGTTCACAAGGAGCACATACTCAAAATGTCTGGGTATTACAATCACTTGAATCAACTGGAGTTAATCTTCCGGATGATTGTGTCATTGATGTAATTCTTCAATCACCGCCACCAAGCTACAAAGGCTTCGTGATGAACTATAATATGCAAGGGTTAGTAAAGACTATGCTCGAGCTCTTCGCAATGCTAAAAGCTGCGGAGGTAGAAATCAAAAAGGAGCATCAAGTGTTGATGGTCAATAAAACCACTAGTTTCAAGAAGAAAGGCAAAGGGAAGAAGAAGGAACTTCAAGAAGAACAGCAAACAAGTTGCTGATCAGAGAAGAAACCCAAGTCTGGACCTAAGCCTCAAATCGAGTGCTTCTACCGCAAGCGACTGGTCACCGAAGCGGAACTGCCCCAAGTATTTGGCGGATAAGAAGGATGGCAAAGTGAACAAAGGTATATGTGATATACTTGTTATTGATGTGTACCTTACTAGAGCTCGCAGTAGTACTGGTATTTGATACTGGTTCATTGCTAATATTTGCAACTCAAACAGAACTACGGATTGCTTAACACCGGCAAAGGACGAGGCGACGATGCGCGGGAACGGTTCCAAAGTCGATGTGATCGCAGTCGGCACGCTACCTCTACATCTACCTTCGGATTAGTTTTAGACCTGAATAATTGTTATTTGGTGCCGCGTTGAGCATGAACATTATATCTGGATCTTGTTTAATGCGAGACGGTTATTCATTTAAATCAGAGAATAATGGTTGTTCTATTTATATGAATAATATCTTTTATGGTCATGCACCCTTGAAGAGTGGTCTATTTTAATGAATCTCGATAGTAGTGATACACATATTCATAATGTTGAAACCAAAAGATGCAGAGTTGATAATGATAGTGCAACTTATTTGTGGCACCGCCGCTTAGGTCATATCGGTGTAAAACGCATGAAGAAACTCCATATCGATGGACTTTTGGAGTCACTTGATTATGAATCACTTGGCACTTATGAACCGTGCCTCATGGGCAAGATGACTAAAACCCGCTTCTCCGGTACTATGGAGAGAGCAACAGATTTATTGGAAATCATACATACGGATGTATGTGGTCCAATGAATGTTGAAGCTCGTGGCGGATATCGTTATTTTCTCACCTTCACAGATGATTTGAGCAGATATGGGTATATCTACTTAATGAAACATAAGTCTGAAACATTTGAAAAGTTCAAAGAATTTCAGAGTGAAGTTGAAAATCATCGTAATAAGAAAATAAAGTTTCTACGATCTGATCGTGGAGGCGAATATTTGAGTTACGAGTTTGGTCTACATTTGAAACAAAGCGAATAGTTTCGCAACTCACGCCACCCGAACACCACAGCGCAATGGTGTGTCCGAACGTCGAATCGCACTTTATCGGATATGGTGCGATCTATGATGTCTCTTACAGATTTACCGCTATCATTTTGGGGTTATGCTCTTGAGACGGCCGCATTCACGCTAAATAGGACACCGTCAAAACCGCTGAGACGACGCCTTATGAACTATGGTTTAGCAAGAAACCAAAGTTGTCGCTTCGAAAGTTTGGGGTTGCGATGCTTATGTGAAGAAACTTCAACCTGATAAGCTTGAACCCAAATCGAGAAATGTGTCTTCATAGGATACCCAAAGGAGACAATTGGGTACACCTTCTATCACAGATCCGAAGGCAAGACATTCGTTGTTAAAATGGATCCTTTCTAGAGAAGGAGTTTCTCTTGAAAGAAGTGAGTGGGAGGAAAGTGGAACTTGATGAGGTAATAGTACCAGCTCCCTTATTGAAAGTAGTTCGTCACGAAATCAGTTTCGTAAACACCTACACCAGTTAGTGAGGAAGATAATGATGAAGATCATGAAACTTCAGATCAAGTTGTCACCGAACCCAGAGATCAACCAGAACAAAATCCGCACTGCAGTGGTACGGTAATCCTATTCGAAGTCATGCTACTAGATCATGATGAACCTACGAACTATGAAGAAGCGATGGTGAGCCCAGATTCGCAAAATGGCTTGAAGCCATGAAATCTGAGATGGGATCCATGTATGAGAACAAAGTATGGACTTTGGTTGACTTGCCCGATGATCGGCAAGCCATTGAAAATAAATGGATCTTTAAGAAGAAGACCGACGCCGATGGTAATGTAATCGTTTACAAAGCTCGACTTGTCGCGAAAGGTTTTCGACAAGTTCAAGGGGTTGACTACGAAGAGACTTTCTCACCAGAAGCGATGCTTAAGTCTGTCCGAATCATGTTAGCAATTGCCGCATTTTATGATTATGAAATTTGGCAAATGGATGTAAAACCGCATTCTTGAATGGATTTCTAGAAGAAGAGTTGTATATGATGCAACCAGAAGGTTTTGTCGATCCAAAAGGTGCTAACAAAGTGTGCAAGCTCCAACGATCAATTTATGGTCCGTGCAAGCCTCTCGAGTTGGAATAAACGCTTTGATAGTGTGATCAAAGCATATGGGTTTGTACAGCACTTTTGGAGAAGCCTGTATTTACAAGAAAGTGAGTGGGAGCTCAGAGCATTTCTAATATTATATGTGGACGACATATTATTGATTGGAAATGATATAGAATTTCTGGATAGCATAAAAGGATACTTGAATAAAAGTTTTTCAATGAAAGACCTCGGTGAAGCTGCTTACATATTGGGCATCAAGATCTATAGAGATAGATCAAGACGCTTGATTGGACTTTCACAAAGCACATACCTTGATAAAGTTTTGAAAAGTTCAAAATGGATCAGGCAAAGAAAGGTTTTTACCGTGTTACAAGGTGTAAGATTGATTCGACTCAATGCCCACCACAGCAGAAGATAGAGAGAAATGAAAGATGTTCCTATGCTTCAGCCATAGGCTCTATCATGTATGCAATGCTGTGTACCAGACTGACGATGCTTAGCTGTAAGCTTGGCAGGAAGGTACCAAAGTAATCCAGAGTGGATCATCGGACAGCGGTCAAGAACATCCCGAAATACCGAAAAGGACTAAGGATATGTTTCTCGATATGGAGGTGACAAAGAGCTAGTCGTAAATGGTTACGCCGATGTAAGTTTTGACACCGATCCGGACGATTCTAAATCGCAAACCGGATACGTGTTTTTATTAAACGGTGGAGCTGTCAGTTGGTGCAGTTCTAAACAAAGCGTCGTGGCGGGATCTACATGTGAAGCGGAGTACATAGCTGCTTCGGAAGCAGCGAATGAAGGAGTCTGGATGAAAGAGTTCATTTCCGATCTAGGTGTCATACCTAGTGCATCGGGACCGATGAAGATCTTCCGTGACAATATCGGTGCAATTGCCTTGGCAAAGGAATCCAGGTTTCACAAGAGGACCAAGCACATCAAGAGACGCTTCAATGCCATTCGGGACCAAGTCCAAGTGGGAGACATAGAGATTTGCAAAATACATACGGATCTGAATGTTGCGCACCCGCTGACTAAGCCTCTTCCACGAGCAAAACATGATCAGCACCAAGACTCCATGGGTGTTAGGATCATTACTATGTAATCTAGATTATTGACTCTAGTGCAAGTGGGAGATCAAGGAAATATGCCCTAGAGGCAATAATAAAAGTTATTATTTATTTCCTTATATCATGATAAATGTTTATTATTCATGCTAGAATTGTATTAACCGGAAACATAATACATGTGTGAATATATAGACAAACAAGATGTCACTAGTATGCCTCTATTAGACTAGCTTGTTAATCAAAGATGGTTATGTTTCCTAACCATGAACAAGGAGTTGTTATTTGATTAACAAGGTCACATCATTAGTTGAATGATCTGATTGACTTGACCCATTCCGTTAGCTTAACAGCTTGATCGCTTAGTATGTTAATGCTTTCTTCATGACTCATACATGTTCCTATAACTATGAGATTATGCAACTCCGCTTACGGAGGAACACTTTGGTACTACCAAACGTCACAACGTAATCGGGTGATTATAAAGGAGTACTACAGTGTCTCCAAAGGTACTTGTTGGGTTGGCGATTTGAGATTAGGTTTTGTCATCTCGATTGTCGGAGAGGTATCTCAAGCCTTCTCGGTAATGCACATCACTTAAGCCTTGCAAGCATTACAACTAATGAGTTAGTTGTGAGATGATGTATTACGGAACGAGTAAAGAGACTTACCGTAACGAGATTGAACTAGGTATTGGATACCGACGATCGAATCTCGGGTAAGTAACATACCGATGACAAAGGAACAACGATGTCGTTATGCGGTTTGACCGATAAAGATCTTCAGAGAATATGTAGGAACCAATATGGGCATCCAGGTTCCGCTATTGGTTATTGACCGAGAATGGTTCTAGGTCATGTCTACATAGTTCTCGAACCCGTAGGGTCCGCACGCTTAACGCTTCGATGATGCTCATAATGAGTTTATAAGTATTGATGCACGAAGGTTGTTCGGAGTCCCGGATGTGATCACGGACATGACGAGGAGTCTCGAAATGGTCGAGACATAAAGATTGATATATTGGAAGCCTATGTTTGGACTTCGGAATGGTTCCGAGTGAAAACAGGATATTACCGGAACACCGGGGGGTTACCGGAACCCCCCGGGGGGTATATGGGCCATCATGGGCCTTGAGGGAGAAGGAGAAGGGCCGGCCAGGTGGGCTGCGCGCCCCCCTCCCCCTTCCAGTCCGAATAGGACAAGGAGAGGGGGGGCGGCGCCCCTTCCTCCTTTCCCCCTCCCCAATCCTACTCCAACTAGGAGAAGGGGGGGGAGTCCTACTCCCGGTGGGAGTAGGACTCCTCCTTGGTGCGCCTCCTATAGGGCCGGCCACCTCCCCCTTGTCTCCTTTATATACGGGGGCAGGGGGCACCCCAAGACACACAAGTTGATCTACGGATCTTTCCTTAGCCGTGTGCGGTGCCCCCTTCCACCATATTCCACTTCGGTCATATCGTCATGAGCTTAGGCGAAGCCCTGCGCCGAGAAGTCATATCGTCATGAGCTTAGGCGGCTCTGCGTCGGTGGAGCATCAACATCGCCACCACGCCGTCGTCTCGACGAAACTCATCCCGACACTTTGCCGGATCGGAGTCCGGGATCGCCATCGAGCTGAACGTGTCTTTGAACACGGAGGTGCCGTCGACGCTCGGTACTTGGATCGGTCGGATCGTGAAGACGCACGACTACATCAACCGCGTTGTTATAACGCTCGCTTCACGGTCTCACGAGGGTACGTGGACGGACACTCTCCCTCTCGTTGCTATGCCATCACGATGATCTTGCGTGATCGTAGGAAATTTTTGAAATTACTCGCTCCCCAACACCTCCCCCACTATATATAGGGCCCCTAGGGGCGCCGCCCTAGGAGATGGGATCTCCAAGGGGGCGCCAAGGGGTGGCTTGCCCTGCCAAGCCAAGGCGCCCCCCCCTAGGGTTTCCTGCCCTAGGCGCAGGGGAGGCCTGGGGGAGCACCAGCCACCAGGCTGGTTCCTCCCACTTCAGCCCATGGGGCCCTCCGGATAGGTGGCCCCACCGGTGGACCCGGGACCCTTCCGGTGGTCCCAGACAATACCGTGACCCCAAACTTTCCCGATGGCGAAACTTGACTTAATATATATAAATATTTACCTCCGACCATTCCTAACACCTCGTGACGCCTGGGATCTCATCCGGACTCAACAACTTTCGGTTATCTGCATACTAATATCTCTACAACCCTAGCGTCACTGAACCTTAAGTGTGTAGACCCTATGGGTTCGGGAGACATGCAGACATGACCGAGACGACTCTCCGGTCAATAACCAACAGCGGGATCTGGATACACATGTTGGCTCCTACGTGCTCCTCGATGATCTTATCGGATGAACCACAATGTCGAGGATTCAATCAATCCCGTATTCAATTCCCTTTGTCAATCGGTACGTTACTTGCCCGAGATTCGACCGTCGATATCCCAATACCTCGTTCAATCTCGTTACCGGCAAGTCACTTTACTCATACCGTAATGCATGATCCCGTGACCAGACACTTGGTCACATTGAGCTCATTATGATGATGCATTACTGAGTGGGCCCAGAGATACCTCTCCGTCATATGGAGTGACAAATCCCAGTCTCGATTCGTGCCAACCCAACAGACACTTTCGGAGATACCCGTAGTGCACCTTTATAGCCACCCATTCGCCAGACGCTTGGCACACCCAAAGCACTCCTACGGTATCCGGAGTTGCACAATCTCATGGTCTAAGGAAATGATACTTGACATTTGGAAAAGCTCTAGCAAACGAACTACACGATCTTTGTGCTATGCTTAGGATTGGGTCTTGTCCATCACATCATTCTCCTAATGATGTGATCCCGTTATCAATGACATCCAATGTCCATAGTCAGGAAACCATGACTATCTGTTGATCAACGAGCTAGTCAACTAGAGGCTCACTAGGGACATGTTGTGATCTATGTATTCACACATGTATTACGATTTCCGGATAACACAATTATAGCATGAATAATAGACAATTATCATGAACAAAGAAATATAATAATAACCATTTTATTATTGCCTGTAGGGCACATTTCCAACACTAACATTTTGGTCGCTGACGCCCTTAGAGTGCACCCTCCGGTGATCTCCTTCTTCGGGTCCCTGGAGGCAGGAGAGGCCGCGGCTTGGAATGCACTGGTGGCTGAGCTCAAGGGGAAGAGCCTCAGCCAGGATAATGATGAGATCACATGGAGGCTAACTGCTTCACGGAAATTCTCGGTGAAATCATTATACGAGAAGCTTACGGAGGGGAATGAGCTAGACATGGCTAGGGGCCTGTGGAAGGTTGGCATTCCCCTCAAGATTAAGATTTTTATGTGGCAAATGTTTCGTAATCGCCTTCCAACCTCGGATAATGTGGCCAAGCGCAACGGGCCGGCGAATGGGACATGCGCCATTTGTGGACTCGGGGAGGACGCTAACCACGTCTTCTTCGGATGTTGTCTTTGCTAGATTTGCATGGAGCGCGGTCAGAGATACTTTTAATCAGAATTGGAACCCGCAAACTAGTGTTGATCTTCTTAACTTGTTATCCGCACAGAGGGGTGCGGATGTGAGGGTGGTGTGGCGCAGCGTAGGGGCGATGCTTTGGTCCATTTGGACTGTGAGGAACAAAATTACTATAGAACACAAGTTCCCTGCTCACCGCGCTAAGATTCTTTTCAAATGTCATATTTTCTTATAGGCTTGGGCGCCATTGGGGAAGCAGCGTGACGAGGGACACATGAACGAGGTTATGGAGCAGATCAAGCTGTGCATGACGAGATCAAGACTGCAAGGACAACACGCTTGAGCCTTTTGCGTTTAGTTTAGCTGTGATGCGATCAATGCTATGGTCTATCTTATCTAGTTTGAACTCCTAGCTTATCTTTGCCGGACGTTGAGCCCGCTGAACTTATGTTGGTACGGTTGTAAGGTTGAACCTTGTGTGGATGATGCCTTGAGGCTTTATTAATTTAAAGCCGGACGCTTCGTGCGTCTTCGTTCCAAAAAGGAGACATACAAATTAGAACAACTACCATTTTACATCCACACCCTCTGACATTTAAAAACACACACACACACACACACACACACACACACACACACACTCCAGAATTAGATCATGTAGCTCCCGAGCTCCATCTTCCTCAAGCTCCGCCTCCAGGACGCAGCTCCGTCGTCGCGCTCCAAGTCGCAGGCCGCCCTCCGCCTCTGCCTTCAGGTCGTAGGATCATGCAGAGGATGATGCCGGAGATTTCTATCAGCAAGCAGAGGAGGTCAGGATGATACCAAATCTCAACTACAGTCCTCCACAAGAGGAGGATGCTGGAGTCAATTTGCAAGATCATGTAGAGGAGGATGTTGGACATTTTGATCCGCAAGCAAATTAAGATCATGGTCAAGAAGAGGTAGCTGTTAATTTAAACATTTTAATGCATTTTGATATTCAGAACAGAGCAGAGCATTTTGGGAATATATTCAGAACAAAACATGAGTGCACATTTTGATATACCCCAAAATTTTCTTGCAGTTCATGATCTATTCATGATCAACAACTGCAAGATTATGAACAGGAGTACATTTTGATATTCAGAACAAAATAGTTCATGCTCATGATCTATTCATGACCTTGCAAGAACTGCAATATCCATCAAGTTGCCCATGTTTAGTTAACACAATATTCAGCAATATTGAACATGAGTTAACACAACGATCATGATCTGTTCATGACCAAGTTACTCATGTTCAGTTAACACAATATTCAGCAATATTGGACAGGAGTAAACACAATGTTCATGATCAAGTTACTCCTGTTCAGTTACCCCTGTCCTGTTCAGTTCATGATCAAGTTACTCATGTTTAGTTCCTCCTGTTCTGTTACTCCTGTTCTGTTCAGTTCATGATCAAGTTAGTCTTCTTCAGTTAACACAATGTTCATGATCTATTCTTCCAGTAACAAACATGAGTATATTGAACAGGAGTACAAGTTTGAAAGTTCAGCAAACAGTACAGTTAACACAATATGCAGCAAATAATTTAGTTAACAAAATGCCCAACAAACAGGTCAGTTACTCCAACAATATCCATGAATAGGAGTAACATTAGAGTACATACTCCAACAGTATTCGGTGGAAGAAAAATATTGAGAGTACATACTCCAACAATCTTCAGTTCAACTAACATTGAATTACTACGACAATACCAACATTGGAAGAAAAATACTCCAACAATATTGCACAAAGTTTACAGTACTGAAACTTATGTTTTGCTCTTTTGTAGGTCTTTAGCAGACAATAAGAAGAGACCTGCCAGATGAGCACATATTTTCTGCTTATATTGCTTTGAAAGCACTGAGCAAAGATGAAGAAATTGAGAAAAGGACAAAAAGCTTGTTGTTAACCATTTGCATACAAGTGTTAGAATTGTTGAAAAAATATGGAAACTAGCACGTGATCGGATTGCACAAGGTCAAGAAGTTGATGTCTCCAACAAAAAAAAAGGTAGAGCGGGTCGCAGGAGAAAACATCTTGATCTCTCCAGGATATCTACGATCCAACCAAACAGAAGGAAAACACTTAGAGCTCTTTCTAGGTCTTTTGATTTCACTAGTAGAGAACTGGTTAGTCATAATCTAAATTGGGGGCGCACAAATTTCAATCTAGGCCACCACTATTTTTTTGAACATGATCATTGCCGCATATCCTTAAGTTCAAACTCCAACTAAATTTAAAGGGAAAATGCATGATTTTGTAAGAGATTAACAAACAGAGACTTCTGAACCCTAATGATTGATCATCACGTTACATCACTACGAATCGAATATACCATCAGGTTTGGCTCCATGCAAAGACATGAGAATTTGCTGTAAGGTGTGTATTCATCTGTACGAGGGGAAATGTGCGTTATTCTTATCATGGGTGCCACAAGATGCGCCTGCCCCGTCTTCTTCTCCAAGGACAGAAGCATGTGCCCTAGCCATTGGGATGTCGGTCCAGGCAGCACACGGTGGATGGGGCCGGCGAGGCGGGTTCCTCGCGTGCAACCCGTCACCTGGCAGTGGCCTCACTGCCGCCCGGGTCCACGAGCCGGACATGGCCATGAGAAATGTGTTTTCAATTATATATTTCTATGACAGACCATATAGTATGATATATCTTGTTGGTCAAATGGAAGGTAAATTTTGGGAGGTGATTTGTGGCATGCAGGCGTGGGGGCACGCACCCCGTGGCCCATGTTTTTTCCTTGGACTTTTCAATTTGAATCCATTATATATTATGAAACCAAAGTCAAATTTATGTTTTTTTGAAGACCACTTTTGAATATGTTTTAATAAGAACTTTAAACCTTACTAAGTTTCACCTGCTAAAACTTCAAGGAACGAATTATAAATTAAATAAGTTTCAGAAACTAAAACTTAAAGTATGCAGAGAATTGCGGGGAATCGAACGAGTTTGCGGATCAAGAGAGAGAGAGAGAGAGAGAGAGAGAGATTTGCTTTTCCTGAGAATAAATAACATTTTCATTTCATTACATTTAAGTATCCTACCAATATATGTAGATGAGGTTGCTTTTAACCAATATACTTGTTTGTTTGATCATTGCAAACAAGTACGTTGATCTAAGGACATGATTACTACCACATATCCTCAAGTTCGACTCCAATTAAAGTTAAAGGGAAAATGCATGATTTTGTAAGAAATTAACAAACAGAGACTTCTGAACCCTAATGGTCGATCATCACATTACATCACTACAAATCGAATATAGCTTTAGGTTTGGCTCCATACAAAGACACGAGAATTTGCTGTAAGGTGTGTATATATTCATCTCTACGGGGGGCAATGTTTATTCTTATCATTGGTGCCACAAGATGGGCTTGCCTCTGTCTTCTTCTCCAACGACAGAAGCATGTGCCCTCGCCATTGCGACCCTGGTCCAGGCAGCACACTGCGGACGGGGCCGGCAGAGGCGGGCTCCTCGGCGTGCAACCCGTCACCTGGCAGTGGCCTCGCTGCCGCCCGGGTCCACGAGCCGGACATGGCCATGAGAACCAAGACCATGGCCACCAACACCTTCTTGGACATGGTGAGATGTGGCCGTACTAACTTTCTAATTAAGCTCACGGTGTTGTCTCTCTTCTGCTGTGAGCAGACAAGCTGTGAGTTTATGTTGGGAGATTTGGTCGGTTATTTATACCGGGAGAAGCTCGATCGTGCCGTGCCCATGCATGGCAGGACTAGCTAACTACCTACGAAAGTTCCATGGGTTTTACGTGTGTGACCTGCCGGTTAATTTAACAAGTACTACCAGTTCAAACTTTGAAGTGCACGCGGTTTCTCGTGCTACCACCTTTCACGCATGCATACGGGTCGACGCATGCATCCTCACGAGCTTGAAACAGTTCAGTTAAGAGCAGTGCACATTCTTCCTCGTCAGTCGACGCACGTAGCTTTCGTTGAGTCGGTCGCTTCGTCTCTGCCGTGAGCAATGTGCATATCCCACCAACTCACGGCAGGGAGGTTGCAACACGTACGCACCGGAACGAGCAGACCGGGAGAAAATTGTCAGGATACCGATATGTGCTCAAAGTTGGTTGCCTCAGGAACACGGCCGGTACAACACTGTACTAGCTGGGAAGAAAGATTATCTGCCCCCGAGCTCATATACACTCGCATGAACAGTAAATTTTGATAGAAAAAATAATCTGGTTTTCATTTTTTTCGTCAGCGAGGGTGCAGCTGAGCTTGAGCTTAGAAATGGAATTTCGAATTTTATGTACCTTTAGATCATCATATGAGGGCATCCCTCACAGCGCACTGTTATTCTTCTTCCTATCGCGTGCTCACAACGCCAACAAAATTTTGTGGATGAACATCAACATATGTTCTAACATCTTGTAAAAATTCACCTAGAAGAGACTCTGTGGAGTCCTGTACAACAAAATCCGGGACTCAAAACACACATTTGGAGCACTCATTTTTTTGTTTTTAGCACAGACCACTATGGATGTCTTTTCATGACAAAATTTTGGAGAATGTTAGAACATTTGTTTGCGTTCATCCACCAAAAAAAATGTATGTGTGTGTGTCTATATATATATATATATATATATATACTAGTTTTTCCTTCAAAATTTGCTATTCATGTCATTTGTGCTCATGCTTAGAGTAACATTTTTTAGTATAAGAAACATTACGTACGCTGTACGCATTACGTGATCCATGAGAAAGAAAATAAAAAGAGAAATAATATTGATGAAAATTAACTCGAGGGAAATCCTGCAGGAGCCTCCAGCACCCACTACTAGGAAAAGGCCTGCTAGTGGCGCACCTGTTTTGCCTATTAATGGCGCACTATATGTGCGCCACTAGCACCATGCCATTAGAATTAAATACTAAGGGTGCGCCATTAGTATCTGGTATACTAATGGTGCACTGCATGGTGCACCATGTAGTGCACCATTAGTATAGCACACCGTGCGCCATTAGTATGCCTCCCAGGCGGCCATATTTACCCATGTGCTTTGGCATACTAATGGCGCACTAGGGTATGATGCGTCATTAGTGTCATTTCTGCAGTGCGCCATTAGTGTGCTGAGTGGTGCGCCATTAGTATGAATATTAGGATTTTTTTTCTTTTCTGATATTTGCACAGGTTACAAAACATATTACTGCACATAATATAGAGATCACAACATATAAACAGCATATTTATCGAATACAATAGAACATTAGCCTCCGAATACAATTCATCATATTAGTCTCCGAATTTCAAATACCGAACAAAGTTATAACACTACAAGTCTCGAAACCGCGAGTAGCGAGTTTGTCTTCACATTACAAGTCGATATCGATCATCTAAACTACTATCACATAGAAGAGAGATGCGGTCATCACGCTGAGCATAATCGCGATGAAACTGGTCTTCATCCGGTTCCTCCAACGCTCCTTCCTCTCTCCCGCTAGATAGCGCGCGTATCTAACTTCCGCCTCCGTCCTAGTGGTGTATCCTTTGTAACTGTTACCGCTGAAACGGTGAACCTGTCTCCGACACTCCTCCCAGTCGTCGTAGACTCCGGGAACCTTACCCTTGTACACGACATACGACAGCATCTCTATGCACTAGCCAAACAAAACGTTAGTAACAATTCACAGACAATACATAAGCAATATATAAGTATGCAACAAAAGGATCGGAAGAGAAAAGCAACACATTAATAGCATCGATTACATCTAAGTTGAACGACTATCCAAACCAAAGAGACATACAAGTTCATTAAAGTTTAATTACAACATGAGCCAATCGATGTTTCAGAACTACACATAGCATCACTACTTTCGACTCGACTCAAGGGACCGGAGCGTGGATGAAGACGCCGTCTCTCGTGATGGTCATGAAATCGCGGGCGTTGTCAGCCTGCATTTGTAGCGTTGTGTCTATCTCACTGTTGGACGGTTGATATCTGTGGTAGAACTGCCCCGAGGTACGAAGGACATCTTGATGGATTATTTCGGCAAACTCTGACTGGATGCGAAAGAATTCTTGTCTGATGTCCGCGTCCTGGATTGCCGACAAGCTTGCGGCCCAATCTTTGAGATTATTTGGTAGCAGAAGGTGATTATGGTCCCGTACGATCGCCCGCATGTGATGGAGGGCGTAGTAGGCATCCTTCTGACCGCCAGGCGGCTGCTTGACGCAGGAGAACGTCGTATTGTGGGTGAACACGTGCTTGCCGTACCTACGAACTGGCCTGGTGAAGGTGCCTCCAGATTTGGCGTAGCCAGGGAGAACATCATCAAGAACTTTCTTGATATTTGTGTAGTCTTTCTTCGACTGACGGTCCGAGTCGAAATACGTGGCCATGGAATATTTCGGGCTTAAGAGGATGAGTGTGCAATGTGTGTCACTGCACAAAACACGAAATCTTAAAAAAAACGATCGAAATCTAAGAAATCATATGTTACGGGGTGGTGAGGGGATGACTTACTCGGGAAAGTAAGGCACGAGGAAGTTATCCTTATCTGGGTTTGCCAGAATGACGCCTTCGAGGTAAGAACTTCATGGTGCGGTCCCAGCGCTGCCCAAGATCTTGGCACACATGTAGAAGGGGTCGACTATCGTAATGTCCGAGGTCTTGTCTCTAATGATCCGCATCTCCATACTCAGCGAAAATAGCCGAACGAAGGTGTAGTGCAGCGGATGAAGGTTAAATATAGCGAAGATGTCATCAAACCGCAGGACGATCGTACCCCCGATGCCGTTATCCACAAAGCCCTTGCCCTCTGGCACCTTGGCCACGAAAACCGGGTATGCCACATCGTTCTCTCTGAGACGCCGCTTCTCCAAAGAAAGAACACTGTCATGCAGACTCCGCATAGCACCGGTTGCAGGATTGAGCATATTAGTCGGTAGCTTCGGCCTACCCGCCACATGCACCCTCCTTGAGATATCCTTAGGTGAAGGTAGCCCGTCATGAGCACGGATCGTACTCGGTGCCGGCTGGCTCGCACCCTTGTTACTCTTTTCGTACTCGGTGCCGGCTGGCTCGCACCCTTGTTACTCTTTCTTTTCCGTCCCTTCTTCTTCTGCTGTAATGGGACCGAGTTCTGCTCACAAACCGCCTTCTTGAGTGTGTTGGGGCTGATAATATTTCGCACCTCGGCTATCTGAGGCTCGGTGAAGTCGGCAGCTGGAGGCGTCTCCGAGAACTGAACGCCGCATTTACGCGCTCTGTAATTGGGTTTCTCCGCGGTACCAGCTAGATCGCGATCGTCTTTTGCAGGGTTAGGTTCTTGAGAAGGAGGCCCCAAGAATTCGTCATCGTACCCATGTTCGGCAAAGTACTTATCGACGTTGGTAAATGTACCGTCGTCGTTGTCGTCGTCGTCCGGATCATGTGCTATATGCATGTTCGGATCCTGTGCCATAGGGATGTCCGGCATGTCCGGTAGCGTTGCGGCGGTCTTTGCCATGGCTTGGCGCCGGAACGACTGGCGGTGTTGTCTTTGGGGTGGTGTCCCCCGCCCCCAAACGAATCTGGCTCTTCGGCCAAAGCAGGGGCCAGCTTACGCAGGCGCTGAGGGTCATCACATCATCTTCGTCGGCCCCGGCGGGTCGAATCGGAGGTAACAACTCATCGCAGCCTGGCAGCACCCGAACTAGTTCAACCCTATACACGGTGGGTGGCATCGGATTACCGTGGAACACGGGGTTGCCCGGTTGAACGATTCTGCCCTTGGCGACATCGACCAACTCGTCGTTCACGAAGTGTAGGAGAGTGCACGGAACGTCGGCGGCGCCCTGCGAAAACATGTAGGGCGTCAGGGATGCCCAGTCAAAGGCAAGGAGATGAAGTCCTCGACCGAGAGGCTTAATTAGTTACCGTGATGGCGTCGAGCTCGGCTAATGTCGAGGCACCGCCAACGGCGGGCGTGCAACTGACGGAGAGGCCGCTTGCTGCCGAGGTGTCGACCGGCGTACACCCGGGTGCATTAAGCTCCAATGCCCGTGCCGGCGTCGGAGACACCAATACCGCCTCCGACGGAGACACCAATGGCGCCGCCTGCGCGTTGTGCGAGTTGCTGGCCGTGAAGCTGGGAACCGGGGGTGGCCCCTGTTGGCCGCCCGCAATCCACGCCTGCAGCCCCCTCAATCAAGGTAGGCACAATGGCTTTGAGCGCCGTTCCCAGTTGTTGTTGCACTTGCTCTTGGACAATCTCCGGAATCCGCGCCACTTGTGCCTTGAGTTCTTGAACCTCGCGTGACTGGCTTTCCGAGCTGGTCTTTCTCTCCTTTCGCCCACCAGCGTTATAGTATGGCGACCATTTTGTGGACAAGCCTTTGCCGGCCACACGACCAGCTGACGACGGCTTACTGAGATTATCCTTGTTTTTCATTACGTTCAACGCCCTATTTAGAGTGCTGTTCCAAGGGGAGCTCTGAGCCGACCCAGCCATCGCTTTCGGTCTCCTGCGGAAGGAATGTGAACCATTTAGAAATTTGGCTTCATTAATTAGAATGCAACCATATGGAGCTAATTACGCGGGGGTGTATTCCTTACCAGAACAAGCTCAAGCGCCCTAGTCTTCGGATCCGTGATAAGCTCCTTTGTTACCTGGTCCTCCTTGTACCGGGCCCTGACATAGTTCCTGGTCTGCTTGTCACGGTATTTCTCGAAGCGGGGCGGTAGGCCTTGCTCGGCACGCTCAGCGTCCTCCTTGTCCCATATAGGCTCCTCCACTCTGTAACCGTCGGGACCGAGTTGGTGGACCCCTAAGTTCAACTCCCGCATTTCTTTCCCCCACTGACTTGATTCGGAGGTTGCGCTGCTCTCGCACTTGATCTTGAACTCCTTGTAGTCATCTTCGCTGATCGAAGGATTTTTTGCCTTGATCTTCTCATAACTATCACCTTTGTCAATCATTCTCTTCACCGCGCTTCTCCAAGTAGACAGGGCCGTGCTCATCCTCGTGAGGGCGGCACTGTTCACTCTTTTCCCTGAGAGGCGTGTGTTTTCAAATTCAGCAGGGAACTTGTATCGTTCGTGCAGCTTCGTGAAGAGGAGGTTGCGCAAATTCCCTCGGTCCTTATGCCTTAGGTTCTCGGTGTTGATCGAGACGGTGCTCCGGAGAATGCACCCGAGCTGAACCGAGTACCCCTTGACTATTCCTTTGGGCGCCGTTGGATGCCCGTCGGAGTTCACTTCAGTAAATTCCTCCTTGACGGTGCCGAGCATGTTCGGGCGCCGGTCCTTCCATTGCCTCTTCGGTTGGCTGCCATCTCTGCGTGCACGGCCATCATCAGTGGTGGCATCCTCGGCGGCACCATCAGTGGTGTCATCCCCTACGCCACTAGGGGTTGTGTAGTCAGGATCGGTGTCTTCCACGGCGTCCTCATAGAGGTGAGGTTCTTCCTCCATCTCCTGGGACAGCTCCCAGAATTGCTTGCCCGAACCGCCAGCCTTATCGTTGTGGGCCATGTTTCGCTCTAAATAGGAAAAAAGTTTGGTCAAAAAGTTGGTTATTGTCAAGGAACAAGATCTCATCATTTAGGGTTTGTGAGGAATTATCATGGTCTCATCATTTAGGGTTTGTCGACACCGAGGCATCCTAAAAGCTAAGGTTTTATCATTTAGGGTTTGTCGACGCCGAGGCACCCTAAAAGCCTAAGCTTTCATTATTTAGGTTCTTATCAACACCGAGGCACCCTAAAAGCCAAGGTTTTATAATTTAGGGTTTGTTGACGCTAAGGCACCCTAAATGCTAAGTTAAGTTTTCATCATTTAGGGTTTATCGATGCCGAGGCATCCTAGGTTGACTGATATATTTGGGTATCTTCTAATAATATACCCTATCAAGAAAAGGGAAGGAGAATTCTAAGTTGGGCCTAATAACTTGGCTCTATTGCCACCTATGGCAGTTGTTTTTTCGTCTGTCCACACATGAATTCATCATATGTGTTTAATGCAGCAAGAATAAAGGGGCAGTTGATCCTACTTAATTTAAGTACTAAGATACGCCGGCCCATGCATTAGTTGCAAGTACCCCATATGTCCTACTTTTAGCAAAGTCATGCTAAAATTCACGGAAAATTTCAGCATGACCTTTGCTAAAAATAGGACATATGGAGTACCCGAATTTGCCAGAACGGAAGTTAATCGACATTCCGGCAAACTCAAGGGCCTCTCGGGGTACAACAGCTGAAGGAAATATGCCCTAGAGGCAATAATAAAGTTATTATTTATTTCCTTATATCATGATAAATGTTTATTATTCATGCTAGAATTGTATTAACTGGAAACATGATACATGTGTGAATACATAGACAAATAGAGTGTCACTAGTATGCCTCTACTTGACTAGCTCGTTGATCAAAGATGGTTATGTTTCCTAGCCATAGACATGAGTTGTCATTTGATTAACGGGATCACATCATTTAGTATGTTGCTATTGCTTTCTTCATGACTTATACATGTTCCTATGACTATGAGATTATGCAACTCCCGTTTACCGGAGGAACACTTTGTGTGCTACCAAACATCACAACGTAACTGGGTGATTATAAAGGTGCTCTACAGGTGTCTCCGAAGGTACTTGTTGGGTTGGCGTATTTCGAGATTAGGATTTGTCACTCCGATTGTCGGAGAGGTATCTCTGGGCCCACTCGGTAATGCACATCACTTAAGCCTTGCAAGCATTGCAACTAATGAGTTAGTTATGGATGATGTATTAAGGAACGAGTAAAGAGACTTGCGATAACGAGATTGAACTAGGTATTGAGATACCGACGATCGAATCTCGGGCAAGTAACATACCGATGACAAAGGGAACAACGTATGTTGTTATGCGGTCGACCGATAAAGCTCTTCGTAGAATATGTAGGGAGCCAATATGAGCATCCAGGTTCGCTATTGGTTATTGACCGGAGGCGTGTCTCGGTCATGTCTACATAGTTCTCGAACCCGTAGGGTCCGCACGCTTAACGTTACGATGATAGTTATATTATGAGTTTATATGTTTTGATGTACCGAAGGTTGTTCGGAGTCCCGGATATGATCACGGACATGACGAGGAGTCTCGAAATGGTCGAGACATGAAGATTGATATATTGGAAGCCTATGTTTGGATATCGGAAGTGTTCCGGGTGAAATTGGGATTTTACCGGAGTACCGGGAGGTTACCGAAACCCCCCGGGAACTTAATGGGCCTTAGTGGGCCTTGGTGGAAGAGAGGAGAGGCGGCTAGGGCAGGGCCGCGTGCCCCTCCCCCCTAGTCCGAATAGGACAAGGAGAGGGGGGCGGCGCCCCCCCTTTCCTTCCTCCCCTCCACCTCTTTCCCCTCTCTCTCCTAGTCAAACATGGAAAAAGGGGGGAGTCCTACTCCCGGTAGGAGTAGGACTCCTCCTGGCGCGCCTCCTGCCTGGCCGGCCGCACCTCCCCCTTGCTCCTTTATATACGGGGGCAGTGGGCACCCCATAGACACAACAATTGATCGTTTGATCTTTTAGACATGTGCGGTGCCCCCCTCCACCATAGTCCACCTCGATAATACTATAGCGGTGCTTAGGCGAAGCCCTGCATCGGTAGAACATCATCATCGTCACCACGCCGTCGTGCTGACGAAGCTCTCCCTCAACACTCGTCTGGATCAGAGTTCGAGGGACGTCATCGAGTTGAACGTGTGCTGAACTCGGAGGTGCCGTGCGTTCGGTACTTGATCGGTTGGATCATGAAGACGTACGACTACATCAACCGCGTTGTGCTAACGCCGCCGCTTTCGGTCTACGAGGGTACGTGGACAACACTCTCCCCTCTCGTTGCTATGCATCACCATGATCTTGCGTGTGCGTAGGATTTTTTTTTGAAATTACTACATTCCCCAACAATGGCATCCGAGCCAGGTTTTATGCGTTGATGTAATATGCACGAGTAGAACACAAGTGAGTTGTGGGCGATATAAGTGAAAGGATCGATATGGTTGACTAGAGGGGGGGGGGGTGAATAGGCAACTAACAATTTTTAAGCTTTTCTTAGCCAAATTAAACTTTGCAATAATAAAGGTTGTCTAGATGTGCAACTAGGTGAACAACCTATATGATGCAACAACACTAGCACACGAGCAAGCAAGGATAATAACGCAAATAAGCTAGCACAAGTAAAGGGATGAGATAACCAAGAGTGGAGCCGGTGGAGACGAGGATGTGTTACCGAAGTTCCTTCCTTTTGAGGGGAAGTACGTCTCCGTTAGAGCGGTGTGGAGGCACAATGCTCCCCAAGAAGCCACTAGGGCCATCAGATTCTCCTCACGCCCTCACACAATGCGAGATGCCGTGATTCCACTATTGGTGCCCTTGAAGGCGGCGACCGAACCTTTACAAGCAAGGTTGGGGCAAACTCCACAACAACCGGAGGCTCCCAACAACAACAACAAACCCACGAAGCTTCACCACAATGGAGTATGGCTTTGAGGTGACCTCAACCGCCTAGGGTGCTCAACACCCAAGAGTAACAAGATCCGCAAGGGATAAGTGGGGAATCAAATTTCTCTTGGTGGAAGTGTAGATCTAGGCCTTCTCAACCAATCCCGAGCAAATCAACAAGTTTGATTGGCTAGAGAGAGATCGGGCGAAAATGGAGCTTTGAGCAGCAATGGAGCTTGGGGAAAAGAGGTAGGTCAACAAGGAAGAAGATGACCCCTTTATATAGTGGGGAAACACATCCAACCGTTACCCCACTAAACAGCCCCGCACAGAGCGGTACTACCGCTAAGGAAGGGCGGTACTACCGCTTAGGGCGGTACTACCGCTCCATACCTAGCGGTACTACCGCTCTACCACAGAGCGGCACTACCGCGGGAGCAGAGCGGTACTACCGCTTGGAGCGGTACTACCGCTACTACTGCCGCACCTAGTGCCGCAAAACCCGACACGAGAAAACACCGTCTCGAATCGAGGCGGTAGTAGGCGCGGTACTACTGAGGTAGTAGTCGAAGCCCGCGAGCGGTACTACCGCTCATCGGAGCGGTACTACCGCTGGGAGCGGTACTACCGCTCTGCTGAGCGGTACTACCGCTTGTGGGCTTCGGCGGTACTACCGCTGTAGGTCGCGGTACTACCGCTGGCACAGGGCGAAACCGAAACGGAAGAGAGAGGGGCAGCTCCAAAGATGCAAAGGGAAGACGACGGGTGTGATAAGGATGTGTGCGTGTTGATTCCACCTAGCCTTACCAAAGCGGATCCCTCTTAATAGTACGGTGACTCCTCTGAAACTAGTCCACCAACAACGAACCGCAGGAGCTACACCGTCTTGAATAAAAACACCGAGGGGAGGAAATCGTCTCGTGCCAATGGATGATCTTCTGAAAGAACTTAACGCACACGATTAGTCCGCAAAAGCATTGTCATCAATCACCAAAACCACTAGGGAATAAATATGCCCTTACAATCTCCCCCTTTTTGGTGGATTGATGACAATACGCGATTTGCAAAAAACATGATATATAGAAAGCATACAACCCGACGGTCCTAACATGTAGTTGGGCTCCCCCTTGATGTGTGCTATTTAAATAAGTGCTTTGGACTGCACAGCACACATACTCGGATCAACTCTCCCCCTACATTTTAGAGACCAAAAATCTAAGCATGATGCATGAGAGCAGCATAGAAGATATAACAAGACAGGCATGCAACTCATGAGCTAGATAGACATAGATAATGATACTGAAGGGGAAGGGTAGCATATGTCTCACACCATATGACTCGAAATTACGAAACTTAGGTCTCACGGACAAACCAACCAAAGCAAGCCAACTAAAACATGAATAAGACAAGACACACGAGCAGAAAGAGACACAACTCAAAATCCTAAGCTCTCTCCCCTTTGGCATCGAGACACCAAAAGGAGAGGGAGCGCTACACTGACTTGGTGAGAGCAAGCAAGGAACACACGATCGAGCCAGCAGAATCATCGGCACCACCGTCGTCGATGCGAAGTGCTCGGTCTCGAGAATCGGTCCAAGGGCGGTGCTCTCAATCCACTCCTCCTCCTCGATAGCTGGTCCTCGATCCACTCTAGGCAGTGGCGCCTAACCGACGATGAGCTCCTTGTGATGACCTCGGGCCTTCTTCTCGCCACGTGAGCCATGTCTTGACCGTGAGACTCCATGCGAAGAGCTTCTTTACCTTGGCCTTGAGCTTCTGGGCCCAAGATGGCTCTGTCCCAGAGGGCACGAAATCATCATCTTCATCCTCAGCCTCAGTCTCCTCCTCAGTCTCCATAGCAGCAGCAGATGACTGAACACCAGTCTTAGGGGCTTGAGTGCCCCAGTTATCCTTCTTCCTCAGACGCTTAACATCGTGAGAGACCAAGTCTCCAAGCTCCAGTGCCTCCTTGGGATAGACATGCTCCCAGGCCTTCTCAATGAGCAGCATAATGAACGGTCCATAAATCGGGCATTTGCGCTCGGAGATGGCAGAAACCAGCTCAGACCACATAACATGAGAGATATCCAAGGTCTCTCGGTGCTCTGCCCTTCTCCCGCCGACGTAAGATAAGCATGTCCACAAGATAAGAGTGAACCTGGTCCAGATTCGATCACGAGGAAAAGAGTCTCTCTGAAGATACGGTGAAGTATATCCAGATAGGCAGGTAGCTCATAGGTCTCCTTCTTTGTCTCAGGGTTGATTTTCAGAGTGCAGTAGGGCCACAGAGCTTGCTTGTGAGTGGCAGTGGCTCGAAGGTGGGGGCAAAAGCCGACAGCAGACTCAAGTCCAAGGTCTTCCACCCCAATCAACTGCATGAAAGCTTTCCACTTGACTGACAGCAACTTGCCATTTGTCATCCAGGTCAGAGTCCTGTCCTCATCAGTCCCAAGGTGAACCGTGGCATAGAACTGGGCCACAGCATCAGCATTGAAGTCCTTGTTGAATTGCATGATCCGGAGAATGTTCAGCTGAGTGCACATTTCAAGAGCTTCACCAAAGTAGTCAGGATCACTCTTCATATGCTCAATGTCGATGGAGTGCACTTTGACATAGAGATTCTTCTTGGCCTTGAGAACATCAAAATAGATGGCAAACTGAAACTTGTTCGAGCAGACGGTTGACCAAAGTGGGATCTTGGGCGACCTCATACGGGTTCTGACGGCGCCTTGCCCGAAATTCCTTGGGTGGCATTTCTGGCAGAGTTTTCCCCGGCTTTGGCTTGACCGCAGTCTTCTTCTGCATTTGGGGAGGAGGTGGAACACTCGAAGATCCTCCGGCAGGCTCAGTGGTGCGGTAGCGCTTGGACGTAGCACGACCGGGGTTGACACGACGAGCTTGAGGCTCAGGAACCTCATCACCGGAACCACACACACAAAACACGCAAACAACCGCATTTAAACGAGGATAAGCCACAAGAACGAACAAAGAGGATCACAAAGAGGTAGAAGTAAGATGGATTTTGGTAGAGGGCGGTAGTACCTTGACCCTAAAGCGGTAGTACCGCTCCAAGCGGTAGTACCGCTCCGGGGAGCGGTAGTACCGCTCCAAGCGGCAGTACCGCTCCGGAGAGCGGTAGTACCGCTCGGGGCGGGGAAACAGCCGTTTCCTACTACCGTGGTCAGATCCGGTACTTCCGCCCTACCAAATTCAAAAATACTCCAACCAAACACTAATCCAAACAGCCTAGAAGCCTTCTCCATCCTACTCAAGCCTAGATTTGGCCAAAAATCTAAGGATGCAACCGCTAATGCCCCTAAGAAGCTAGATTGAAAACCTAGATAAAAGGAACAAGAGAACGGGGGCAATACCGGCATCCATGGCAAGAGGACGGGGTGGGGATCGACTCCACCAAGGAATGGAGAAAGACGGCCCGAGAAGGAGATCCACGAGCCCTCCATGGCGCCGGTTCTTTGGAGAGAGACAAGCGAGAGAGCGGCGAATGGGTATGGGGAGAAGAAACTCCCCTGCCCCAAAATAACCCCTCCCACGCCTCCCAGTAGTAGTACACACTGGGAGCGATAGTACCGCTTGGGCGGTAGTACCGCTACCAAGAGCGGTAGTACCACGAGCGCTAAGTAATACGCTACCAGCAGCGGTAGTACCGCCAACAACCAAATGAGAAGTCTCCTAGGCAAACAAGATGAAGAAAAATACACCAAGAAACAGAAAGTCGATGACAAGATAGAGACCATCAAAACAAAACACACGAAACATGAACCGAACCCACTCCTTCAAAGCAAACAACACAAAAGGGAGCAAGCTCAGGCCTCTCTCGAGAGGGCGGTGGCGAAGCCACCTATGTTTGAGTCAATTGGTATGGCACATGAAGAATTATCCTTGGGTCCATGACCAAAACTCCTCTTTGAAGCACAGCGCCATCAACAATGGCTAAAGTGAAAGAGTTGATCGTTTTATGCATAAAGGGGGAGGAGAGTTCATTAATAGAACAACACTCCCCTATGTCCATGCCTACACCTAAACTAGACATTACATTGAGTGTGGTGGGAGTTGCACGGTTCAAGCCACATTGCTCAAATCAATGATATTGAGCTCATGCCTTAACTCATGAAATCTTGCTTCATCCAAGGGCTTCGTGAAGATATCTGCAAGGTTATCATGAGTGTTGACATACTTGAGCTCGATCTCTCCTCGCCTAATGTGATCCCGGATGAAGTGATACCAAATCTCAATGTGCTTCGTCTTGAAGTGTTGCACGGGTTGAGAGAAATCTTGATGGCACTTTCATTATCACACCAAAGAGGCACTTTGTCACAATTGACACCGTACTCCTTTAAAGTTTGCCTCATCCATAAGAGTTGAGCACAACAACTACCGCCGCCACATACTCCGCCTCGGTGGGCGAGAGAGACACACAACTTTGCTTTTGGAAGACCAACTTACCAAAGAGCAACCAAGAAATTGGCACCCTCCGGAAGTGGACTTCCTATCCACTTTGTCTCCATGCCGAATCGAATAAATCCTTCAAGCTTGAAGTTTGCTCCTCTTGGGTACCATAAGCCAAAGTTTGGGGTATGAGCCAAATATCGAAAGATTAAGCAGCGCCACATAGTGACTTTCCTTGGTGCGGCTTGAAACCGTGCACACATACCCACACTCAACATGATATCCGGTCTAGATGCACAAAGGTAAAGCAGAGATCCAATCATGGGCGATATACCTTTTGATCCACCGCTTTACCATTGGGATCAATGTCAAGTTGGCACTTAGTAGGCATTGGTGTAGCAGCCGCTTGACATCACTTAGCTTGAATCTTTTGAGCATGTCTTGAGTGTATTTGGCTTGGTTGATGAAGGTTCCTTCTCTTCTTTGTTTGATGTCGAAACCAAGAAAGAACTTCAACTCTCCCATCGAAGACATCTTGAACTTGGAGGTCATGAGGCGGCAAATTCCTCATTGAAAGCTTTGTTAGGAGAACCAAAGATAATATCATCAACATATAGTTGGCATACAAACAACTCCCCATTGACCTTCTTAGTAAAAAGAGTGGGATCGATTTGCCCCACTTCAAAGCCACGGTCTTGTAGCAACTTCGGTAAGGTGGTCATACCACGCACGTGGGGCTTGTTTAAGGCCATAGAGTGCCTTATCGAGTTGATACACATGATCCGGAAAGTAGGGGTCCTCGAACCCGGGGTTGCTTGACATAGACCAACTCATTAATGGGACCATTAAGAAAAGCACTTTTCACATCCATTTGTTGCAACTTAAAGTTGTGATGGGAAGCATAAGCAATCAACAAGCGAATGGATTCAAGGCGAACAACGGAGCAAAGGTTTCACCGTAGTCGATACCCTCGACTTGGGAGTAGCCTTGTGCTACCAATCTTGCCTTATTGCGAATGATGTTCCCATGAGCATCTTGCTTGTTCTTGAAAATCCACTTGGTCCCAATGGCGTTATGGTTCTCCGATGGCCTTGGCACCAATCTCCACACCTTGTTGTACTCAAAGTTGTTGAGTTCTTCATGCATAGCATTGAGCCAATCCGAGTCTTCAAGCGCCTCATAGACCTTTTGAGGTTCAACACAAGAGACAAGCGCGTGATGTTCACAATAGTTTGCCAATTGTCTATGAGTGCTTACCCTTTTCTTAGGCTTCCAACCACATTCTCCATGAGATGGCCATTGGTTGTGAGTTTGGAAGCAATCTTGGCGGCACGACGCTCTAATTCCTCCTCGGAGGTGAGATGAGGAGGGTCACTTGATCATCTTGGCGCCGTCTTGAGCATGAACTTCATCTTGAGCATGCTCGGGGAGAGAACTTGACCTTGGGCATCATTTGAGGTGATATCATCGTCTTGAGCACGATCTTGCCCTTGGTCTTGTTCTAGAGGTTGAGGGCCTTCACTTTGTTCTTGAGCGTGTGGGCCTTGGGTTGGTGATGGCTCCACTTGAGTGGAGCATTGTCCTTCTCCTTGACCACAAGGGTTCCTCAATGGGTAGGATGTAGCCAACTCCCATTCTTCTTATGGCTTGAGGAGGAATTTCATCACCTACATCACAAGTGCCACTTTGCTCCACTTGGGAGCCGTTATTCTCATCAAACTCCACGTTACACGTCTCCTCAATAAGTCCGTGGATTTATTGAGGACACGATAACATGAGAGTTTGTAGCATAACCAACAAATATGCCCTCATGAGCTCTAGCTTCAAATTTAGACAAGCGAACACCTTTCTTGAGAATGAAACACTTACACCAACACCGGAAGTACTTAAGGTTGGGCTTGTTGCGGTGAGTATCTCATAAGGAGTCTTGTTCAAGCCTTTGCGGAGATAAAGCCAATTGGATGCATGACAAGCGGTGTTGATGGCTTCGCCCAAAAGTTGTATGGAGACTTGAACTCCGCCATCATGGTCCTCGCCGCATCCATCAACGTCCGGTTCTTTCTCTCCGCCACACCATTTTGTTGAGGGGTATATGGTGCAGAATATTGATGCTTGATTCCCTCATCACTAAGAAACTCATCCAAGGTGTAGTTCTTGAACTTCGGTGCCGTTGTCACTTCTTATAGTCAAGATCTTTGCATTATGTTGACGTTGAGCTTCATTTGCAAAGTCGATGGCGGTTTGTTGGGTCTCACTCTTCCTCTTGAAGAAATATACCCAAGTGTATCTTGAATAGTCATCCACGATCACCAAGCAATACTTTCTTCCTCCAAGACTATCAAATGATGGTGGCCCAAAGAGATCCATGTGAAGGAGCTCCAAGGGTCTCTTTGAGTATATGATAGTTGTGGGAGGGTGAGCCTTCTCATGAAGCTTTCCTTCAATACAAGCACTGCAAGCATGGTCTTTGGCAAAGCTAACATTTGTTAGTCCACGAACATGGTCCCCCTTGAGAAGACTTTGCAAAGATCTCATATTGACATGGGCTAAACGGCGATGCCAAAGCCATCCCACGTCAACTTTAGCCATTAGGCATGTTGCGGTCTTAGTGGGTCGCTCCGAAAAGTTAATCACATAGAGACCGTTTTCGACATGCCCAACAAAGGATACTTTAAGAGTCTTGCACCACAAGAGGGCCACGGTATCAATGTCAAAGAAAGTAGCAAAACCCATGACTACAAGTTGACGAACGGAAAGCAAATTGTATGCAAGGGACTCAACAAGCATGACTTTCTCGATCGTAAGATCATGAGAAATGACAACCTTGCCGAGACCCAATACCTTAGAATGTGATGCATCACCCCACTCGACATCGGTGGGCATAGATGGAATCTCTTGCACGTCCACCACCATGTCCTTGCTTCCGGTCATATGATTTGTTGCTCCACTATCAAGCAACCATGATCCCCCACCGGAAGCAAACCCCTACAAGAGATCAATGCTTGGTTTTAGGTACCCATTTGGTAATGGGTCCTTTGATGTTAGTAACGAGGGTCTTAGGAACCCAAATAGACCATTCAATGAACTCATAAGAAGAACCAACAAATTTAGCATAAACATGCCCATCACTAGCACGGCACAACACATAAGAGGGGTTAAAGTCATGGCTATGTTCGTGGGAATGATGTTGTCCTTCTTGACATTGCCACCCTTGGCACGGTTCTTCTTTTTCTTGGAAGCACCCTCTCCCTCCTTCACAAAAGTTTGCTTGAGAGGGGGAGGTTGCTTGGTCTTGTCATTCTTCTTCTTGCTCTTGGGCTTGGGCGCGAACCCAATCCCCTCCTTGGCCACAACTTCCTTTTGATTACTCAAAAGGTCGTTAAGGTTCTTCTCACCTTGAATGCATGAGACAAGGCCCTTTTCAAGTTGCTCCTTCAACTTAGCATTCTCCTCAACAAGATGCACATGCTCACAACAAGGGTTAGTAGCATTTGCATTATCAATCAATATCATATGAGGAAAGGTGGCTTTCTCCTTGGTTAGCTTTACTTGAAGTTGATCATGAGACTCTTTGAGACTAGCATGAGCACCCTTCAAGACTTTGTGAGCCTTGTCGAGAGTGTCAAAGTCCTCGTTGAGTCTAGCAAGATCAACTCCGAGCTTTGCCTTCTCGGAACTAAGCACACGAGACACAACAAGAGTATGATCAATGTCTTTCTTTAATTTAGCGTGATCATCGTTGTGTGACTCCTCAAGAGCCAAACGAAGGCCACGCTCTTCCTCAAGAGCATTGGAAAGATCCGAAATCTCATCGGCATAGTCACGACTATGCCCTTCCATCTTAGAGATGGTTTCTTCATGAGTCTCGATCATGACATTGGCTTCACCAAGTTGTTCCAAGAGAGCAACGGTGCATCTTGGATTTGCCCTTGAGTTTACTCATAAAGATCTCAAATTCATTTTCCTCTACATTAGTCCCCTCATGTTCATCAATGCAATCCGTTAAAGAGGAATGATGGATGATGGTAGTTTTGATGTTGGGGTTACCTTGTTGGTGGCTTTAGCCATGAGGCACTTAGCGGTGATGTTTTCATTGGGTGAACGAAAAGAGACACCGAGGAGTCATTGCAATGGCCACGGAGGCCATGGCAACCGGTTCACCATCCTCATCATCATCATCATCCTCATTGTACTCTTCTTGAACCACCAAGGCTTTGTGAGGAGACTTCTTTGGAAAGTTGCTCTTGTTGGGGAAAGACTTGACCTTGTCCTTACGGATGAGCTTGCCACCATTGTCTTCCCTCTTCTCATATGGGCATTCCGCAACAAAGTGACTCACATTGCCACAATTGAAACACGTCCTCACACGTTGCTTGCCCTTAGAGCCACTTGAATTGCTCTTGTTGAAGTTGGGTCTTGAGTTCTTCTTGCTCCAAAATTGTCTTGAAGCAAGGGCCATGTGTTCATGATAATCATACTTAGTATCTTGAGGTTGCTCTCTTCTTCTTCCTCCTCTCCATCTTCTTCAACACAAATCTTGGCCTTCAAAGGCGAGGTTGGGCTTCTTTGCTCTTTGAGAGCGAAGCACCGCATTGTCGGCGGTCTTGTCCAATATGCTCATAGCCACAAACTCGTCCAACACATCACTTGAGGACAAGGTGTGGAAGTCCGGTCGTTGACGGATGACGGAGGACATGGCTTTGTGGTATGGCATCATCGCCTTGAGAAATTTGCGCTTGATCCAGTTGTCATCAGTGTCCTTACTTCCATGATCCCGGAGGGAGACGGCAAGCTTGGTTACTCTCCGATAGAGCTCACGAGGTTCTTCTTCTTCCTTCATTGCAAACTCATCGGCTTCGTCTTGGACCACTTCATAATTGGAATGTTGAATGCTTGCGCTTCCTCGATACATGGACACCACCTTGAGCCAAGCATCTTTGGCACGGATGTAAGGCCGAAGATGAGGGAGGTCTTCGGGAAGGATTGCTTCTTGGATGATGAAGAGAGCGTTCTCATTGAATTGATGGTCCACGACCTCTCTTGGAGAAAAGTTGCTCGGATCATGCGGATAGAAACCTTCTTCAATGATTCTCCAAAGGTTAGTGTTCACATGATTTAAATGACGCTTAAAACGATAAACCCAAGAATCAAAATCCTCCCTTTTATCAACCTTAGGTGGTGGACCGACATGATTCAAATGAGTGGAAGGAATCGGCCCACCATAAACGGGAGGTTGCACATGGGCAAAGATGCCGGTGCCATTCTTACCACTACACGAGGGGGCTTTCTCATTCGTAGCTTCCCCCTTATCGGAGTTAGCATCCGCTCCGTGTTGGTGGGATCACCCACTTTCACGGGTGCGGTGGAAAGTTTAAGCCCTTCTAGGAAATCCTTAAACATGTCCTTGACCTCGCTCGTCATGGAGGTTTTCAATATGTCCAACGCCACATTGAATTCCTCACGAGAGATCGAGGTACTCCCATCTCCCGTAGATGATGTCGGATTCGCACCGGTGCTCCCCACATCATCTCGACGTCAACTCATACTCTTGGACGGTAAAGTCCTTAAAAGAGACGAGGCTCGATACCAATTGAAAGGATCGATATGGTTGACTAGAGGGGGTGAATAGGCAACTAACAATTTTAAGCTTTTCTTAGCCAAATTAAACTTTGCAATAATAAAGGTTGTCTAGATGTGCAACTAGGTGAACAACCTATATGATGCAACAACACTAGCACACGAGCAAGCAAGGATAATGACGCAAATAAGCTAGCACAAGTAAAGGGATGAGATAACCAAGAGTGGAGCCGGTGGAGACGAGGATGTGTTACCGAAGTTCCTTCCTTTTGAGGGAATACGTCTCCGTTAGAGCGGTGTGGAGGCACAATGCTCCCCAAGAAGCCACTAGGGCCACCGTATTCTCCTCACGCCCTCACACAATGCGAGATGCCGTGATTCCACTATTGGTGCCCTTGAAGGCGGCGACCGAACCTTTACAAGCAAGGTTGGGGCAAACTCCACAACAACCGGAGGCTCCCAACAACAACAACAAACCCACGAAGCTTCACCACAATGGAGTATGGCTTCGAGGTGACCTCAACCGTCTAGGGTGCTCAACACCCAAGAGTAACAAGATCCGCAAGGGATAAGTGGGGGGAATCAAATTTCTCTTGGTGGAAGTGTAGATCTAGGCCTTCTCAACCAATCCCGAGCAAATCAACAAGTTTGATTGGCTAGAGAGAGAGATCGGGCGAAAATGGAGCTTTGAGCAGCAATGGAGCTTGGGGGAAAGAGGTAGGTCAACAAGGAAGAAGATGACCCCTTTATATAGTGGGGGAACACATCCAACCGTTACCCCACTAAACAGCCCCGCACAGAGCGGTACTACCGCTAAGGAAGGGCGGTACTACCGCTTAGGGCGGTACTACCGCTCCCTACCTAGCGGTACTACCGCTCTACCACAGAGCGGCACTACCGCGGGAGCAGAGCGGTACTACCGCTTGGAGCGGTACTACCGCTACTACTGCCGCACCTAGTGCCGCAAAACCCGACACGAGAAAACACCGTCTCGAATCGAGGCGGTAGTAGGCGCGGTACTACTGAGGTAGTAGTCGAAGCCCATGGCGGTACTACCGCTCATCGAATGGTACTACATTGGGGCGGTACTACCGCTCTGCTGAGCGGTACTACCGCTTGGGCTTCAGCGGTACTACCGTTGTAGGTCGCGGTACTACCGCTGGCACAGGGCGAAACCGAAACGGAAGAGAGAGGGGCAGCTCCAAAGATGCAAAGGGAAGACGACGGGTGTGATAAGGATGTGTACGTGTTGATTCCACCCTAGCCTTACCAAAGCGGATCCCCTCTTAATAGTACGATGACTCCTACGAAACTAGTCCACCAACAACGAACCGCAGGAGCTACACCGTCTTGAATAAAAACACCGAGGGGAGGAAATCGTCTCGTGCCAATGGATGATCTTCTGAAAGAACTTAACGCACACGATTAGTCCGCAAAAGCATTGTCATCAATCACCAAAACCACTAGGGAATAAATATGCCCTTACAATAAGTCATACTGCTTACCAGCATGTCACACTTTGGTTCGGCGGTATTGTTGGATGAAGCGGCCTGGACCGACATTACGCGTACGCTTATGCGAGACTGGTTTTACCGCCGTGCTATGCACACATGTGACTAGCGGGTGTCAGTTTCTCCAACTTTAGTTGAACCGAGTGTGGCTATGCCCGGTCCTTGAGAAGGTTAAAACAGCACTAACTTGACAAACTATCGTTGTAGTTTTTATGCGTAGGTAAGAACGGTTCTTGCTCAGCCCGTAGCAGCCACGTAAAACTTGCAACAACAAAGTAGAGGACGTCTAACTTGTTTTTGCAGGGCATGTTGTGATGTGATATGGTCAAGACGTGATGAGATATAAGTTGTTGTATAAGATGATCATGTTTTGTTGAAGTTATCGGCAACTGGCAGAAGCCTTATGGTTGTCTCTTTATTGCATAAGATGTAAGCGCCAAATAATTGCTTTACTTTATCGCTATGCGATAGCAACAGTTGCAAGAGCAATAGTTGGCGAGACTACCATGTGACGACACATTGATATAGATCAAGATGATGGAGATCATGGTGTCATGCCGGTGACGATGGAAATCATGACGATGCTTTGGAGATGGAGATCAAAGGCACAAGATGATGATGGCCATATCATGTCACATATTTTGATTGCATGTGATGTTTATCTTTTATACATCTTATTTTGCTTAGTTTGACGGTAGCACTATAAGATGATCTTTCACTAAATTATCAAGGTATAAGTGTTCTCCCTGAGTATGCACCGCTGCGAAAGTTCTTCGTGCTGAGACACCACGTGATGATCAGGTGTGATAGGCTCTACATTCAAATACAACGGGTGCAAAACGGTTGCACACACGGAATACTCAGGTTAAACTTGACGAGCCTAGCATATAACAGATATGGCCTCGGAACACTAAGACCGAAAGGTCGAGCATGAATCATATAGTAGATATGATCAACATAGTGATGTTCACCATTGAAACTACTCCATCTCACGTGATGATCGGGCATGGTTTAGTTGATATAGATCACGTGATCACTTAGAAGATTAGAGGGATGTCTATCTAAGTGGGAGTTCTTAAGTAATATGATTAATTGAACTTCAATTTATCATGAACTTAGTCCTGGTAGTATTAGCATATCTATGTTGTAGATCAATAGCTCGCGATGTTGCTCCCCGTTTAATTTTATATGTTCCTAGAGAAAACTAAGTTGAAAGTTGTTAGTAGCAATGATGCGGATTGGATCTGTGATCTAAGGTTTATCCTCATTGCTGCACAGAAGAATTATGTCCTTGATGCACCGCTAGGTGACAGACCTATTACAGAGCAGATGCAGACGTTATGAACGTTTGGCTAGCTCAATATGATGACTACTTGATATTTTAGTGCACCATGCTTAATGGCTTAGAATCGGGACTTCAAAGACGTTTTGAACGTCATGGACCATATGAGATGTTCCAAGAGTTGAAGTTAATATTTCAAGCAAATACCCAAGTTGAGAGATATGAAGTCTCCAACAAGTTCTATAGCTAAAAGATGGAGGATAATAGCTCAAGCAGTGAGCATGTGCTCAGATTGTCTGGGTACTACAATCACATGAATCAAGTGGGAGTTAATCTTCTAGATAAAATAGTGATTGACAGAATTCTCTAGTCACCATCAACAAGTTAGTAGAACTTCGTGATGAACTATAGTATGCAAGGGATGAAGAAAATGATTCCCGAGCTTTTTATGATGATGAAATCGATGAAGGTAGAAATCAAGAAAGAGCATCAATTGTTGATGATTAACAAGACCACTAGTTTCAAGAAAAGGGCAAAGGGAAAGAAAGGGAACTTCAAAAAGAACGGCAAGCAAGTTGCTGCTCAAGTAAAGAAGCCCAAGTTTGGACCTAAGCCTGAGACTGAGTGCTTCTACTGCAAAAGGACTGGTCATTGGAAGCAGAACTACCCCAAATAATTAGCGGATAAGAAGGATGGCAAAGTGAACAAAAGTATATTTGATATACATGTTATTTATGTGTACTTTACTAGTGTTTATAGCAACCCCTCAGTATTTGATACTGGTTTAGTTGCTAAGAGTAGTAACTTAAAATAGGAGTTGCGAAATGAACAGAGACTAGTTAAGGATGAAGTGACGATGTGTGTTGGAAGTAATTCCAAGGTTGATGTGATCATCATCGCACAATCCATATAACTTTCGGGATTAGTGTTGAACCTAAATAAGTGTTATTTGGTGTTTGCGTTGAGCATGAATATGATTGGATCATGTTTATTGCAAAACGGTTATTCATGTAAGTTAGAGAATAATTGTTGTTCTGTTTACATGAATAAAACCTTCTATGGTCATACACCCAATGAAAATGGTTTGTTGGATCTCGATCGTGGTGATACACATTTTCATAATATTGAAGCCAACAGATGCAAAGTTAATAATGATAGTGCAACTTATTTGTGGCACTGCCGTTTAGGTCATATTGGTGTAAAGCGCATGAAGAAACTCCATGCTGATGGACTTTTGGAATTACTTGATTATGAATCACTTGATGCTTGCGAACCATGCCTCATGGGCAAGATGACTAAGACTCCGTTCTCCGGAACAATGGAGCGAGCAACTGACTTATTGGAAATAATACATACTGATGTATGCGGTCCGATGAGTGTTAAGGCTCGCGGCAAGTATCATTATTTTCTGACCTTCACAGATGATTTGAGCAGATATGGGTATATCTACTTGATGAAACACAAGTTTGAAACATTTGAAAAGTTCAAAGAATTTCAGAGTGTAGTGGAGAATCATCGTAACAAGAAAATAAAAGTTTCTATGGTAAGATCGCAGAGATGAAATATTTGAGTTACAAGTATGGCCTTCAGTTAAAACAATGTGAAATAGTTTCACTACTCACGCCACCTGGAACACCACAGTGTAATGGTGTGTCCGACATCATAACCGTACTTTATTAGATATGGTGCGATATATGATGTCTCTTACCGATCTACCACTATCGTTTGGGGTTATGCATTAGAGATAGCTGCATTCACGTTAAATAGGGCACCATCTAAATCCGTTGAGATGACACCTTATGAACTTTGGTTTGGCAAGAAAAAAAGTTGTCGTTTCTTAAAATTTGGGGTTGCGATGCTTATGTGAAAAAGTTTCATCCTGATAAGCTCAAACCCAAATGGGAGAAATGTGTCTTCATAGGATACCCAAAGGAGACAGTTGGGTACACCTTCTATCACATATCCAAAGGCAAGATATTCGTTGCTTATAATGGATCCTTTCTAGAGAAGGAGTTTCTCGCGAAAGAAGTGAGTGGGAGGAAAGTAGAACTTGATGAGGTAACTGTACCTACTCCCTTATTGGAAAGTAGTTCATCACAGAAATTTGTTCCTGTGACTCCTACACCAATTAGTGAGGAAGCTAATGATGATGATCATGTAAACTTCAGATCAAGTTACTACCGAACCTCGTAGGTCAACCAGAGTGAGATCCGCACCAGAGTGGTACGGTAATCCTGTTCTGGAGGTCATGTTACTTGACCATGACGAACCTACGAACTATGAGGAAGCGATGATGAGCCCAGATTCCGCGAAATGGCTTGAGGCCATGAAATCTGAGATGAGATCCATGTATGGGAACAAAATATCGACTTTGATTGACTTGCCCAATTATCGGCGAGCCATTGAGATTAAATGGATCTTCAAGAGGAAGACGGACGCTGATAGTAGTGTTACTATCTACAAAGCTAGAATTGTCGCAAAAGGTTTTCGACAAGTTCAAGGTGTTGACTACGATGAGAGTTTCTCACTCGTATCTATGCTTAAGTCTGTCCGAATCATGTTAGCAATTGCCGCATTTTATGAAATCTGGCAAATGGATAAACAAAACTGCATTCCTTAATGGATTTATTAAAGAAGAGTTGTATATGATGCAACCAGAAGGTTTTGTCAATCCTAAATGTGCTAACAAAATATGCAAGCTCTAGCGATCCATCTATGGACTGGTGCAAGCATCTCGGAGTTGGAATATACGCTTTGATAAGTTAATCAAAGGATATAGTTTTATACAGACTTGCCGTGAAGTCTGTATTTACAAGAAAGTGAGTGGGAACACTACAACATTTCTGATAAGTATATGTGAATGACATATTGTTGATCGGAAATAATGTAGAATTATTCTGCAAAGCATAAAGGAGTGTTTGAAAGGAGTTTTTCAAAGAAAGACCTTGGAGAAGTTGCTTACATATTGAGCATCAAGATCCATAGAGATAGATCAAGACGCTTGATAAGTTTTTTCAATGAGTACATACCTTGACAAGATTTTGAAGTAGTTCAAAATGGAACAGTCAAAGAAAGAGTTCTTGCCTGTGTTACAAGGTGTGAAATTGAGTAAGACTCAAAGCCCGACCATGGCAGAAGATAGAAAGATAATGAAAGTCATTCCCTATGCCTTGGCCATAGGTTCTATAAAGTATGCCATGCTGTGTACCAGATCTATTGTATACCCTACACTGATTTTGGCAAGGTAGTACAATAGTGATCTAGGAGTAGATCACTGGACAGCGGTCAAAATTATCCTTAGTGGAATAAGGATATGTTTCTCGATTATGGAGGTGACAAAAGGTTCGTCGTAAAGGGTTACGTCGTTGCAAGTTTTGACACTGATCCAGATGACTCTAAGTCTCAATCTGGATACATATTGAAAGTGGGAGCAATTAGCTAGAGTAGCTCCGTATAGAGCATTGTTGACATAGAAATTTGCAAAATACATACGGATCTGAATATGGCAGACCCGTTGACTAAACTTCTCTCACAAGCAAAACATGATCACACCTTAGTACTCTTTGGGTGTTAATCACATAGCGATGTGAACTAGATTATTGACTCTAGTAAACCCTTTGGGTGTTGGTCACATGACGATGTGAACTATGGGTGTTAATCACATGGTGATGTGAACTATTGATGTTAAATCACATGGCGATGTGCTCTAGATTATTGACTCTAGTGCAAGTGGGAGACTGAAGGAAATATGCCCTAGAGGCAATAATAAAGTTATTATTTCTTTCCTTATATCATGATAAATGTTTATTATTCATGCTAGAATTGTATTAACTGGAAACATGATACATGTGTGAATACATAGACAAACAGAGTGTCACTAGTATGCCTCTACTTGACTAGCTCGTTGATCAAAGATGGTTATGTTTCCTAGCCATAGACATGAGTTGTCATTTGATTAGCGGGATCACATCATTAGGAGAATGATGTGATTGACTTGACCCATTCCGTTAGCTTGGCACTCGATCATTTAGTATGTTGCTATTGCTTTCTTCATGACTTATACATGTTCCTATGACTATGAGATTATGCAACTCCCGTTTACCGGAGGAACACTTTGTGTGCTACCAAACATCACAACGTAAGCTGGGTGATTATAAAGGTGCTCTCAGGTGTCTCGAAGGTACTTGTTGGGTTGGCGTATTTCGAGATTAGGATTTGTCACTCCGATTATCAGAGAGGTATATCTGGGCCCACTCGGTAATGCACATCACTTAAGCCTTGCAAGCATTGCAACTAATGAGTTAGTTGCGGGATGATGTATTACGGAACGAGTAAAGAGACTTGCCGGTAACGAGATTGAACTAGGTATTGAGATACCGATGATCGAATCTCGGGCAAGTAACATACAGATGACAAAGGGAACAACGTATGTTGTTATGCGGTCTGACCGATAAAGATCTTCATAGAATATGTGGGAGCCAATATGAGCATCCAGGTTCCGCTATTAGTTATTGACCGGAGACGTGTCTCGGTCATGTCTACATAGTTCTCGAACCCGTCGGGTCCGCACGCTTAACGTTACGATGACATTTATATTATGAGTTTATATGTTTTGATGTACCGAAGGTTGTTTGGAGTCCCGGATATGATCACGGACATGACGAGGAGTCCCGAAATGGTCGAGACATGAAGATTGATATATTGGAAGCCTATGTTTGGATATCGGAAGTGTTCCGGGTGAAATCGGGATTTTACCGGAGTACCGGGAGGTTACCGGAACCCCCCGAGAACTTAATGGGCCTTAGTGGGCCTTGGTGGAAGAGAGGAGAGGCGGCTAGGGCAGGGCCGCGCGCCCCTCCCCCCTAGTCCGAATAGGACAAGGAGAGGGGGGCGGCGCCCCCCTTTCCTTCCTCCCCTCCACCTCTTTCCCCTCTCTCTCCTAGTCCAACATGGAAAAAGAGGGGAGTCCTACTCCCGGTAGGAGTAGGACTCCTCCTAGCGCGCCTCCTCCCTGGTCGGCTGCACCTCCCCCTTGCTCCTTTATATACGGGGGCAGGGGGCACCCCATAGACACAACAATTGATCGTTTGATCTTTTAGCCGTGTGCGGTGCCCCCCTCCACCATAGTCCACCTCGATAATACTGTAGCGGTGCTTAGGCGAAGCCCTACGTCGGTAGAACATCATCATCATCACCACGCCATCGTGCTGACGAAACTCTCCCTCAACACTCGGCTGGATCGGAGTTCGAGGGACGCCATCGGGCTGAACGTGTGCTGAACTCGGAGGTGCAGTGCGTTCGGTACTTGATCGGTTGGATCGTGAAGACGTACGACTACATCAACCGCGTTGTGCTAACGCTTCTGCTTTCGGTCTACGAGGGTACGTGGACAACACTCTTCCCTCTCGTTGCTATGCATCACCATGATCTTGAGTGTGCGTAGAATTTATTTTTTTTGAAATTACTACGTTCCGCAACAGCAGCAGCATCACAAGTTGACAAAATTCCCAAGTAGTACAGGAGCAGCATCACAAGTAGTACCTATGAACATATAGTCCAGCACATTATGAATGTTGATAAATGACAGCAAGTTAACTCATTCTGAACATATAGTACCAATGAACATATAGTCCAGAACATATAGTCCAGCAGCAGCATCTATTTACCCACTTGATTTACCGGTCTTGAAGTACAACATATCTTCGGATATTTCGTTATCGACATTCACCATTTTAGTATTAATACCCATGCAGTGTACATCATCCTGATGCATGAGTGTGCTATGGCCGATGGCCTTTAGATTGCAAATGTTGTTACTGTTGGAAGACCATATATTCATAAGAAAAATGTTACACATCTGGCCCTCACAATGTGTTCTTGCTGGTAGAAACTGAACCAAATGGCCCAGATTCTTGTATGGACAACAACTTAAGCAAAGAACTCTAGCTAATACTTGATGCCATAAGCATTTGTTTAGTAAGTTAACTCGTGCAAAGAAATCTAAGAAATACTTGGTTTTGTGTGCATAGGTTCAGAAAGTTAACTCATATCTTCAAAAGAGGAACTATCAAGTATGCAAATAGCTAGTTGTGCTAGGCTCGTCCACACGTAAGTTATCTTACAGTCAGCAAGTAGTACAGCAGAAGCATCACAAATCTGAGACAAGAAGTAGCACAATGCTCACCAATATTGATGAGAGGGTACTCATAATAGTAGCACAATGCTCACCAATATTGCAATCAATAAAAATTGTAATGAAGCTAGGGCAGACTAAGAAACTGGTTCATAAACCAGGCTCCCCAATATTTCAATCTGATATTCTACAGTTTTATAAAAAAATCTAGGGCATTACAGATAGCAGATAAGCTAGGGCATTACCGATAGCAGATAGATTTTTATAAAAAAAATCTCATTAGTTCAATCCATGAAAACCCCAATGAAGGCACAACAGACTACAAAACTCGATGACTAGCATGGATGCATATATTAAATATTTGCACATAACAAAAAGATTTACCGCCGACGGGTCTCTCCCCGAAGCAGCTAGTGGAGCAGGGCAGGAAGCAGACCTTCCTGTTAGGCAAGGAAATAATGAGTACCAGGAATATAAATGCAAGAGCATATGTTTTCATAGGTGGAAAATTACACCTACAGTGTAGCGTAGCATTAATGAAACCAGTTATAACAACGACATAGCATTAGTGAAAACTTGAAATGCAACGGTAGTAGCGTTTGGCTGCCACAAACTAGAATGCAGGAACATGACATGTATGAAACTTGAGATTGTGGGAAAATAGTAAAACTTGTTGCTCTTCATTTATTTATTTCCTATGTGAAATTTTCAGCAAAATAAAAAGGCAACAGACAAAGCTTCCGGTCAAGCTGCATGATTACTATAAGATGGAGGAACCAAATTTGTTACGGGGCGGCATATAACTATAGACAAGCAGTCAGGTTGGTTTTTATGGGGCGGCGGGACGGTTGCGAGATGGAGGAGCATCATCAAAAACAACGAGCGGCGACAGCAGCAAGCAAAACAGCGGCATAGCAGAAGCAAGCAACAGAGTCAGCGATGACGACAATGATATGAAGCATCAAGAGCCGGCATCATCACCAGCGAGCAAGCAGCAGCGCATCACGCGGGAGTTTGTATTGTGTATATTAAACATAGAAAAAGATTGAAAGGGAAATGGTGTACCCGCTTCAAGTATGTGTAATCAGTTTAACACCTTGTAGATTGAACTAAGCTATAAAGAAACTTAAATCGAAACCTTATGATTACTTACTGAAACTAATATGATTTACATTGCTAGTGCAATAGATATGTATTCAAACTGAAAGTCACATTGGTTTTGAAACAGATTTTTAGCTTACTGAATTGAACATGACAGAGTTACTACCACAAAGTTATGAAACAAATTTCTAGGTTATAATCTTCAGTCGCTGCAATTCAATGGAACTGCTTAGGAAATTAGCAAAGAGAAAATCACAACTAACTAGTGCAAGAGATATTCAGGCCGAAGAACCACTGCTTTCTCTCCCCAAGCTAAACTCAAATTTTGAAGAAAAAAATCAGTACACGTTTAAGTTGCATGGTCGACACCAACTCGTACACGATGCATGAACTAGAACACATCAGAAGGAAATCAAGAACTAGGCGGATCAATCCATCCATTCAGCCATCCATCAATCTATTAACCCATCCAGTCAGTACCAGTCCACATTGAGCACCGATTAAACAGGGAGGCTTCCTCTTCGAAAGGGGAAAGAGGGGGAAGCGGCTCGGGTGCTCACTGGGGAGGTCGAGGGCGACTCGGGGTAGCCGGAGCTAGTCGAGGCGGCGCGAATTCGGCGTCGAGCGGTGGCGATGGTGGCCGAGGCAGAGGAAATCAGCGGGCGTCGAAGGGATGGCTCGAGGGCGTCCAAGCTCGTCCGGGTCCTCGTAGTCGAAGAGGAAGACGGCGGCGGTCCTCCTGGGCGCCTCGGTTGGTCGTGGGGAGGCTGGTGGCCACGTGCTTCGCGGGTCGACGGCGGCCGTTGTCCTGCACCCCGTGCGGTCGTCGGCGGTGGGATGGTTGCGGGTCGGCGACGGGATGGTTGGGGGCCGCGGCGGCTTGCTGTCCGGTGGGCGGCGGAGGAGCTGTAGTGGTGGGGGGCGCGGGGACAGCGGCGCACGTGGAAGCGGGCGTCGTGGGTCGAGCAGCGGGGAAGTGGATCTGGCGAGGAGGACGAAGGATCGGGCGAATTAGCTAGGGAAGATTACTAATGGCGCACCCCTAGCGGTGCGCCATTAGTATGTTTTTATAGCAATGGCGCACCCGGCGGTGCGCCATTAAAATCTTTTTAGATAGCAATGGCGCACCACCCAAATGATGCGCCATAAGTAACTTATTTTTTGCACAGCAATGGCGCATCACCAGTGATGCGCCATAAGTAATTTTTAATTATTTTTGTTGCATCTAATAATTTTTTAGAAAATGAATATGAATATGAAACAGTAATAATTTTTATAAAAACACTAATAATTTTATGAATATTTATGAAAATATCATCAAATTTGCTATTTGAAAATATTTATGAATATGAAAAAATATCATCAAATTTGTTATTTGAAAATATCATCAAATTTGTTATTTGAAAATATAATCAAATTTGTTTTTTTTGGATTTTTAGTTGCATTCATTTGTGAATTGGTAAAACATTACTGGGGAGGGTGCGGGGGGTCGTCGGCGGCCGTGGAGCGGGGAGGTGCGGGGGTGCTCGGCGGTGGAGCGGGCCGGGAGGTCTTGAGGTCGTGGCGGTGGAGCGGGAGGTGCGGTGGTCGTCGGGCGATGGAGCGGGGAGGTCTTGGGGATCGAGATCGAGATGGAGGGATAGCGATCGAGATGGAGGGGGATCGAGATCGAGTGTCCTCATGAATATTCAATATTTTTTCATATTGAATATGAAAAAATATCATCAAATTTGAAAAAATATTCATGAATTCAAAAAGTGCCCATGAAATTTAAAAATATTCATGAGTTCAAAAAATGCCCATGAAATACAATCGAGAAATGAAGGCTACAATTAAATACAATCAATCTTAGCTAGCTATCTGTTCACAATCTTCTTGCCCTTATTTTTCGTAAATGGAGTTCTTCTCTTGAACGGACGTCCTTTAGGTAGGGTGGTCCTGCTTCTTCTTGTGGTGTATGCTGGTACTTCATCGTCGTTGTCATGTTCCATCTTCGGGTCGCCGTACTTGTCGAAGTCTTGCTCATTGGCGACTCCATCCATTCCGACGATCTTCCTTTTGCCTCTCCTCACGACAACACGACTGGGCTTTGACGGGTCGGTAATGAAGAAGCATTGGTCCACTTGGGAAGCCAATACCCATGGCTCATTTTTCGTGGTGACGTTTGTGCCCGCGGTCTTGGATTTGGCTTCGGGTATAACAATGGTGGTGAAATACCGGTCTTCTTTTATGACGCTCTTGGCCCATCTGACACGGAACATCGGGACCTTCTCTCCAGCGTAGCTCAGCTCCCAGATCTCCTCGATCCTTCCGTAATATCTGTCCTTGTCGTTATCGGTGTAGGATTCCATCGTTACCCCGGAGTTCTGATAACCATCGCTCTTCATGTCCTTTCCCTCGGTGTAGAATGTGTAGCCGTTAATATCGTATGACTCATACGTCATCGTTGTGCTCGGCGCCTACATGACAAAGCGAATATGAGTTGTTCTTCCGCGGAAGAATCCTCATGTAAAGGGTGCAGCGAAGCTTACGCTTGAACCAACGCGTGAAACATGAGTTGTGCTCTTTGATTATATCTCCGTCCGTCCTCTGTTGGCCTCGGTCATTGTCGTCTTCTCAATAAAGGTTTTGTGCTCTACCACCCAAGGATCGACCACGTCTATGTGTTGTAGCGCGACTAGGTTTGCTCTTTCAAAGTCGGTGAGTGGACCCTCGAAGTCGACATGCATTTCGCGGTGACCCTCACGGTGACCCCATCCAGCGAGCCTGCCGAGGTGCTGTTGACAGGCGGACCAGCGGGGTTCTCGTTGCCTAGATAATTCGTGCGATGGGAGATGCACTCTTGATCGAAAGCCCCAGGCTATGCTTCCCTCTGGACATGACATGTTGCGAACGTATCCTTTGATGACACCATTCATCCTTTCGAGCGACATCATCTTGTGCAGGAGCGTTGGCCCGAGTTGGATGATATCCTCCATGATATGGACCAGCGGATGCACCATAGCGTCGAAGAATGCGGTGGGGAAGTACATCTCAAGCTCGCATAGTATCACCACGATCTCTTCCTGTAGCCTTCGAGTTGCCTCCGCCAACCGACTTCCGAGATGGCGTCGAAAAAGTTGCATAGGCCAAATAGCGTTTCACGGACGTGCGTCCATGATCCCACGGATTACAACTGAAGTATCTGCGTCATCGACCGTGGCGGTCGTGAGACTTCATCCCGCTGAACTTCGCTTCACTGAGTCTAGGTATCTGCTTATCTTCCCCGCGTAACCGTAAGGAAGTTTTACTCCTATGAGGCAGGTGAAAAACTGATCGGTCTCCTCCTGGCTTAGAGTGAAGCATGCAGGAGGGAAGTCATTTCCGGTCTTCTTGGCCTTTTTGCCTTTGCGATGACTTTCCGAGTCCTGCTTCGCCTCATCATCGTCATCATTAGCGTGAAGCTCCTCCCAGATGCCCATTGATTTCAAGTCCGCCCTTGCTTTCGGCCCATCTTTGGTCCTCTCTGGCATGTTAAGCAGGGTACCAAGCAGACTCTCGCGAACGTTCTTTGTGATATGCATGACATCAAGGCTGTGAGGCACACGGTGGATCTTCGATCGGCAAGTCGAGAAAACAGACCTCGTTTTCCATACCTTCAGCAGCGGCTCTAGCACCTTTCGCTTCTTTCCCGGCTCTGGCGCCTTTTGCTTCTTTCCCGGCAGTGGGCAATCTTTCCAATTTTCAACAACTCGTCTATTTCCTCGCCGCTCCTCATACGCGGGCGTCTTCGGGGTTCGGTTTCACCATCGAACAGATCCTTGCGTTTTCTCCACGGGTCATCATCGCGAAGCCACCTTCGATGTCCCATGAACACGGTTTTCGAAGACCCGGGATCTCTATCTAGCTGGCGATACGTTGTGTCATCCATGCACCTGACGCATCCAGAAAATCCATGGACCACTTGCCCCGCGACATATCCGTAACCGAGATAGTCATGAACCGTCGTGACCAGTGCGGCTCTCATAGGGAAATATTCTTTCTCTGCGGCGTCCCACGTATTGGCTGGCGTTTTCCACAGCGTGTCTAGCTCCTCTTTCAGCAGCCCCAAATACAGATTGATGTCGTTCCCTGGTTGTTTCGGCCCTTCAATTAGCATACTCATGTGAATGTACTTCCTCTTCATGCACAACCAGGGGGAAGGTTGTACATCCACACAAACACAGTCCAGGTGCTATGTGTGCTTCTCTGGCTGCCAAACGGATTGACTCCATCGGTACTCGCGCCCAACACGATGTTCCTTGGATCCTTCCCAAATTCTGGGTTTTCGAAGTTCAACGCTTGCCACTGGCTCCCATCCTTAGGGTGACTCAACATCTTGTATTTTTTATTTATCTCCGGATCATTTGCGTCATCTTCTCGCTTCTTTTCCTCCCTATCCGCGTGCCAACGCATGAGCTTTGCTACCTTAGGGTCCGCAAAATACCGCTGCACACGAGGAGTGATCGGAAAGTACCACACCACTTTTCGAGGAGCTTTCTTCCTCTTCTTGTATCGAGTGACGCCGCACACGGGACATATGGTAGACTCCGCGTGCTTGTCCCGATAAATGATGCAATTGTTCATGCACACATGGTATTTCACGTGCGGTAAATCTAGAGGACATACGATTTTCTTCGCCTCCTCGAAACTGGTCGGGCACTTGTTCCCCTTGGGAAGACGTTCGTGCCAGAATGACATGTTCTCGTCGAAGCATGCGTCGGTCATTTTGTGTTTTACCTTCATCTCCAGAGCCATGAGTGTTACTTTCAGGCAAGTATCCTCGGGCCTGCATCCTTCATACAATGGAGTAACCGCGTCTATCTCCAGTTGATCCAGCTTGGCTTTCTCTCGGGCGGCAGCTCTTGTGTTATCCGTTTGCTTGAGAAGCAGCTCTTGAATATGAGGGTCCGGCACCCAGCCCATCGATGGTCCATCGTCATCTGCTCCGGCATCTTCCTCATCATTAAGTCCGGCATCTTCTACATGATGACTGTGTACTGCATATACTTCGTGATCATGTCCTGGAGATTCTTCGTCTTCTCGCCCGCCCTCGCCGCGGTTGTCTTGCTGCCCTTCCTCATTTCTTGCCCCCGTGGACTACTTCATAATCATCTTTGTCACCTTGCCACCGATAGCCATCCATGAAACCATGCAAGAGCAGGTGGTCCCGCACCTGTACGGAATCCGGGTCCACAAGGCTCCTCAGTTTGCATCTTCGACACGGACATCTTATCTCCGTCTCGTTCTTTTGAAGCATCTCGGCCTTCGCGGAGCTCAAAAACCTATTCACGATGCCTTCGGTCATCGTGCTGACCATGGTCGCCTGCGGGGTAGAGCAAAACGATATTTTAGAACCAAGAAATATTGGCATGACTTTGCCTAAAAATAGGACAAAAAAGAATGCATAGTGCCAAAATTCTCGTCGAAACGGAAATGAATCAACATTCCAGCAAAATATTGGCAACTATCGCATTTCAAATACCTGTACCTGCAAACACAAACATATATGTAACACCACAAACATATGCAACACCACAAACATACATAGATCTAGCTAGGTCATAAAAAGTGCATGCGCACGTTGTTGGAGGAAGAAAAAAAGTAGATCTACAACATAAAGATAGCTTCCCCCTTACTTACCTATCAAAAAAATGTAATTTAACCACTTAATTTGGATGAATCTATGATGCAAATGAGGTGAGGAGGAGAAGGCAGCCGAGACAAGCTTGGAGGAGGAGGTGGAGAGAATGAAGTGGGGAAAGTGAGTGTGTAGGTGTGGCTGTCCAAAATATCTAGCTGGTCCCAGGTTACTAATGTCGCACCACATACAAATGCGCCATTAGTACGCACCAGCTGGTGGTGCGCCATTAGTAGTTTTGCAAAATAAATAAATAAATAATATAGCAGCGGCGCACTCTGTGGCTGGTGCGACATTAGTATTTTTGAAAAAAGAAAAATTTGTTACTAGTGGCACACCATGGGTCTATCACACTAATGGCGCACCAACACATGGTGCGCCACTGCTATATAATAATGGCGCACCACATGTCTGGTGCGTCATTAGTGGCCATATCATCTATAGCCCTTTTCCTAGTAGTGACTACCAGAAGCAGGATGTAAATCAAAGAGGAAGCTCTATAGGTAAGCAGAGTTGTACCCTTCCTCGTATGGTAGAAGCTTGAGGCCGCATATTCCTTAGGCGACTTAAAAGAAAAAACCTAACTCAATTTTATGGAGTGTGGCGTTTCGGTGCTCAGGCTCATCTGCACTTGGTCAACAAAAAAAATCAAAACAAATACTAGAAAATTTCAAAAAAATTGAATTTTTTTGTGTGGTAAATAAATTGATGTGTGAGGTTCGCTCTAATTTTCAGATCATTTGTACATCGAGTATCTCTCAACAAAAAAGACAAACCGGGTCAGAACAGCGCGTGAACAGTAAACATTTTTACAGACCCTGAATTTGTCTTTTTGGCCAAAAGCTGCTCGGATGTCCAAATAAGTTGAAAATTGGAGAGGTCCTCATGCATCAATTTATTACCACAAAAGAATTGGATTTTTTTAAGAATAATATTTATTTTGATTTTTTTCGTCGGCGGGGGTGCAGCTGAGCCTGAGCTCAGAAATGGAATATCGAATTTTATGTACCTTTAGATCATCATATGAGGGCATCCCTTGCCATAGAATATTTTTTTCTCGAAACAAAGACAACATTTCTGCTCGGCTGGAACCTGGAAGTTAATATTAGTAGTAAAACCAAATGAAAACTGAGAATACAACACGCCCACGCAACCAGGAACCCCGACCAACTTCATAGGAACAAGTAGTAGATGACCAGATTGTCGACACCGTCCATAGAAAGCCTCAAAGGAAAAAGTTGCAGGCCTTGCATTGGAGATCGTCAAACAAGGCGTCTCGGTTGCATGTCGCCCCGCAACACGATCATGCACCTTCCATTTCACCGCTACACGGCAAAAGTATTGTGTAGGGAAGATGATCCATGGGCGGCCAGCCGGCGACAAAGGCCACCATGAAACCTAACTCCGCTCGTTACCACCCTCAAGTAGCACACGAGTGTCGCAACGCCAACAAATCCGGGGTAGCCACCGCCGCAGTATCCTGTCTCCGACGCACACACGGCAGAGGTCCAGAGCCGAGCCGATGATGCTCCACATGAACAACACCAGAGGAGATTTCTCTGGCCCGGCGATCTGCTCACCACCTTCAAAGGCGAGCCTTGCCTGCACGGCTGGAGCGAGGGCTAGTTCACTAGTCACTACGTCTCCCGCCAGGAGAGACACACGGCATAAGAAAATGGAAGTGGATGTATGGTAAAGCCATTGCTAAACCAAATGTACTTTGCTTAGCATTTTTATCACGATAGTGCTTTGGTTAGGTGTGTTTTTTTTCCTTGTGAGCTCAACAAACCTTTTTTTTTGAAACGTAGACGCTAGAAGCGTCCGGCTTTAAATTAATAAAGCCCAAAGGCCACAAGTTCAACTGGTTACAAGCTAAGAGATAAAGAAAGTATCATCGATCCGTGATCAGCACGGTGAAGGAAGAGCTCAACAAACCTGATGTCAGTGGTGGGAACATTTATGCTGTACAGCAGGATGCAACAAATTTTATTTTTTTTGAAACTGGGCAAAAGACCTGCCACTCTCATTGACTAAGAAGAAGGTTTAGAGGTTTTGGCCAAAAAGCCGAATTACAACACATTACTCTCGCGGCACCACATTACTCAAATATTTTGCCCCTGCAAGACACCATAGCTTGCAGTGGCGAATCTAGACAGAAACTGGAGGGTGGACTCAAAACCTGTATCATGCCAATATCTGTTGGGTTGGGCTTGCAAGTGGCTGAGTTGGGCCATGAAACTAGTAGTAGAAAAAAATCTTGCAGTCCTGGAGGGGGGGCTCAAGCCTGTTAAAGCCCCCCTAGTAGATTCGCCCCTGATAGCTTGGATACATCTTTGAGCCTAGCAACAAGAACCCTACCAGCACCGCGGTGTTACGGAACACACGTGTGTTTCTCTCGTTCCAAATTTCCCACAAGATAAGTATAATGAGGGACATCATCGGCCGTCTAGATTGCGACATATTGGAATCAATAAGGTTCCACCGGGCCTTTACCAGGATGCAACATATGTTGCTCGGTCTCATTGTGACATGTGGCCCAAGCCCGCCGTCCATTCAGCCATACCCAAAACCCGTTCCGCTCTGTTCTCACCCCTACTTGTGAGAGCAACATACTTTCTTTAACATTAACATAGATTTCAAGCAACTGCCATGACCATGTTCAAATAGTGTTCTGTGGCTCTCTGGTACCATATGGCTCCTAAATCTCCGTCTAGCGCTTGCAATAGTGTTCCAGCAATCAAAAGATACATGACAACATTTCTTCATTACAAAATTTCTGTAGGAAAATCAGCTAGGAAATCACTTTTTTCCTTGACCCATAAATGGACCTGGCTTGAGATATACAGGACCTAGAACTATGCTAATGGGTTAAAACAACGAAACCCAAATCCATGAGGGCTTGTTTCTCCGTCAAAAAAAGTGAGGGCTTGTTTGGTTGCTGTGTTGGAGAAAACCAGGGCTGTAAACCCCTAGGGGGATTTCCCTGTGCTCATGGGACCCCTCCCACCACGTGGGAGATGTTCCCCTGCCCAGGTGCCCAAATGGATACAGGGGAAGGTTAGGAAATCCCTCACATACTGTCAGCTATGTATAAGACAACAGATCTCATAGATAAGAATTGTACAAATAATTTTGGAAAACAACCACAACAACCACATGCAGATAACAAAATTTCAGAGTTCATGTAAATTATAGAATATTAAAAAAAACATTACAACTTATCCATCCCTTCACCATGGTTCAAATATCGGTCCTAGGATCATGGTTAAGAAGTTCTGGATTATCAAGTTGCCATGTTAAGGCAGGGACACTTTCGAACAATATGCGTTGCTGCAAGGCGACAATCACTAATCCAACTTAAGTCTTTTCTCCACTCCTCTTCGACATCGCAGACCACAACTTGATGTTGGCTGAAATACAAAAATAAATAAGTTAGCTAGCATCAATTCAAGGTCTCACTACACTATTTCTTAGTACAATCATAATGACATGGAACAGTATGAACCAACATATGATGTGTGCACTGTGCATAACAAAATTAAGACTGCATTGCTTGCCACAAGACTGTTCAGGAACCCAACCAATATACTTGAAAATGTGCAATCTGATGGTGCATTGTGCAAATTAACATGAGCCCAATCACATGACCTAATCTTATGCACCTAATACTAATACCGAAAAAGGCTTTCGCCTCGCTTTATAAATAAAGCAAACCGTCACAAGACATACAACCAAAGCAGGTCTACACACACACACCACCCAAGTACCACAAACAAAGTACAGAGGTTCTGCTGAGGGCACAGCTCAACAAGCCCAGAAGAAAGAGAAAAGAAAACACAACACAGCAAAGCCTGCCCAGCGCAGGAGATCTAGTCTGGCTCCGGCGGCGGCGGGGCGGCGGCGACAAAGGACGGCCATCGATCAAGATCGGTGATGAAGGCTGAGATGGCGTCCCGATCCGGGGCGGCTAAGCGCCACCAAAGCTGCAAGAAACCCGAGAATTTGTAGAGAGCATCGAGAGCGACGGAGGAGAGTGTTGGATCACAAGCTTATTGCGAACGGTCCACAAAGATCGAGCAAGGACCCCAACCTCCAGCCACCTAATGTGGCGAGAGGTCGTAGGGGACACTTGAGTTCAGCAAAAGGTCCGGAAATTGGTGTGGCACCAACTCCCACCGACAATCTCGCAAAGCAGCTCCAAAGGAACCGGGCGGAAGCATAGCGAAGAAAATGTGATTGGAGTCTTGAGAACATCGCAGAGAGGCAGATACCGCGTGCGGGCCATTTCGCTTGGGACCTCCACGCGGACGGGACCCGACCACGGATCCACCGCCACATGAAGATGCGAATCTTGATTGGGCGCGACGGACCACACCATCGAAGGGGAGGGGGGCGATGAGGAGCAATGGCCAAATAAAGCGATTTGGTGGAGAATCGCCGATGGCTCCGGCCGCCAACAAGATAAGGTCCCGGTCGCCATCCACCAATGGCTCGTGAAGAGCAACGCAGTCAAGTAACTCACGCCAGCGGCGGATTCCGCCGCCCAAAAGGACGGTGGAAAGCAAAGCGCCCTAAGTCACCGAGGCCCTATCAATGTAAAATCATAGGGTCGACAGAGATAGAGAAGAGGTGGGGAAGCGGGCATGAAGGAGAGTCTCCGCCCAACGGTCGAACCAAAAAAGCGTCGAGAGGCGGACCCCACCGAGATAGAGGTACCAATGCGAGCACCGGTAGGAGTTGGACGAGAGCGCCAAAACCGAGATCCGCCCGATTTACGGCGAAGGCAAGGGGTTGACCACGCAGGTATTTACTCCGGATAATGTCCAGCGAGGCCACCACGACCTGCGCGACACGCCAAAGCCACCGGGAGAGAAGGGCGATATTCATCCGTTTAGAGCACATGATGCCTAATCCACCCTGCTCCCTGGGCTTGCAAATGTCCGCCAGGTGACCATGTGATACTTGCTGCCCCGATCGCCACCCAATGAGAATCGGGACTGAATCTTGGCGATCTCCTTATGGAGAGACTCATGGAGGCTGTAGAAGCTCATAAGAAACAAGAGGAGGCTGGATAGGGATGAGTTGAGAAGGATAGTCCGGGCCGCCTTAGAGAGCCACCTCCCGCCAGGTTCGCATCCGTGCGGAGCTTGGTCACGGAGGGCGCAAGTCAGCGACAGAGAGGCGAGTCACTAATGGGCGTCCCAGATAAGTAGTGGGGAAAGAGCCCAGCGGTAATTAAGCCGGTTGGCAATGGCCACCGACTCAGAGGGGGAGTACCCCATCACCATAACGTCACTCTTATCGAAGTTGATCTTGAGGCCCGACATCTGTTGGAAGCAGAGAAGGAGGAACTTGAGGTTGGTGATGTCCAACTCCGAGCCTTCGACCATGATGATCGTGTCGTCAGCATATTGGAGGATGGAGATCCCCGAGCCCCCAGAGAGGTGGGGGTAATCCCCCGGATGTGGCCAGCGGCTTTCGCCTTATCCAGAATGGCGGCCAAAGCGTCATCGACCATATTGAAGAGGAACGGAGAGAAGGGTCGCTTGGCGAACCCACATAGGGTAGGGAAGAAGGGCCGATCTCGCCGTTGATATTGACCGCCGTGCGACCGCAAGAGACCATTTGCATGACTCTTGTGATCCACGGTCGTCAAGCCCTTCCAAAGAAGGACTTCCCTAAGGAAGGGCCAGCTAACCGTATCATAGGCCTTATGGAAATCAATCTTGACAAGACCGCCTTGCGCTGGCGGACCTCATGAAGGACCTCATGAAGCACCGGACACCATCCAGATATGACGGCCCTTAATGAAGGCCGATGGTTAGGTGGGTAATCCGATCCATAGCGAGGTCACCCTATTGGCGAACCCCTTGGCTAAGATCCGGAAGATCACGTTAATGACCGTGATCGGGCGGAATCTGGCGAATGTCGATCGCCCGGGGACCTTGGGGATGAGGAGATGGTCCCGTAGTTGAGGCGACTAAGGTCAATAGAACCCACAAAGAACTCATCAAAGATGGCCATGACCTCTGGTTTAATCACGTTCGGAAGGTCTCGGAAGAAAATGACCGAGACCGTCCGGTCCGGGAGCAGAGGAGGAGTTCATCCCTTGATGGCCTCCGGACCTCCCCGCCGAGAAGGGAGCCGTCGAGAATCGTTCTCTGCGTCGAGAGACTAGTTGGGCGCCGCCCAACAATCCGGAGCGAGGAGATGCCGCTCCGAGTAGCGGAGAGAAGAGGACCGATAGAAACCGTCGACATGGGAGCGAATGTCGCGGGGATCTGAAGGAGGCTGCCCCATCCCACGCGCAGGGATGGTGTTGCGTCTCGGCGACCGTTGGCGAACGCCGAAGTAAGCCGATTCGCATCACCCTTCAGACCTAACGCTGCGCGCCCGAAGGCGCCAAAAGGCTTCCTCATCGGTGTAAATCATAGAGAGCTGGTCTTGAGATCATAAGCGGAAAGCCACCCTCGGGAGAGGCCCACCGCGTCGACCCATAAGTCAAGCGCTGGATCGCGATGAGCGGCGCCTTCTTCGCTCTCTGGCGTCACGGCCAGAGTTGGCCCCACCCTTCATAAATTGCCGGCCACGCCGCATGTAGTGCCACGTGTCAATAGCGAAAGGGGACGAGGGTGGGGGTGGGCGAGCCGCGATCCACGAAGACATACGGCGTCGGTAAACCCAGCTGGGAGAGCGAAGGTCTCAAAGCGAAACCGAGGTGGGGTCGGCGGACGCTTCGTCCGCGGAGGAAAGGAGCAGGGGCGTGATCCGAGCCAATCCGGGTGATGGCGCGAGGAAGCTAGAGGGCACCGGAGGTCCCAATCCGGAAACTAGGACCTGTCCGGGACGGACGGGTCGGGAGGCTGACGGTTGGTCCAAGTAAATCGGGCCCCAACCCGATCGATCTCCCGGAGGGCGAGGTCGGCAATGAAGTCGTTAAACATGTCCATCCGGGTGATGGCACCTAATACTAATAACAAGATTAGGCACACTCCTGCTACGACAAGTTACTTCCCTGATGAGTAAATCATTTGTCAAGCAGATTGCTACAAGTTCACTTGAATAACAACATATCATAATCAAAACAGAGAAAAGAAAGTAAAGAAATAACATCATTAAGTAGCTAGGCACTTGGCAAGCTGGTAGTACCATATCTGCATCCTCTTTCTAATTATAGCTACCAACAGACCAGGTTCTAGCTTTAGGCCAACTGATTGAACTAAGGTTACAGTCAAGTGTCTAACAAAGTTCGTATATGTATAACAAAGAAAGCCTAGTAGAAATCATTGGATGTCTAGCTAGCATATCATAAGAAACTACATGGCAAAGATGGATACCTTATTATCTCTCAATTGCAGCAATCTCCTCCTTCAACCAAAAAAGCCTAAGCCTGGGTTCTTGGTATTGATGAAAATCTCTTATACATTGGGCATTTGAAAAGCCACAACGCCTTCGCTTTTTCTGCAACAGATAGCTCTTCAATTGATTGATAGAGAACAATATGTTGATATTTGTAACAACGGGCTGTAGATCCTAATACCAATGCATGCGGGAGCTTTAATTATAACCATCCAAGCACAGAGGTATGTCTGAGTGCATCTTAAACTTTGTTATCTTGTATAAGTGCTCTCTCTTGTTTAATGAATATAATTTATCTTCTGTTTTTTAGACGTAGGTTTGTAATGAAAAAAATGGAGGATTTTCTTTCTTTGCTAATGGAATGGTCTGTCCTATGTGACAAGTACATCCATAAAAATAATGGCGATGCCTCAACTAGTTTGTTCGAGGATGAAGGGGAAGACCAACCTGAAAAAAACAAGCTTGTCATAGAGAAACTTAGCGCGATGTGCTATGGTGGCGCTGAGAGAAAAAATTGCAATATACTTCAAGGTACTCCTCATTCCGTTCTTGTTGATTTGTAATGTTGGTACATTTGTTTTTCCGTACATGTCATCCTAATATAATTTTTTAACAGGAGCAATGGAATGACGGGTCGAGGATTCTTGGAAGCCCATGGAAAAACTCTAGTTAGTATGTAATCTGAAATTATTCTTTAAAAAATGTATTTCAAGTGCAACGAGTCCTTCAATGTTCAGCGCTTTCCCACTTAAAATTGAAGAATTTGTTCAATAAGGCCATAGCGAAAAATCCTACCACTGCCAGTGAGTGCTTGATATCTTCTTTCTTTTGATAATTTTGGCTAAACACATGGTATTTAATTGTCATGTCACATTTTAAAGGGTGATGTTGATGTGTTGTGCGGTGGCCCGCCCTGTCAAGGATTGAGCCATCAACATCACGCTTTAAAATGTGACATGACAATTAAATACCATCAGCGAATCTGATGTTTAGCCAAAATTATTAAGAAGAAAGAAGATATCAAGCACTCACCAGCAGTGGTAAGATTTTTCGCCTATGGTCTTTTTGAACAAATTCTTTAATTTTAAGTGGGAAAGCACTGAACATTGAAGTACTCATTGCACTTGAAATACATTTTTCAAAAAATAACTCCAGATTAGATACTAACCAGAGTTTTTCCATGGGCTACCAGGAATCCTCGGCCCGATAGTCATTCCATTGCACCCGTTAAAAAATTATATTAGGATGGCATGTACGAAAACAACAAATGTACCAACACTACAAATGAACAAGATGAAAATGCAGAGTACCTTGAAGTATATGGAATTTTTTCTGTCAGCGCCACCATAGGAGACCGCGCTAAGTTTCTCTACAACAAGCTTGCCTTTTCCAGTTTCATGGTCTTCCTCTTCATCCTCGAACAAACTAGTTGAGGCATTGACATTATTTTTATGGACATACTTGTCACATAGGACAGACCATTCCATTAGCAAAGAAAGAAAATCCTCCACTTTTTCATTACGAACCTAAGTCCAAAAACAAAAAATAAATTATATTCATTAAACAAGAGAGCACTTATACAAGATAACAAAGTTGAAGATGCACTGAGACATACCTCTATGCTTGGATGGTTATACTTAAAGCTCTCACATGCATTGGTACTAAGATCTACAGCCCATCGCTACAAATATCAACAAAAAATTTGTCTTGCTTTGATTCCTTTAACTCTTCATCCAATTGCAGCTTGCTTCTTCCGGAAATCTATGTAGTCCTCAAGAGCCAAAGCGACCTGGCTGTGCTTCCTCTTTTTCATCGGCTCCACTCCCTTTTGTTCAAAGTTGGTTGATGTCGCACGCTCAGCTTCATCTCTTCTTGACGCCCTTGGTCTTGCAGATCAGAAGACGATATCCCAGTTTCAAGATTGGTAGAGGAGAAAGGGTTTACATCATTCATAGAGGAATCCATAGGAGAAATTGCGTCACTTGTTAGATGCACTTGCGGAATTGATATAAAGTTGAGATCGCCTGAAGCAACACTTCCTGCTCCAAAAATGAAAATTATCAACATCCTTTAAAACTTCAAACTCCCTAGAAATAGAGCTATGTGGTGCGTCGTGGTGTGAGGGACGAGTGGGACCCTGCTGCCAGAGGGATGGTCTGTTTGTGCACTTTACTCGTGGTGGCCATATGGGCTTTTTGAGCCGGCCCGTCTGCTAGAGTGGGGACCGATGTTCCAACCAGTTTCAAGGAAGTGTGTGGTTGCGGCGCCTGCCAGCAGCTGTTTGACACCGTCTTATTTCACTTCGGTCGTGGAGGGGGTTTCGGCGGGAGGCTTGACTTTCTTCATCTCCCCTTCCTCTCGGGATGCTCCGAGCTCTCCCATTTTTTTCCAAATCTATAGAAGGGTTGAAGGCGACGACGTCTGCGTGCGGCAGCACAGGGAGTCAGCGCTAGCAACAAGGTGAAGGGGGGACGGAGAAGGGAGCCGGCCCTGGCTGGGCGGACAGTGGACGGCGTAGTAGCCGGGAGCCGAGGAGTGGCGCTGTGGACGAGCACGGGAAGGACGGCATGGTGAGGAGGCCCGTGCTCGCTGTACTACTGGAAGTCATGCACACGTGCGTAGAGGCAGTCGTCCCTTGTGCTGTTGTTGGCCTTTGTGCTGCCGCCGGATCGCTGAAGACAAGGGTTGAAAGTGTGCTGGGAGGTTGCCAACATGTTGTTGTTGCTGCCGTGTATTGCGTGACTGCTGAAGACTGAGGAAATAAGATGCTATTGATTGATATGTGCTGTTGTTATGTGCTCAAATATTGAAACACTTTTGGAGCAATTTTATTCACAGAGGAGAGACATTGAGCCAAATTTGTTTGCTCTATTGTGTGTGGTCACTGCTTTGCGTTGTGTGCTCCTGACCACAAGCACCCCCAGGCGAAGGGGAGACCAGAAAACGCCTTTCGTTTTCCCCCCCTTCAGCGGCCCTAGCCGCCTTCCTTAACAAGCCCTCGAGCCTCCTTTGCGCCGCCTAGATATTGAGAGTCATTGATTGCTTTTATTGTTGCTAGACGATGTAGTGATAGAAAATCAACATTTTTTTCTTGAAAAATCAATAGTTTTTTCAATCTTTTGCAAAGCGATGTCGGATTGAATGATTTTAATTGGAATGAACAAAGTCAACCTACTACTCCTGTGGGAGGAAGCTCGAAGAGGCAAAGAAATTTCAGCAAGCTTGAAGATGGGACTTCGATGGATGAATAGAGATAACTCACCATCCAGTAATAGGAGTCGACTATTCTCATGCTTGTTATTAGGAAAGAGTACATAATTTCTTCCATGCCAATTAGAAAGAAGATTAGAATCGACCTCAGAGTTCTCTTTAATAGTTGAGTTAATATTTGAGAACAAGTGAATAGGTTTTGTACAAGGAAGACGTCACAGTGAAAAGCGGCGCAACGAAGCACGCGTACACTTCTAGTATTAGTTATGTCCAAGGGAGTCTCAACAATAAAAACAAGTAATAAATAGGGGCGCCTTCAATGGGAATGCAGCCTATGTACTATGTGGTACCGTAACTTGCTTATAACCATGTGTGTTCGAAGCAAAGTAGATTACTGGGGTCCTACTTAAGTTAATTGAAATAATTAACACTGGTTGTTTGCAAGATAACCTAGATTGAAACTAAGTAAACTACTTGTCCATAATTTACTATCTCCTATTCCAGAAAGAAAGAAAAAAAACACCTCAAACTGGACCCTAAGTCCCTTCAAAGATGAAGACATCATGCAGGATTCATATCTAGCTATTGTACTAGTCAGTCCTTCGCTGGTCATAATTGTGAGGTGAAAGAAAAGGATGCATGTACTATTTTTGCTAAACAATATCAGAACACATAATAAATGCAAGAAGCGCATGAACATAAGCAAGAACACAAGAAGATGAAGTGTATTAGCTACTAGGCTAGGAAACACATGATACAAGAAACATACCTTCATGCAGGATAGCAATGCCTTGAAGAGCATGAATGGCTTCGAATAGAACTTCTTTACCCTCGGATGGTCCTATTGAATGCAGCAACATTGTATGATCAGTAAAACAATGCCTTGAAGAGCAATGGCAGTGAACAAACGATATATCAAGAAAAGAGCTAACCTTAATAAGCTTATCCCATATTACAGGGTCAGCAATGATCATGCAAAGTGTATCATCCCATCCTGTGCCACTCTGTTTCCGAGAATCTCTCACTGCCTGTAATTTCCTTCTAAATCCTTCTCCTTCTCTTGGATCTGTTGCTTGGTAAAATGAGCTAGTGGAAACTTCTGATTGAATGTATTTGTAATGCTAGTCCACCCTTCAGCTAACCACTCATTTTGATTAAATACTTATCAGTTTATGGCACAAAGGATGCATATAGTATTTTTGCTAAACAATTTCAGAACACATAGTACATTCAAGAAGCGCATGAATATGCACTAGCTACTACATATTACAGAACAGATTGCTAAGTAATAATAATACCATCTGAGAACCAGTAAGGTAGGAGCCTAGGAATAGAGTAAATACAAACATAGTGATATTCTAATAACATCAATGAGTATGAAACTTGTGTAAATCAACATCAATGAATTTCACACCAAGTACAACCTATCAAATGCTGGTAGTACAGAGTGTACAAGAAACTGCAGAAGCTACATATGTGCCAAGTAATCATAGATAGTTCTATATTTTTAATCTGCCATAGAAAAATGTAATATCCAACAAATGACATGTTAACACTTAACAGCAAGCTAGCTGAAAAACAAACCTATAGGAAGCTGACTAAACTAAACCTACACAAAGCTGGCATTCAACACTCAATTGTTCATGTCCTGAACGACAAGGCAAAAGTATCTCTGTAACTTGCAATATTCCCGGTCCATAAGGGATTGTTTTTCTGCAACACCTGTCACACAAACAAAGTGACCTTGTTTCAAGATAATGTGATGATCCAAGAATTTTTAGTTTAACGATCATAGCTTTTACCAAAAAAGTTTGTATATTTCTGATTGGAACCCTAAACACTTGCATGCTTTTAAAAATATACCTCTTTATGTTATCAACGGTGTATTTTTGGCTAAAATCCATGAAAAGGGGCCAAAGATTGGCTGCATGGATATTCATTACATCTGACAGCCAAGCAAGCTCCACCCTGGTAAGGTCCATGCCAGCTGCCTTCCACACCTCAATATTGTATTGGCCGATAGTCCGTATTTTATCCAGATCACTAACAATCTTATAGCTCATCTGGGCAAACCAATCTGCTATCAAGATTTGGACTTTGAAACCAGCTCTGACCATCCTATTCACAAACACCGTCTTCACAATCCCCTGAAAGAAGTGAACAAATTCATGTAATGAATTCAAATGTGGACATTGTATTACAAGTGTGAACACTAGAAAACTTGCACACAAACATTAGCAAGTGAATGTCCTGACTCCTGAGTCCTGACTAGTACAGATGAATGGTACATTACAAAATCTTACTAGTTAACGGTCCCTCTATGAACAAACTATACCATTTTCTGTAGAAGAGAGCGTAACGATTACTTTCCCAACCAGAAAAGGTAGAAGGATTACAAGTGCATGTGCATATTTTCGGATGAAAGACGTCAATCCAACTTTACGTGCTAAACTGAAGTGTTGCTGGTAGCGAAACTTACAGTTCTTGCAAACCAATGTGATAATGCATTTCATCAAAAATCCTGAAAGAAACATTAAATTGCAACCTTTGGGGCTAAATATGACTGTACTGCATGGACAATGATCATAACTAACATAGATAATGGGATGAGTGCAAAACATTTTTCAACCGATTGGGCAGTTTCAGGGCCGGGCCCATAGTGGTACCAGATGTGCGGCCCGCACAGGGCCCATAATTTTGGGGGGCCCAATGTTTCTTATATAGGCCTAGTATTTTTGAAAGAAAAAAATGCGTAGCAGCTGCCGCACTAGGCCGCTAGGAGTTGGAGCTGGGATCAATCTTTCCCAATTCCTAAAAAAAGGATCGATCTTTCCCAAAGAAAAAAGGAAACTGCTCTCTAGCGATGGAAACAGGATCGTGGGTTCCAAAAAAAAGGGATCGCTGTACCAGTCAATCGGGATCGCCTCGATCGGGAAACCAACAGCAATTCCGTTGACGCCGCTACAAGAGTCAGGAGACGAAAAAAAAGGAGACGATAGTCTCGGCGGTGGTCGCCTTTGCCTCATCAGAGCCGCTGTCGTTGCCGTCCTAGCTTCCTCTCTTAATTTCCAGACTCGTCGACTCGTCGGATCAGTCCGTGATCGATTGACCGACTCCAGCCTCCAGGTTCTTAGCGAATCATCTAGTTTTTACTCCTAAATTCTAATTCTTAATTTCCTAATTAACTTTTGACAGGGATCGTTACTTCGTTAGAGATTGGTCTTACCTCCCTAACTAAAGATCACAGTGTAGCAATTCAACCGGACATGACCCAAATCTAGGTGAGTTAGACGATTCATCTAATTGCAAAACATCAACATTATATTATTTACTCCCTCCGTCCCATAATGTAAGACGTTTTTTGACACTAGTCTTACATTATGAGACGGAGGGAGTACATTATAAATTTTTCTTGTGAGATATATATACACATTATAATTGCTCGTTAGTTTTCCCCGCAATTTTTTTTCTCGTTAGTTCATTTTTTTAGCGAGATAGGGCCCCGTTTTTTGTTTCGCACAGGGCCCCGGATTTTGCCGGCCCAGCCCTGGGCAGTTTCCATTTATGGAAGTCCTGTAACGATGGTTAAATTGTTGAAGTAGTTCCATACAGAAGACGTGAAAGATCAACTCTTGAGCACCCACCTGGGCAATGTGCATCGAGGGGGACGGCACAAACCAAACGTAGCAAACAGGGGCAGCCTTGTTGTTCAGCAGCAACAGGAGTTCATCCTCGCCGATGAACTCCTCCCCAATGCTCCTCAGAAGAGAAAGTCTCTCAGCTAGGCTCGTCACCACCGTGCCCCTAAACAAACAGGCCAAACTTACATGCCATTACTAGAGATCAGAGACTAATATCAGGATTTTTATGCAAGCATGGGCTTACCTGCTGATGTCGACACAAGAGTCGGCTGCCCACAATCACAGGATCACCGGAGAGATTTGCCTGCAGCAACAAAAGCAGGAGTCGATGCATAGAATTAGCTAGTACGGAGCACCTAGTAGTAAAAGGTGCAGGGAAATAACTGGGACGAGCCAGTTGAAGAATGTGTATCGGGGAAAAAGATGCAATCCAAAATTGACTTCCGAACAATCGGCTAGATTGAAAAAGCTTCAGTTCTTGAGAAAGAAAACTTCTGAAGCATCAATCGGGTTTCGAGAGCTTTCACCTATTGAGAGAAGACGCGCTCGGTCGGAGGAACGACGGCGGCGTGTTCCACCGCGAAATCTTAGGAGGTGGATGACGAGGCCTCAGGCCGCCTGCCTGCTTATGGCAGCAGAGGCGAACCGAATCTCTAGCGACGGCGGTGAGGCCGGAGCAGAACATTTTTAGGGTACCGTGAGGCTGGACCAGATGCAGGAGGATTGGATGTTGGGCTTTCCCTTTTTTCTTGACTTTGGGCTTTCCTTCAGGTGTTATACCGACTAACGTGAAGTTCAGAAATGGGCCGACCGTGGAATTAAAGTCTATCAAGGCCTTTATGGTGGTTTGCATTCCACATTTTCTTTTCTTTCTGGAATGGAGAAAAAAAAGCTACTAACGGAAAGGCCGGGCAATTTCCTTGAAGTTGCAGTTAACGTGGTCAATTTGCAGGTTATCCTTTGGTAATCTGATTTTTAGGTCTTTGTATGGTCTTCACAGTGGTGGCGGCATTATTGGTGTCGAGTTTGATGCAATGGTTTTTAGCTTTTGTGTTTCGTTCTTTTCGTGGCCTTGATCTTCGCATGTGGTGTTCCAACGACGGTACAATGATTCGATAGACTAGCTTCAAATTAAGGTTAGTCGAGCTTCTGCAAATTTTATCGTCCATAGTTTCTTTAGTTAAGGCAGAGATGAACATCAAGATGTAAAAAAAGGAAGATAGGCTTGACTTTGATTTCATTAGGTGTCTTAAAAATCAAGTTTGACTTTAATTAAGGCACGAATGAACATCAGAATCTAATTGTGTTTGGTTTACCTGTTCAATGAAGTTGAATCGTCAGATTAGCCTTTGCTCCTGCCATCAGAATCTAAATAGTTACGTCGATGCAAGCTTTGACACTGATCCGGACAATTCTAAATCGCAAACCGGATACGTGTTTATATTGAACGGTGGAGCTGTCAGTTGGTGCAGCTCTAAACAAACGTCGTGGCGGGATCTACATGTGAAGCAGAGTACATAGCTGCTTCGGAAGCAGCAAATGAAGGAGTCTGAATGAAAGAGTTCATTTCTGATCTAGGTGCCATACCTAGTGCATCGGGACCAATGAAGATCTTCTGTGACAATACTGGTGCAATTGCCTTGGCAAAGGAATCCAGATTTCACAAGAGGACCAAGCACATCAAGAGACGCTTCAATTCCATCCGGGACCAAGTCCAGGTGGGAGATATAGAGATTTGCAAGATACATACGGATCTGAATGTTGCAGACCCGTTGACTAAGCCTCTTCCACGAGCAAAACATGATCAGCACCAAGACTCCATGGGTATTAGAATCATTACTATGTAATCTAGATTATTGACTCTAGTGCAAGTGGGAGACTAAAGGAAATATGCCCTAGAGGCAATAATAAAGTTATTATTTATTTCCTCATATCATGATAAATGTTTATTATTCATGCTAGAATTGTATTAACCGGAAACATGATACATGTGTGAATACATAGACAAACATATAGTCACTAGTATGCCTCTACTAGACTAGCTCATTAATCAAAGATGGTTATGTTTCCTAACCATAGACATGTGTTGTTATTTGATTAATGGGATCACATCATTAGGAGAATGATGTGATTGACATGACCCATTCCGTTAGCCTAGCACTTGATCGTTTAGTATATTGCTATTGCTTTCTTCATGACTTATACATGTTCACTGTAACTATGAGATTATGCAACTCCGTTTACGGAGGAACACTTTGGGTGCTACCAAAGCGTCTGGCGTAACTAGGTGATTATAAAGGAGGACTACAGGTGTCTCCAAAGGTACATGTTGGGTTGGCGTATTTGAGATTAGGTTTTGTCACTCCGATTGTCGGAGAGGTATCTCTGGGCCCTCTCGGTAATGCACATCACTATAAGCCTTGCAAGCAATGTAGCTAATGAGTTAGTTACGGAATGATGCATTACGTAACAGTAAAGAGACTTGCGATGTGAGATTGAACTAGGTATTGCATACCGACGATCGAATCTCGGGCAAGTAACATACCGATGACAAAGGGAACAACGTATGTTGTTATGCGGTTTGACGATAAAGATCTTCGTAGAATATGTAGGAGCCAATATGAGCATCAGATTCCGCTATTGGTTATTGACCGAGAATAGTTCTAGGTCATGTCTACATAGTTCTCGAACCCGTAGAATCCGCACGCAACGTTACGATGACAGTTTTATTATGAGTTTATAAGTTTTGATGTACGAAGATTGTTTAGAGTCCGGATGTGATCACGGACATGACGAGGAGTCTCGAAATGGTCGAGACATAAAGATTGATATATTGGAAGCCTATATTTGGATATCGGAATGGTTCCGGGTGAAATCGGGATTTCTTAACACAGGGGTTACTGGAACCCTCCGGGGGTTAATGGGCCTTAGTGGGCCATGAGGGAGAAGAGGAGGGCCGGCCAGGGGCAGGCAGCGCCCCCCCCCCCTAGTCCGAATAGGACAAGGAAGGCGGCGCCCCTTTCCTCTTTCCTCCCCCCTTCCTTCTCCACCAAGGCAAGAGGGGAGTCCTACTCCGGTGGGAGTAGGACTCCTCGGCGCACTTAGGGGCGGCCGCACTCCCCCTCCCTCCTTTATATACGGGGCAGGGGGCACCCTAGAACACACAAGTTGATCTTCGTGATCGTTCCTTAGCCGTGTCGGTGCCCCCTCCACCATATTCCACCTCGGTCATATCGTCATGGAGTTTAGGCGAAGCCTGCGCCGATAGAACATCATCATCGTCACCACGCCATCGTCTGATGGAACTCATCCTCGACACTTTGCTTGATCGGTCCGGGATCGCCATCGAGCTGAGCGTGTCTTGAACTCGGAGGTGCCGTCGTCCGATTACTTGGATCGGTCGGATCGTGAAGACGACGACTACATCAACCGCGTTGTCATAACGCTTTCGCTTAGCGATCTTCAAGGGTATGAAGATTCACTCCCCTCTCATTGCTATGCATCACTATGATCTTGCGTGTGCGTAGGAAATTTTTTGAAATTACTACGTTCCTCAATAGGACTGCCCCCTCTTGCCTTGTTGGAGAAGGAAAAGGGGAAGGGGGAAAGAGGAAAGGGGCCCCCCCCCCTTCCTTGTCCTATTCGGACTAGGGGGGAGGGGGCGCGCGGCCTATCCTGGCCGGCTCTCCTCTTCTCCCTTTGGGCCCATGTAGGCCCATTAACCCCCCCGTGGGGGTTCAATAACCCCTGTACTCGGTAAAATCGATTTCACCTTAACGATTCGATATCCAAATATAGGCTTCCAATATATCAATCTTTATGTCTCGACCATTTCGAGACTCCTCGTCATGTCCGTGATCATATCCGGGACTCGAACAACCTTCGTACATCAAAAACTATAAACTCATAATATAACCATCATCGTAACGTTAAGCGTGCGGACCCTACGGGTTCGAGAACTATGTAGACATGACCTAGAACTGTTTCCGGTCAATAACCAATAGCGGAACCTGGATGCTCATATTGCCTCCTACATATTCTACGAAGATCTTTATCGGTCAAACCGCATAACAACATGCGTTGTTCCCTTTGTCATCGGTATGTTACTTGCCCGAGATTCGATCGTCGGTATCTCAATACCTAGTTCAATCTCGTTACCGGCAAGTCTCTTTACTCGTTACGTAATGCATCATTCCGTAACTAACTCATTATTTACATTTCTTGCAAGGTTTATAGTGATGTGCATTACCGAGAGGGCCCAGAGATACCTCTCCGACAATCGGAGTGACAAAACCTAATCTCGAAATATGCCAACTCAACATGTACCTTTGGAGACACCTGTAGAGCTCCTTTATAATCACCCAGTTACGTTGTGACGTTTGGTAGCACACAAAGTGTTCCTCCGGTAAACGGGAGTTTCATAATCTCATAGTTATAGGAACTTGTATAAGTCATGAAGAAAGCAATAGCAATATACTAAACGATCAAGTGCTAAGATGACAGAATGGGTCAAGTCAATCACATCATTCTCCTAATGATGTGATCCCATTAATCAAATGACAACACATGTCTATGGTTAGGAAACATAACCATCTTTGATCAATGAGCTAGTCAAGTAGAGGCATACTAGTGACATTAAGTTTGTCTATGTATTCACACATGTATCATGTTTCCGGTTAATACAATTCTAGCATGAATAATAAACATTTATCATGATATGAGGAAATAAATAATAACTTTATTATTGCCTCTAGGGCATATTTCCTTCACCGTGTACTAGCCCTGCCAAGCAAATGGACAGTTCTTCCACTCCTAGTGCATACAATCTATGTTGCCAAGCATGCCTGGAAAGCCTCTATCGACGTTGATCGCCAACAGCCTTTCTGTATCAGCGGCATTCGGATGCTTCAAGTACTCATGGCCAAACACTGCGACCACGGCCTTGCAGAAGCTGTACAGTGACAGCAGACATGTGGACTCACTCATGCGCACGTACACATCCACCAGATCGCCTGGAATTCCATATGCAAGCATGCAGATGGTCGTGGTGCATTTCTGATAAGAGGAGAATCTAAGCTTGCCAAGGGCATACGTTTTGCACTCGAAGTATGTGTCATGAGCAACCACTCCCTTTCGGATACGATTGTACACATGCCTTGCCATAAGAAAACGGCGACGGAGTTAATCTGGTTTGAAGAGCGGGGTATTCGCAAAGTAATCGGCATAGAGCAGGACGTGGCCTCTCTCTCTATTGCGGTTCAGGTTGGGAGCATGGCCAGGGATTGACCCCCTGTACCAAGGCTGCTGCCGTTCAATGTGGTCGTGAACGACCAGTGCAGCCACCACAAGATCTTCGTCATCCGAGGACGAATCATCCGATGAATAAATGAAGTGGTTGAAGAAAAACTCCATCTCCGCTGTCCATACCTTTGTGGGAAAAGTGTCAAACACTTTGCAATCGTGGTGGAAAAGAGGCCACGATAATCACCTCGATTCAGTAGGGGCGTTTGGCGGCCGGCTACAGTCCGTTGTGGAGCCCCGGACAGAAGCTGTCGTGGTCCATAGTCGTCGCTGGCGGTCGTATCCCCTCTGGCACCGGCTACGACGGCGACGGCCAAAACTCCTCCAAACGACGGCCAAAACTCCTACGAAAGCGCGGGCGTGGTGGCGGCCATGTCGAGACGTGGTTTGGTATGGACGGTCGGGGGGTGAGCAGCGAGGAGGGGGCCGGAGAATAGTGGCGGCGCCGACGGCAGGGTGGGGCGGGGGGTGGGCGGGTGGAGGCGTTGGAGGTGAATGGAACGCTAGTGTCCATGACAGGCGGGCCACGGGAAGGACAAGGGCGTGCGTCCAGTCCGTCCGCGCGATGTCCATTTCACCCCAAATGAGCGCATGTTTGGGCCGAGAATGGGTCGAAAACGGACAAAAACAAGACATTTGTCTGCTTGGGGCCGTGCGTTGGGCCGCACTATTTGTCCGTTCTATCCCAAACGAACTAGGATGGACGGGATGGGGTCACGGGCTGGAGTTGGCCTTACTTAGCTTTTGCCTTCGTTTTAATTCCTTTTTTTGGAGAGGAATGCAATAGTTTGCCTACATTGAAAAGGAGAAAGCTCCGCGAAACGCCAAGCATTGTGCATGTGGACATGTGTTACAATCATTATGGGATCCATGAAAAATAAGAACATCACAGCTACAACACACGGGATCGAAACTGAAGAGGAGGGTTAACCTGGCAGGAGGTACATGCATGAAATTTAAGTTTCTTGTTTTAACTAGATACACTACACGTAATCCTAGAAATAGTTTGGATTCAAACTAAAGTTTGAGTTTGGATTTTCTATTGGGTTGCATTGGATTAGACGAAATGGGCTGAGACACTAATTTAATTTAGATCGGTTTGAGCTTTACTTATTTTTGGGTTGGACTGGTTTGGTCTGGACAAAGACTAATTGGTCACGAACCATTTCAACCCGCTCAATGAAACCAAATCGATCGGCCAATCACACCATTTAATGAGGATCCTTACTTTGAGGAGTGGATGGACTCGATGCAGCCGACCTTTAAAGTCGTTGGGCTGGCTGTTCGCAACGACTCTTTCATGCATATGAGCAAATGAAGGAGCAGTTGCGCATTGAGTTTGAGTGTCTTGATTCACGTTTTGTTTGAGCTCAATTGGGCTAAATGTGTATTACGCTCATTACATTTATGCCAACTTCTACTTGAAGAAGATAACATCATTGAAAAATGTCAATTATCCGCACGCAAGTGCGGCCATTGAGGAGACTCTGTGCAAGTGCATGACTGAATGGGGGCATCAAAAGGAAATTGTTTACTTTAACCTTGGTGTGACGCCCCGGATTCAATCGTACACTAATCATGCACGCAAATGTGTACGATCAAGATCAGGGACTCACGGGAAGATATCACAACACAACTCTAAAACATAAATAAGTCATACAAGCATCATAATACAAGCCAGGGGCCTCGAGGGCTCGAATACAAGTGCTCGATCATAGACGAGTCAGCGGAAGCAACAATATCTGACTACAGACATAAGTTAAACAAGTTTGCCTTAAGAACGCTAGCACAAACTGGGATACAGATCGAAGAGGCGCAGGCCTCCCTGCAGGATCCTCCTAACTACTCCTGGTCGTCGTCAGCGGCTGCACGTAGTAGTAGGCACCTCCGTGTAGTAGGAGTCGCCGCCGATGGTGGCGTCGCTCTGGTTCCGACATCTGGTTGCGACAACCGTAAAGAAGGGAAAGGGGGAAAAGGGGGGAGAAAACAACCGTGAGTACTCATCCAAAGTACTCGCAAGCAAGGAGCTACACTACATATATATGGGTATATGTGTAAAGGGCCATATCAGTGGACTGAACTGCAGAATGCCAGAATAAGAGGGGGATAACTAATCCTGTTGAAGACTACGCTTCTGACAGCCTCCGTCTTGTAGCATGTAGAAGAGAGTAGACTGAAGTCCTCCAAGTAGCATCGCATAGCATAATCCTACCCGGCGATCCCCTCCTCGTAACCCTGATAGAGAGCGACCACCGGGTTGTATCTGGCACTTGGAAGGGTGCGTTTTATTAAGTATCCGCTTCTAGTTGTCATAAGGTCAAGGTACAACTCAAGTCGCCCTGTTATCAAGATCACGGCTATTCAATAGATTAACTTCCCTGCAGGGTGCACCACATAACCCGACACGCTTGATCCCATTTGGCCGACACACTTTCCGGTCATGCCCGCCGCGGAAGATCAACACGTCGCAGCCCCACCTAGGCATAACAGAGAGTCAGACGTCGGTCTAAACCTAAAGCGCACAGGGTTTGGGCCCATCGCCTTAGCACACCTGAACGCTATGCGTCGCGGCCGGAAGCAGACCTAGCCTAGCGTGCGCCCAGTCCAATCCGCGCGCGCCTTCGGTCACCGACGTCACGAAATGCTTCGATCGATACCACGACGCCGAGTGCCCATAACTGCTCCCGCATAGTTGGTTAGTGCGATATAGGTCAAGAGCGACTCGGATCAAATACCAAGATCTCGTTAAGCGTGTTAAGTATCTGCGACGCCGATCGAGGCCAGCCCACCTCTCTCCTAGGTGGTCTCAACCTGCCTGCCGCTCCGCCACAAAGTAACAATCGGGGCCGTTGGGAACCCAGCCCACCTCTACCGGGATGGAGCCACCGTCCTTTCAGCCCCCATCTCCTAACAATATCACGGTAATGTAACAGTGTAAAGTATATAGTATATGCCCGTGATCACCTCCAAGTGATCACAGCCCGATAGTATAGCATGGCGACGGACAAGAATGTAGGGTCACCGATGGAACACTAGCATCCTATACTAAGCAGATAGGATAGCGAGTAAAGGTAACAACAAGAGTAGCAAGGACAGGCTATGCAGCGGTATAGGATTAACGAAAGCGAGAATATGCTACACTACTCTAATGCAAGCGGATAGAGAAGAGTAGGTGATATCCGGTGATCAAAGGGGGCTTGCCTGGTTGCTCGGCAAGAGAGAGGGGTCATCAACACCGTGGTCGTCTTGGTAGCAATGAGCGTCGGTCTCGGTGTCTAGCGAGAGAAGAGGGGAAGAAACAATAAATACTTAAGCAAACAGATGCATAGCGACGCATGACATGACAAGTATCAGTGCTAGGGGTGCCCTAACGCGGTATGAGGTGATACCGGTGAAGGGGGGAAACATCCGGGAAAGTATCCCCGGTGTTTCGCGTTTTCGGGCAGAGGAGCCGGAGGGGGAAAGTTGTGAGTTTAATATGATAGGGGTGTGTGGCGGACGAACGGGCTGCGTATCCGGATTCATCTCGTCTTTCTGAGCAACTTTCATGTACAAAACATTTTCATCCGAGTTACGGTTTATTTTATATTCATTTTTAAAGATTTAAATCAATTTATAACTTATTATTATTAATTTAATCCGAAAATGGCATTATTGCATCAGCATGATGTCAGCATGACGTCATCAGTCAACAGAGGTGTTGACTGGGTCAAGCCGACGTGTGGGTCCCGCATGTCATTGACTATTTTAGTTAATTAAGTTAATTAGTTAATTAGGTTAATTAACTTTAATTAGTTACTTTAAATAGAATTAATTAAGTTAATTATTTAGTTAATTAATTAATTAATATTTAATTTTATCTATCTATTTACTTATTTATTTATTTTAATTCTCTTTTTATCTTATTTTTAATAACGTTTCATGGGGGGCTCGCCATAGACCCGGGGCCTTAGTGGATCGGGCAAACAGGCGCCTGACAAGGCGTCGGGACGCCTGTCAGGCGGACTAAGCGCTGCCTCGGCCACAAGGGGCCCGGCGCTGTCGAAGCGGACAAGGCGCCGCATCGCCAACAAGGCCCCCGGCGTGGACCGGGCGGCGAGGCGCCGGCGCCAAGCAGAGCGAGGGAAGTGGCGGTCGGAGCTATGGTGAGGCGATGGCGCGGATGCGCTGTGGTGTCTTGTGGACGGCGGTGGCAACAATGGGAGGTGGCTGGCAAGCCAAGGGCAGCAAGGCCCGGGCGAAGGCCTCGGCAATGGGCGATGGCACGGGGCGATGATGCAGCAACGCAAGGGGAATGGTTGGGTCCATGGCGATCGGACGGGTGTCTTGACGGCGCCGACGAGCGCAAGGCGTCATGATGGCAAGCGTCTGAGGAGGCACGGCGACCGTACGGGGCGGAGGGAGCGCGAGGAGAGGGGGATCTCACAGGGGTCGTAGGGGACTGGCAGTGGGCTCAGGGAGGAGTCGAGGTCGCGTCCGGCGAGGAGGAGTCGAGGTCGCATCCAGCGAGAAGGAGACGAGGACGACGGGGCGGTGTCACGGCGTCGGGGAGGCGGGCGCAGTCCGGTGGGGAGGAGGACGGGGATGCGGTGCAGGAGGTTGGCGAGTTCGTCGGCGGGAGGTAGGAGGCGCACGGGGCGGGGCAGGGCGCTGCCCTGCGCGAACGCGACTGTGTGTGGCGCGTGTGGGCGAGGGATCGAGCTCGATCGAGATCCAGCGAGGTGGGGCGTGGTCGCCCGATCTGGATCGGGAGTGGGGGTGAGAGAGCGAGTGGGGGAAGTGCGGGCGGTTGGATTAGGGTTTGGGTCCGGGGATATGGGCGCAGTTGGGCCGACCGTTCGGACGGTGAGGCCAGCCGGGCCACTTGGCCCAGCGGGAAGGGGGGGAGGGTTCTTCCTTTTTTTCTGCTTGGTTCTTTTTTTTTCTGTTTTATTTCATTTTAATGTATTTAGGCATTTTCTAAAAAGGTGTTTTCTGCACTATAATTACCTAGGCATTTAACTGCACACTACGATCAATTTTGTTTCAATGTTTGAAAACTTTTATTGTTTGTTTAATTTTGAATTTGAATTCGAACCAGTTTCAAACTAATGCGAGATTAGTAACAATAATAAAGGTGACGTGGCATCATTAGCAGAGGTTCACAGTAGCTTAAATATCCGGGCGTCACAATTCTCCTCCACTACAAGAAATCTCGTCCCGAGATTTAAGAGGTAGTGAAAGGGGGGAAGGTTTGGTAACGAATCTAGCGGGTCTTCTCATTCTGGCTTGCTCTTCTCGAAGAGACTGGTCCAATAGGTTGATGTCTTCATTCATTTGCTTCCGGTCATCATGATGAAGTCGACATCCTTTCTTCGGAATCTTCATCGTACTTACGAATAGGTAACAGGGCAGATCGGCAATGACAGAATGCTATAAGGGTAATAATCTGGGATTAACCCATGAATGAGTATATGAGTACCTCTCGAGTTGAACAAATAAAACACATCGAGAGTGAGGTTCGAAGGTACAATAAGAGGTTCCAAGCAGATAGATAGTTGCTCGAAGTCTGAACCAGAGTGAGAAAGGGGTTCAGAGTAGCGAGAGTAAGTATAGCGTCTGATACCAGAATAGAGCACTCGGAAGGTGGCCCGTGAATTAAATACAAAGCCAAGCATGGGGAATAACCATTAGAAACAGGATTGTACAGGTGAGTCGGGTTTCGATCCTGTGAAACTGTGGGTTATGGGCCCACCACGTGGGTTAAAAGTAGGAAGGGCGATGACGTCTTGCACGATCATGTAAGCAAGGAATGTCAGAGGATAGCCTATCGCTTATGTTGACTGCATAAATGGGTACCAAGGGCGAGGGACGAAGAGAACATTTTCCCTTTCGATGAGCGAGGCGGACCAATAGGCAAAGTTCTCGTCCATCGGTGGTTATCGAATATCATCAACAATAGTAACAGGTCTTCTTGACCAATTATACACCGAGGTGTTTACATAGCGATGAATCTTTACTGCTTAGATTATATAGATCACAAGAAGGTCAAACACAACAAAGTAAAGGAAAAGGTGATCATCAGATTAAATAGAACAATGGAATGGAAAATGTGTTTGTATACATATTTCAAGGGTATATCCTTCCCAAGGGCAAGCAAAGCATGATATCCATGACAGGATATAATGCAGAAAACTCTTTGGGTAAGGGGAGAGAAATTTCAAGACATTACCCGTACAACGGGGTTTCGGATAATTGATAAAGATAAAGAAAAGATAGCATTGCTTCAACTGTTCTTATTGAAAATCAGAGTACCACAGACATGCTTTGAGATAGAATTGACATGGTCATTGGTAAAGATCAGACTTTGGATACACAAAGGATCCATCAGGGACAACTTGTAGAATAAGTCTTACAATTTCCTCACGGAAGAATGACTAACCTTGCCAAAAAGGAAACTATAACGATAGGTCCTCCGGCCAGGTGTGCTAGGCACGACATCACCTTACCGGGTCACATAAAGACCATTGTTATAACTCTTGGAAATATGTTCCAACCATCATCTCTGACCGAGATTCAGATCCATTGGTGTCATGATACCTCAGACTCAGGATGTCCGAGAAGAAAAGGTGCAACACAAATCGGCGAAATGACATTGCAAGATTCTCGGGAAATGAACTATGGGAGCGGGTTCCTGAAACAATAGTTCATCATTAAACCAAGGAGGGGATGAGAAGGTGGTTGATGGGCTCAGCGACAATTCATCGAGAATTCCAAGCGGATGGATTTTCCACAATAATGTGAACAAGAAGATGACACTTGTCAATTCAAGTGATGTAATGTTGTATGCTCGAGGAAAACATACACCATCAATCATTAGTTGAAAGGTGTGCCTGAAATATGACCTTAGGCAGCAAGATCAATGTTAGAGTGACGATTCAATAACCAACAGTCTAAGAATGAACTGTCGATCGTTAACTTCGAAGCAATAGGGTTGCTAGAAGTACAAAACTCAAGCAGCATCGTTAGTACATTGGTATCCCGGTTAAAAACAACACGAGGACCAAGGAAGAATGGTGATGGTGAGAAGTATCATCATACCGAGAATTTCTAAGAGGTGGAGCAATCCCCACAACATTCTCGACATAAAAGACAGTAAAACTTCAAGGCAGAACATAACACTAGCTGGAGAGCAAGTTGTATTCATAATGTGGACAAGTTCGCGATGAAAGGAAGTCAAGGGTGTTGTCGATGGTAATAAAAATCATCGAGGGCAAGGAGGGTATTTCTCATCATGAACATAGTTGACATCTCGGAAGAAGTCAAAGTGTTGAAGGTGATCCAACACATTTGCCGGGAGGTTTCAAGAGGATGCAATCAAACAACAACGGCAACAAGCAAGGGAATGACGAAGTGGCAAGTTATAGGATCAATATATAAGATGCAAACTCGGAACCAAGGTTGCCTTTCACGACAAGCAACATGATGTTGAAAGCTCGACGTAAGTCGTGCTCACACACTGAAGAATTCGTGCACGAGAGAAGGACGAGGTAGCACAGTCAAGATAGCAAGACCAGGATGCAGTCGATAGTCTACGAATGACCAAATTGAGTTAAGAATTTCCTAGTAAAAATGCTAGGGGTATTTGATTTGCAATCCAGAACCCGTAGAGTGATTACGACCTGGAAAGACATTACTTCAACAAAGTTAGTAAGATGTGGTGCAATGGCCAGACATCTTCGAGGTACTAGGGGTAATACTCGAAGGTTAAACATGATAAAAGTATAACCGGGTCATTGACCTGTGAAAGTAGATACTTCAACCTCGCCAAAAGTAGACAAGGCACTAGAATGAATTCCCATCAGATATATCAGATCAGGTCAGCATGGTCGGAACCATAACTATTAGGAATCAATTCAAGAATACCCAAAGAATCATACAGCTGGATAATCATTTTGCAAGAAGCTTCCGAGACGGTCTACATCATTTTCATGGGCATGAACACAAAGTTCAAGGTCGACTCCCACTTCTTTAATGCATAACATTTCATTCACCTCTTGCTTTTCGAAAATGACATTAGTTGTTGAAGTTTTTACCTGGTGCAATACCAGATAAGTATGACACGTGAAATCTTTCAGGATCACTTAACACATGCTCAAGCAGAGCACATGGTTGACACAAGCATAGGATATAACTTGCCAAGGCAGAGGACACAGTTTACCAAAGGCATTATGTATCAGGGGAGAAACTCTCAAGGTTATTGGATATGAAGGACACTGTCGGATAATAACCAAGCAATTGGTCTCGCGGACCACCCGAAATCTGATGTGAGTATCAGTACTCAATCAGAAGGAAAAATAATGCAAAAGGCATCGGTTTATAGAACATCTGAATAATTCATTGTTTAAGTAACAAAGGAATTATGATTTTCAAATCAAGGGATCAGGAGCAAACGCTCTGATCAAGGATGGATAAGTTGAATAGACTTAGGGGTACAATCGATGGCAATCTGATTGGCCGAGAACCAGCTCATGTTCAAAATGACATCTGAGCCGGGAGGATGAATTCTAGGATCTGGTTGAGGATTGCGAGCATTCACAACATATCGAATCAAGTGACTCGAAATGATAGTGACAGAGGATGTCAACGAAGATTACTAGAAGTATGGAATTAACCATAATGCCGGAAGGCAAGGAAATCAAGAGCAATGGGCTACTGAGGATTTTCAGATAAATCGAATGGTATTTCGAGGACTTATGTGAAACACATGAACGGCTAGGGATGAGGGGATACTCGGCAAGTGCGAGGAATATCCGTTTGGGTATTCAGGTGACAAAGAACAGCAAGGCAGTAAGCTCAAAGGATTATCGAAACAACGGCGAGTGTTTCGAGGTATCTTGTAATAACAAGACAAACTGGGGATGAATGTAAGAATAACAACTGCAAGTAGTTATCCATAAGGGTTGACGGTGGAAGGGAATTGCAAACGCGATGAACACAAGTTCTCGGGTTAACAATGGAGAGTATCTTGAGGTCTTCACGTGCGCAGACGATCATCAGTAATAAGAGGCTCTCCGGGTGAAAGTGATAACGAGATCCTAATGTTAGATTTAGTAAAATTCATTTAACCCGAATAAAAGAGAGATCAGATTCCCAGAGTATAGGATGAGGAATAAAAGATCCTACTACCACCCAATGGCAACGTGTGCCCGTAAGACACACAGCCATGTTAGTAAAAGTTTTGCAATGTCTAGACTCGACTTCGGCCAAGGAGTTGGAAAGGGGGATTCCTACAGGCAGTCAGCTCTGATACCAACTTGTGATGCCCCGGATTCAACCGTACACTAATCATGCACGCAAATGTGTACGATCAAGATCAGGGACTCACGGAAGATATCACAACACAACTCTAAAACATAAATAAGTCATACAAGCATCATAATACAAGCCAGGGGCCTCGAGGGCTCGAATACAAGTGCTCGATCATAGACGAGTCAGCGGAAGCAACAATATCTGAGTACAGACATAAGTTAAACAAGTTTGCCTTAAGAACGCTAGCACAAAGCGGGATCTGATCGAAGAGGCGCAGCCTCCTGCGCCTGGATCCTCCTAACTACTCCTGTAAATGCGTCGGTGCTGCACGTAGTAGTAGGCACCTCCGGTGTAGGAGTAAATCGTCGATGGTGGCGTCGGCTCCTGGCTCCAACATCTGGTTGCGACAACCGAAAGAAGGAAAAGGGGAAAAGGGGAGAAAGCAACCGTGAGTACTCATCCAAAGTACTACGCAAGCAAGGAGCTACACTACATATGCATGGGTATATGTGTAAAGGGCCATATCGGTGGACCGAACTGCAGAATGCCGAATAAGAGGGGATAACTAATCTCGTCAAGAATACGCTCCGGCAGCCTCCGTCTTGCAGATGTAGAAGAAAGTAGATCAAGTCCTCCAAGTAGCATCGCATAGCATAATCCTACCCGCGATCCCTCCTCGTAACCACGATAGAGAGCGACCACCGGGTTGTATCCGCACTTGGAAGGGTGTGTTTTATTAAGTACCGGTTCTAGTTGTCACAAGGTCAAGGTACAACTCCAAGTCGTCCTGTTACCTAAGATCACGGCTATTCAATAGATTAACTTCCTGCAGGGTGCACCACATAACCCAACACGCTTGATCCCATTTGGCGGACACACTTTCTGGGTCATGCCCGCCGCGGAAGATCAACACGCCGCAGCCCCACCTAGGCATAACAGAGAGTCAAGACGCCGGTCTAAACCTAAGCGCCAGGGTGCAGGGCCCATCGCCCTTAGCACACCTGCGTTGCGTCTGCGCCGAAGCAGACCTAGCCTAGCAGCGTTCCAGTCCAATCCGGCGCGCACCGCTTCGGCGTGGACGTCACGAAATGCTTGGTGATACCACGACGTCGAGTGCCCATAATGTTCCGCGTAGTTGGTTAGTGCGTATAGGCCAAGAGCGGACTCGGATCAAATACCAAGATCTCGTTAAGCGTGTTAAGTATCTGCGAACGCCGATCAGGGCCAGGCCCACCTCTCTCCTAGGTGGTCTCAACCTGCCCTGTCGCTCCACCACAAAGTAACAGTCGGGGGCCGTCGGGAATCCAGGCCCACCTCTACCGGGATGGAGCCACCTGTCCTTTCAGTGATAAAGACCGAACCTCGACGGCGAGATCCGATCCGTTGTTGCGGCCCGACCTTTCACGACACTCCACCTTCAGCAGCAGTAGCCTCTCGCCCGCGCACGCGATATGCACGAAATAGAGGATTTGAACCTTGCGGCCCAGCACGAGAAGATCAATCTCGACGATGATACTCACGCGCAAAAACAATTTCTACAAAGAAATCGCAACACGAGGTTTTCTAAAGATTCCTCCAAAACTTGATACGGTGTCTACCCCCGAAAAACACATCGTTTCTATTTCATATCAAAATAACCTGCCTTACATGGCACACGACATGGACTTATATAATGGACGACTCCTCTAACTTAACCGACAATCCCAACGCATCTATCTCTGGTGCCATCATGACCTTCTACTATTTAAATATAATCTGCCTTTTATATCTCAGCAGTTACCTAATACTACTATAACAGAATAGAATTAAATATCGCCTTATCTTCACCATCGGTTAACTTGCCTTCTGGTGGGCCCCATCCGCAGCCTTGCAAGGATAAGTAGTCACGTATCAAGCATCTTGTCCATATCGTCCCTTAGTTGGTAAGAAGATGAATATAAAATATGCAATATATCTCCTCATGCAGCAACTAGTAGTCATGGCAAGAAAACATTCAAAATCTGACATGGACTCCTTGCTTCCTCCTAAGAAAGTGACTTGCCAAAATAATCAGAATATCTCTTTCCTTGGTTTCCTCCTGTTTCAGGCACGTCGATCCCAATAATAATGGGCCTCTCAACCTGAACATATTTTTCTTCTCGTACATGCATCATCAATTCTTGCGTCTCCTTCACGTGCTTAAACTTGTCAACCACAATCGTAGCTTCATCTTGTACAATATTAGTAGGATATTCGGCCATATGTATAGACGTACTTTTATCAGTAGCAACCATCATAGATAAATTACACACGGTCGTATCATCCTCTCCTCCTTGAAACGAAACTGTCCTCGGTTTCGAGTTGACCTCTTCAACAATATTTTTGTTTGTAGACTGAACGATGACCGTACAGATTTCAGTAGCTATGACTTTCTTGTTTTCTTCTTCTTTTTGCTCTTTTATCTTCTCAAGATGTTCTTTCCTCCAAGCAATAAAACGCTCCTCACCCATTGGCACAAGGCTACACTTCTTATCCCTCTTGACGGTATATATGTGTGTTTTGCAATCATACACAACATCATGCTCTTTGTACCATGGATCGCCCAATAACAAGTGACATGAAATCATCGGTGCTGGAATCACGTCGCACAAAACCTCGCAAAAATAATTTTCCAACAAAAACGGTACCTTGGTTTGCTGCGTGACAGTGAGCTCTTCATGACCCCAACGAAACAAGTATGGTTGTGGATGTGGTGTCATTGGTAGATTCAGCTTCTCCACCATCTCGATGCTTGCACCACTGATTAAACTCATGTGATCAATCGTCATGGCACATGATCTCTCTTTCACCACTACACGGGTGTGAAAAAGCCCGGTCCAACGGCCTTCCTCCTCTAACTGAAGTCCATAGCTTAACTTACTGAATGACGATGTCCTTGCCATCTTCTTCATAGTGTCGTGAACAACCTAATGCTCTGAATACCACCTGATAAAGACCGAACCTCGACGGCGAGATCCGATCCGTTGTTGCGGCCCGACCTTTCACGACACTCCACCTTCAGCAGCAGTAGCCTCTCGCCCGCGCACGCGATATGCACGAAATAGAGGATTTGAACCTTGCGGCCCAGCACGAGAAGATCAATCTCGACGATGATACTCACGCACAAAAACAATTTCTACAAAGAAATCGCAACACAGAGGTTTTCTAAAGATCCCTCCAAAACTTGATACGGGTATCTACCCTGAAAAACACATCGTTTCTATTTCATATCAAAATAACCTGCCTTACATGGCACACGTACATGGACTTATATAATGGACGACTCCTCTAACTTAACCGACAATCCCAACGCATCTATCTCTGGTGCCATCGTGACCTTCTACTATTTAAATATAATCTGCCTTTTATATCTCAGCAGTTACCTAATACTACTATAACAGAATAGAATTAAATATGCGCCTTATCTTCACCATCGGTTAACTTGCCTTCTGGTGGGCCCCATCCGCAGCCTTGCAAGGATAAGTAGTCACGTATCAAGCATCTTGTCCATATCGTCCCTTAGTTGGTAAGAAGATGAATATAAAATATGCAATATATCTCCTCACGCAGCAACTAGTAGTCATGGCAAGAAAACATTCAAAATCTGACATGGACTCCTTGCTTCCTCCTAAGAAACGTGACTTGCCAAAATAATCAGAATATCTCTTTCCTTGGTTTCCTCCTGTTTCAGGCACGTCGATCCCAATAATAATGGGCCTCTCAACCTGAACATATTTTTCTTCTCGTACATGCATCATCAATTCTTGCGTCTCCTTCACGTGCTTAAACTTGTCAACCACAATCGTAGCTTCATCTTGTACAATATTAGTAGGATATTCGGCCATATGTATAGACGTACTTTTATCAGTAGCAACCATCATAGATAAATTACACACGGTCGTATCATTCAGCCCCCATCTCCGAACAGTATCACAGGTAATGTAACAGTGTAAAGTATATAGTATATGCCCGTATCACCTCCCGAAGTGATCACAGCCCAGTAGTATAGCATGGCAGACGGACAAGAGTGTAGGGTCACTGATGGAACACTAGCATCCTATACTAAGCGGTAGGATAGCGGTAAAGGTAACAACAAGAGTAGCAAGGACAGGCTTTGCGGCGAAGATAGGATTAATCGAAAGCGATAACATGCTACACTACTCTAATGCAAGCGATATAGAAAGAGTAGGCGATATCCGTGATCAAAGGGGGGCTTGCTGGTTGCTCGCAAGAGAGAGGGTCATCAACACCGTGGTCGTACTGGGTAGAAGCGGCGTCGGTCTCGGTGTCTAGCGAGAGAAGAGGGGGAAGAAACAATGAATACTTAAACAAACAGATGCATAGCGACGCATGACATGACAAGTATCGGTGCTAGGGGTGCCCTAACGCGGTATGAGGTGATACCGGTAAAGGGGGGAAACATCCGGGAAAGTATCCCGGTGTTTCGCATTTTCGGGCAGAGGAGCCGGAGGGGGAAAGTTGCGAGTTTGATATGATAGGGGTGTGTGGCGGACGAACGGGCTGCGTATCCGGATTCGTCTCGTCGTTCTGAGCAACTTTCATGTACAAAACATTTTCATCCGAGTTACGGTTTATTTTATATTCATTTTTAAAGATTTAAATCAATTTATAACTTATTATTATTAATTTAATCCGAAAATGGCATTATCAAGCATCAAGATGATGTCAACAGGCGTCATCGATCAACAGAGGTGTTGACTGGGTCAAGCCGACGTGTGGGTCCCGCATGTCATTGACTATTTTAGTTAATTAAGTTAATTAGTTAATTAGGTTAATTAACCTTAATTAGTTACTTTAAACAGAATTAATTAAGTTAATTATTTAGTTAATTAATTAATTAGTATTTAATTTTATCTATCTATTTAGTTATTTATTTATTTTAATTCTCTTTTTTTATCTTTTTTTAACGTTTCAGGGGGGGCCCTCGCCATAGACCCAGGGGCCTTAGTGGATCGGGCGAAACGGGCGCACTGTAACATCCCAAATTTTGGAATGTTAATATAATTAATTGAATTGTTTGTTTGTTTGCTTGAGTGAATTAAACTTGAGTGAAATTTGAACCTTTTCAAAAACTTTTGAATGAGAGGGAATAAAATGACTTTCCCCTTCTCCGGTAAATTCAAATTCATCCTATTAAAATCAATGAGAGAAGATGACATGACTTCTTCAACTATAAAGAATTTGAGCGGAGTTTTGCAATTTAATTCTTTCAAATATTTGCACTTGCTTCTCTATTTTCTTCCCCGAAAATACCCGAAAAATAAATTCTTGCAAGCAAGAAAGAGCGGAGAAAATGACCCTCAAAATCAGGGCATTTTGAAAATATTTGAGCCAAGAAAAACCAAAGTTTTTATTTAAAATTATTTGCAAAAAGAAATAAAGCCTTTAGGGATTTTCTGAAAACATTTTTTAAGTTTTATTTTGGTGGTGGAATAATGCTCATCATCTACATTTTATTTTTCTGATAATTTTAGTATATAAAACTCTTTATTCGAATTGATTTGATTTCCTTTTTATTGTTTTAGTTTCCTAATTTTAAAAATAGGAAAGGAATCGTTTTATTAGGAAAAACCTGCTGGCCCATTAAGCACTTTCCTATTCTAGCCCAACAAGAGATCATCTCCTTCCTCTGTTTCCTCTCACGTTCTGAAGCTTTCCATATCCATGGAGGCAGGAAACTCCACCTTCCCGATCTCCCTCGTCTTTCCATCCCAGCGCCTCCAGAGACCGCCTATAAACCCCCCCTCTTCTCGTTCCATTTTCCCATCACCACGCCTCCCCGCCTGTAGCCTTCTAGCCACCGTCCTCCTTTTCCTGCCTAGAACGCCACCAGAGCTCTCCTGGAACCTCCCCAGCGCCGACCCCTCCTCCGCCACCCCACCCTTGCCGGCGACCTCGCCCCCTCCGAGCAGCCTCCACATCGCTGTCTCCTTCCTGCCATCTCTGCCTCACGTCATGTAACTCCTTGTTGTTTTTTCTCTTTATTTTGTCTATTCCGCACCACCGTTAAATCTTGATCCTAAGGCCCCAAATAGATCACTTAATAGCCAAACCGTTTTCTTCAAATGTGCGGCCGTCCTCTAGATAGCCTAAAACGCGCACACCGACAACCAATCAAATCTCGCCACGTCGCCGTTTCCGTTTTCAGATTTATTTCCGTAACAGATTTAGTTCCGTTCTTGTTTAGCCTATAACTTTTGATCTAGAAGTTCAATGATGCTGATTCTTTTTGCGTTAGATCACAATTTTCTTGTAGTTTCAAAAATATATAATTTGTCTATGTTTGGATTTATAAAATTGAGTTAGATCAGATTTGAATTAAAGCTTGTTTTGCTTATTCGGGAGTTTCATAATAGATTTTATTTAATTCTTTTTGCTCCTAGTTGCTTAATGAAATATTTTCTGTTTAGTTAGCATAAAACCATGATTAGGTGATGTTAAGAAATTTTTGTTATATAAAACTATTTTTGTTGTTATTTGAAGTAGGAAAACTTTGAGTTGTTTTTTCTTTAAGTTTTCCTTTGGGTTTTGCTTTGTTGGTTTTGGTGTGTTACTTTGTTATGTTATGTTATGCTATGTGCTTATTATAGTTATTGTTTGCCTCGGTAGAATTTCCGAGTCTGAAGATTGCTACTCTGAAACCCTAGTTTTTCAAGATCGTCAACAAGGCAAGTTCACTTGACCATGCTTTCATACCTATGTTTTATTGCATTTAGTGACATCTTTGCAACCACCCCTCAAGAGTGTTATTGAATCCTTGTAGTTGAGTAGTATGCATGAGGTAGGAACCCATCCCCTGTTACCAAGCCGGGACGATATTTTATTTAATGCTACGCTATAGTAGACGGGGTTTGGTATGAGTACTCGGGAGTGGTGTGAGAATGAAGGATTCTACGTCAATGACGACAACTCCATGATGGAATCTGCAAGGACTGCGTCTCCAAGGCCTCAAGACTTCAAGACTCGAGACAAGAATTCAATACACACTACTGGGTGAAGGATGGTTGACGGGCACCCTGGAGAAACCAGTGGTTGGCCGGGATGCATGGAGAAGCGCCATGACATCTTGCGGAAAGCTTCACCCAGACTCAAAGAGACGGAAGGATACTTCATGCCCGGAAGCTTACCTGTGCAACCGCAAGTCATTATGGGCTCTGGCTTGGTTGACCTTAGTTGTGACTCTGGTTGGGACGGTACTAGCAGATGTAGAACTACGGTAGGATGGGTTGAGTACGGACGGTGGTCGAGGAACTCTTGGAAGACCATGTTTGGTCATCTTGTTCTCAAACACCACTGAAGTGCGAGAACGTAAAGAGAGGGATCGAATCTTGCGGGTAAAGTGTACAAACCTCTGCAGAGGTTTAAACCTAATCGATTAGCCGTGTCCCGATTACGGACAATTTGAGCATCCGGACTTGGATCTATCTCGGAACTCTCAACACCGGATTGATAACTTAATTGTGGGCAACTTATGATGATTTTGGGCTATGAGACATCGGTTGGCGGAACCATGTCATGACAGAAAAAACTCCATAGTACAGGCTTCATTTTATTCCTTTGATGTAGGTAAAATAAAACCAGCTTTTACGCAAACAAAATTCAGATCTGAGCCATAAAGCCATATTGCATATAGTATAGTTTTATCATCTGTTTTCTCATGTTGTGATCTTGCGGTACATTCAATGTAATTGACCTACACGGATGCAACGTATCATGTTGCAGATATTTCCTCGACGAGTAAGAGTTACGATCTGAGGTTACGGTCTACACTCAACCTGCCGATGGCGTTGATGGGACTCCACACCCGCTTGATTGTTTCCGCTGATTACTATGAGGTATATATCATTTTACGTTATTTATACATGTGATTGCACTTTGATATATACATTAATGTATTGTGTGTGCCAAAGATACTGATCCGAGGATGGCACGAAGAATACGTAGGCTTGACCGTCGAGGTCGGGTCGCTCTGATATGGTATCAGAGCACATGTTGACTGTAGGACGTGACCCTAGAAATCGGAAAGCCCCTAGGACAGGAAATCTCTAAAAACTTTATTTTCAAAAGGATCCTTTACTTCTCGTCTTTTCAGATTTTATCAAATAGACACTCTCACCTCAAATAGTTAGAATATACACCTTTCCCTTTTGACCACACGGAAGATCAACTGAAGTCACTCCAAGAATTAAAGATATCGGACAACTGATGGCCATTTCAGAGTAAAGAGGATTTCACCATGTGTTGGAAGAATTGCAGCTGCAACAATTGAAGACTCTGAAGACTTGAAGAATTTGAAGAATCTGAATAATTATTTAACCTTTAGAAGACCAAACCCCTGTTATATACTTACGTTAGATGCGACGATTTGTGAGCTGTCATTTTGTTTGATGTTTTCCGACAGCCACAAAGTAAAACTTGTTTCTTGAAAAAAAAACTGTTGTATTGTGTGTGTATCCCTCCCCACCTCTCTCATATCTCATCCCAAAACTTTTGAACCCCATAGATGATGAATGAAGTTGGACTGATATTCACTGGACCGAAGACTCAGCCGGAGGCAGGGCTATGGATGCAGAACATGGAAAAACACTTCGGGAGCAATTTGGTTTCAAGGAAGTATGAGGTCCAATACGCTCAAGATTTTTTCGAAAGTGCTGCAACCTGGTGGAACATGCATCAAGCCATACAGGATTTAATGGAGCAAGAACTTGGGAGGAATTCAAGAAGACCCTGTTGAAATCACGCCTTATCGGAAACACAATGATGCACCAATAAGTAAACCTTGTGCCTACAAGATTTGCGGAGAAATAGGACACACCTGGAGGAACACAAAGATGGATGCCCTCATTGTGAGGAGAAACACCCACCGAGGAATGCCCAACTAGCTGTGTGACTTGCTTCCTGTGTGAAGGAACCACCCACTACCCGGTGCAGTGTCACATTTACTCCACGGTGCAACAAACTATTCCGAAGCAGGAAGAGGGAATGAAGGAAGCCCTCAAGGAAGAACTGGAAGAACCAGTAATGAATGAAAGTGTTGAAGACCTGGATGGAGAAGGTCTCAACAGATTTTACTCCAATGCCTGCTATTCATGTGGAGAAGAAGGACATTTTCACAAGATTGCACCAAGGAAAGAAAGGAGTATCCAGGATATTTCCCGACAGCAGAAGTGAAGTTTGACCCCCGGAAGATAGAAACTCTGATCATTACAGAGAAATCCAGGAAGAGAAAAGGAAGGCAACCCGAGAGCAACACAATTTTTGTAGAGAAGGACTTGAGTCATATCACCTGTTACAGGTGCAAGGATTTAGGTCATTACGCTAGTAAATGCCCAGAAAAGAAGCCAAGAATCCAAGGAGCCTACATAATCACAAAGAAGCCCCGAGACATGTCGGAAGTCTTTTGTTTTCGCTGCAAGGAAGGAGGACATTATGCTACTAAATGTCCCAACAAGATGAAAGCTGGAGTTGAGTAGTTGGAATTTTGATATTGGAAACAAGAGTAATAGAAAGCAATTTCATTTTTATGAGTACAATAAGTTGAGTTATGTAATAGATTACTCTGAGATTGTAATAGTTCATGACTCAATAAAGTTGTAATGTCACATGCTGAAAAGCTTTAAGGAGTTGTCATATTTTATCTTGGAAATTAATATTCTGGATGAACATGGAAGAAAGTGAGTTGTGATGCATAAACAGGAAATTGGAATTGAGTTTGAAGTTTTGTTTGGATGATATGAATGTGTGCCCGGAGATATGTACCTCATTAAAGCACCACTTTTGTTATACAACTGCAGGTGACGACCCTTTACGAGTCTTTCCTTAAAGGTCCGGAAACCATCATGACCCTGACAAGTGATCATGATTACCCGAAGATCCTGAAGGACATGATGAAGCATATTCACCTTGAAGGAGATGCAGTCTACAAAGGCTACCCCTTCAGGCATAAGGGAGTGGAACTTTGGTATGTGGAGGTACACCTCCACCATTTGAAAGGAGTTTTCCCAAAGATGATGGGACAGTACTTTTTCATTTCACGTGTGCCACAAGCAACTTTCTTCGATGTTGTTCGTGAAGCAGCCATGGAAGCCATACGCCAGATCGGAGAAATACTTGAAGCAAGACTCCGTTATACTCAGGATTACCTAAGCGAAGTGCATGCAGAGATGATGAAGGTGAAGCTCAAGGCCACCACAATGAAACAGAAGATTGAAGATTTCAAGGCACATGTCGCACAATTCCAGTGGGACTGAAGAATCCTCGAAGAGGATAAATAAATAAAGTTGGAAGTAATGTCTGACCATACCAAACCATGTGGGTGGTAGCATTTGTAACAAAGTACCTTTTGAAATTTGGATTCACGAAAAATGGTAAAGGATGTAATAAAAGGTTGATATGATAATAAAGGGATTTATGGATAAGCTAGTGCATGTTTTCTTTGGTGTCATAGTACTCCGTAAAACCACAGGATCAATGAAGAAAGAAATGTGTTATCCATGATGGTCCATAGAAGGAAGCTGGACAAAATAAGTTGGAATTTTGCTTTTGATATGATGGTATGAAGAAGCAGTACTACTAGGAGGTGTAACAAGAGAGTTACTCCAAGGATGAAGTTAAAGCTGCACTAGTGTTGAAGTGGGCCATAACCCACGTGCCCAGGATTTTGAAAGGAACAGATGTAACCTTGATGAAGGAATAAATTGGAGGAATCAGCATCCAATCAGCATACGTTTCGTAGGAGATTACACAAAAACCTAAGAGTGGTGAAGTAACGATAGATGTTTTGTTTGGCTTGCAAAAACCATGGATTTACTCGAACCCAATTCGAGGACAAGAGAAATTCTGCAATGCTTGTGAGTATGCCCAAGTGTTAAAATACGTGATTCGATATTTACATATGTGGTAATGATTCAAGTACGGGATGGATTGGCCCCCATACTGAAGACTTCTATCATGAACTATCATATGTTGATGGAAAATCAGAGAGCCTCAAAAAACCTTTGAAGAGTGTCGACGCGATAAGCCACAAAACCATAGAATGGTAGGACGATGGAACCCTTTACCAAGCAACCGCTTGCCAATCGTGAGGTTATACGGCTAAGTTCAACCCAGACCGTTTTTTCTGCAGGAGAAAACCATAAATTGTAGACCACCATGAGTGTTTTGATAGTTGTTTAGAATGGACACAGACCCATCAGCTAAGAAGATCCAGTCTCGGACGAACTTCAACTTTGACGAACCGACCCAAGCTTTTGAGGAAAACTCTATGCTTCCGATGTAAGAGCTTTAATGAAGGAGCTATTGTAAGCTATGTGAAGAGACATACATTGTCAGCCCTCCAGAGGAAATATCTGAGTTTATTGGAACCATGACCTTGTTTTTAAGTGTGGTAGCACCCCGACCTTCGACCAAGACATTTGCTAGAAGACCCCAACCCCTAACCTTTTCTTGTTAGCCTCTTGAATCTCGAGGACGAGATTCATTTTAAGTGTGGTAGGTTTGTAACATCCCAAATTTTGGAATGTTAATATAATTAATTGAATTGTTTGTTTGTTTGCTTGAGTGAATTAAACTTGAGTGAAATTTGAACCTTTCAAAAACTTTTGAATGAGAGGAATAAAATGACTTTCCCTTCTCCGTAAATTCAAATTCATCCTATTAAAATCAATGAGAGAAGATGACATGACTTCTTCAACTATAAAGAATTTGAACGGAGTTTTGCAATTTAATTCTTTCAAATATTTGCACTTGCTTCTCTATTTTTCTTCCCGAGAAATACCCGAAAAATAAATTCTTGCAAGCAAGAAAGAGCGGAGGAAAATGACCCTCCAAAATCAGGGGCATTTTGAAAATATTTGAGCCAAGAAAAACCAAAGTTTTTATTTAAAATTATTTGCAAAAAGAAATAAAGCCTTTAAGGATTTTCTGAAAACATTTTTTAAGTTTTTATTTTGGCCGTGGAATAATGCTCATCATCTACATTTTATTTTTCTGATAATTTTAGTATATAAAACTCTTTATTCGAATTGATTTGATTTCCTTTTATTGTTTTAGTTTCCTAATTTTAAAAATAGGAAAGGAATCATTTTATTAGGAAAAACCTGCTGGCCCATTAAGCACTTTCCTATTCTAGCCCAACAAGAGATCATCTCCTTCCTCTGTTTCCTCTCACGTTCTGAAGCTTTCCATATCCATGGAGGCAGGAAACTCCACCTTCCCGATCTCCTCGTCTTTCCATCCCAGCGCCTCCCGAGACCGCCTATAAAACCCCTCCCTCTCCTCGCTCCATTTTTCCCATCACCACGCCCCCCCCTGCCTGTAGCCTTCTCGCCACCGTCCTCCTTTTCCTGCCTAGAACGCCACCAGAGCTCTCCTGGAACCTCCCCAGCGCCGACCCCTCCTCCGCCACCCCACCCTCGCTTGGCGACCTCGCCCCCTCGCCGGAGCAGCCCTCCACATCGCCGTCTCCTTCCTGCCATCTCTGCCTCACGTACAGGTAACTCCCTTGTTGTTCTTTTTCTCTTTCTTTTGTCTATTCCCGCACCACCGTTAGATCTTGATCCTAAGGCCCCAAATAGATTACTTAATAGCCAAACCGTTTTCTTCAAATGTGCGGCCGTCCTCTAGATAGCCTAAAACGCAGCACACCGACAACCAATCAAATCTCGCCACGTCGCGCTTCCGTTTTCAGATTTATTTCCGTAACAGATTTAGTTCCGTTCTTGTTTAGCCTATAACTTTTGATCTAGAAGTCCAATGATGCTGATTCTTTTTGCGTTAGATCACAATTTTCTTGTAGTTTCCAAAAATATATAATTTGTCTATGTTTGGATTTATAAAATTGAGTTAGATCAGATTTGAATTAAAGCTTGTTTTGCTTATTCCGGGAGTTTCATAATAGATTTTATTTAATTCTTTTTGCTCCTAGTTGCTTAATGAAATATTTTCTGTTTAGTTAACATAAAACCATGATTAGGTGATGTTAAGAAATTTTGTTATATAAAACTATTTTTGTTGTTATTTGAAGTAGGAAAACTTTGAGTTGTTTTTTCTTTAAGTTTTCCCTTTGGGTTTTGCTTTGTTGGTTTTGGTGTGTTACTTTGTTATGTTATGTTATGCTATGTGCTTATTATAGTTATTGTTTGCCTCGGTAGAATTTCCGGAGTGCGAAGATTGCTACTACGAAACCCTAGTTTTTCGAAGATCGTCAACAAGGCAAGTTCACTTGACCATGCTTTCATACCTATGTTTTATTGCATTTAGTGACATCTTTGCAACCACCCCTCAGTAGTGTTATTGAATCCTTGTAGTTGAGTAGTATGCATGAGGTAGGAACCCATCCCCCTGTTACCAAGCCCGGGACGATATTTTATTTAATGCTACGCTATAGTAGACGGGGTTTGGTATGAGTACTCGGGAGTGGTGTGAGAATGAAGGATTCTACGTCAATGACGACAACTCCATGATGGAATCTGCAAGGACTGCGTCTCCAAGGCCTCAAGACTTCAAGACTCGAGACAAGAATTCAATACACACTACTGGGTGAAGGATGGTTGACGGGCACCCTGGAGAAACCAGTGGTTGGCCGGGATGCATGGAGAAGCGCCATGACATCTTGCGGAAAGCTTCACCCAGACTCAAAGAGACGAAGGATACTTCATGCCCGAAGCTTACCTGTGCAACCGCAAGTCATTATGGGCTCGCTTGGTTGACCTTAGTTGTGACTCTGGCTGGGGCGGTACTAGCAGATGTAGAACTACGGTAGGATGGGTTGAGTACGGACGGTGGTCGAGGAACTCTTGGAAGACCATGTTTCGGTCATCTTGTTCTCAAACACCACAAGTGCGAGAACTTAAAGAGAGGATCGAATCTTGCGGGTAAAGTGTACAAACCTCTGCAGAGGGTTTAAACCTAATCGATTAGCCGTGTCCCGATTACGGACAATTTGAGCATCTGGACTTGGATCTATCTGGAACTCTCAACACCGGATTGATAACTTAATTGTGGGCAACTTATGATGATTTTGGGCTATGAGACATCGGTTGGCGGAACCATGTCATGACAGAAAAACTCCATAGTACAGGCTTCATTTTATTCCTTTGATGTAGGTAAAATAAAACCAGCTTTTACGCAAACAAAATTCAGATACTGAGCCATAAAACCATATTGCATATAATATAGTTTTATCATCTGTTTTCTCATGTTGTGATCTTGCGGTACATTCAATGTACTTGACCTACACGGCTGCAACGTATCATGTTGCAGATATTTCCTCGACAGTAAGAGTTACGATCTGGGTTACGGTCTACACTCAACCAGCCGATGGCGTTAATGGGACTCCACACCCGCTTGATTGTTTCCGCTGATTACTATGAGGTATATATCATTTTACGTTATTTATACATGTGATTGCACTTTGATATATACATTAATGTATTGTGTGTGCCAAAGATACTTGATCCAGTGGATGGCACAAGAATACTGAGGCTTGACCGCTCGAGGTCGGGTCGCTACACGCACGGGCGCTGGCGGGGATGCCTGTCGGGGCGGACCAAGGCGCCGGCCTCGGCCATAGCGGGGCACTGGCCCCGGGCGTGGACCGGGCGGCCAGAGGGCGCCCGGCGCAGACAGAGCGAGGGGAAGTGGCCGGTCGGAGCTATGGTGAGGCGATGGCGTGGGGATGCGCGGGTGTGCGCGCAGGACGGCGGTGGCAACAGCGGGGAGGTGGCTGGCCGAAGTGGGGCAGGCAAGGCCCGGGGCGAAGGCCTCGACAGCGGGCAGAGGGCACGGGGGGGGGGGCGGCGATGATGCAGCAGCGCAAGGCGCACGGTTGGGTCCATGGCGACCGGACGGGGTGCGGGACGAAGCGCTCGACGAGCGCGGCGTCGCGATGGCAAGCGCGTGCGAGGAGGCACGCCGACCGTACGGGGCGGAGGGAGCGCGAGGAGTGGGGGAGCTCACAGGGGTCGTAGGGGACTGGCAGTGGGCTCGGGGAGGAGTCGAGGTCGCGTCCGGCGAGGAGGAGTCGAGGTCGCATCCAGCGAGAAGGAGGCGAGGACGACGGGGCGGCGTCACGGCGTCGGTGAGGCGGCGCAGTCCGGTAGGGAGGAGGACGGGGATGCGGTGCAGGAGGTTGGCGAGGTCGTCGGCGAGAGGTAGGAGGCGCACGGGGCGGGGCAGGGCGCTGCCCTGCGCGAACGCGACTGTGTGGCGGCGCGTGTGGAGCAAGGGGATCAGGCTCGATCCAGATCCAGCGAGGCTGGGGGCGTGGTCTCCCCGATCTGGATCGGGGGAGTGGGGGGTGAGAGAGCGAGTGGGGGGGGGGGAGTGCGGGCGGTTGGATTAGGGTTTCGGGGTCCGGGGGGATATGGGCGCGGTTGGGCCGGCCCGTTCGGACGGCTGAGGCCAGCTGGGCCACTTGGCCCAGCGGGGGAGGGGTTCTTCCCTTTTTTTTCTGTTTGGTTCTTTTTTTTCTGTTTTATTTCATTTTAATGTATTTAGGCATTTTCTAAAAAGGTGTTTTCTGCACTATAATTACCTAGGCATTTAACTGCACACTCCGATCAATTTTGTTTCAATGTTTGAAAACTTTTATTGTTTGTTTAATTTTGAATTTGAATTTGAACCAGTTTCGAACTAACGCGAGATTAGTAACAATAATAAAGGTGACGTGGCATCATTAGTAGAGGTTCACTGTAGCTTAAATATCCGGGCGTCACACTTGGACAATGTAGTAAAAGACAAACTAGCGGTGGGCGCCTTTATGCAACATCAAGATCATGGCATGTTGTTTGGTGGAGTGGATTTTCATGTAAGGTGTTGCACACACATCCTTAATATCTTAGGTCAAGATGAATGGAACGACACATGTAAAAAGGAACACCGAAAAGAAGGGTGAAATTTTAAGGCATGTCGCTTTTTCACCATCAATTCAGTCATTGAATGTGATTGCCATTCATTTGGATTGGCTTGAAAAGGCTAGTGGCATAAATCTTGATATTCCAAATCGTTGGAAGTCTACATATCTAATTATCAGAGAAGCTCTAGAATATAAGGGAGCCATGAATAATTATGCAAGTGGAAATGGTGAAATAGCACCGGACAATGTGGAGTGGACTAATGCTGAAGTAATTTGCGCATTTCTGAAAGCTTTTGAAGAAGCAACAAAGTTAGTGTCAGCTGATAGAACACCAAGATCACATATTTTTCGCCCATCATGTTGTACATCCTTCACCCGCTAAGGGAGCCTTAGTGGAGAACCAATGGAACTATGGCATACCTTCCCTATGCTATGAGCCAAAAGTTTGATAAACATTGGAAAGAGTCAAAACTGAATGGTGCACTTGTCAATGCAACGGGGTTATATCCAACAAAGAAAGTTGGCTACTTGGAATTCTTCTTTGAAAATTATTTTGAAAGTGGATGATATTGACAAGTGTGTGGAAGGTATAAAAGACATGATGAAGAAGTACTATGAAAAATACGAGGAAGCCAGAAGAAGCATTGAGCACTCGATATCTCGTTAAGTCAGAGTCAATATGGGATCACCAGTTCTTGGCAAAAGGAGGCTTGAGGAAGATTTTTCTCCATACAAGTCAACAGAAGGGGATTCCACATTGAACCAAAGTCATAATTGGACATGTATTTGGAGGAACAATTTGAAAGCTCTGACGAAAGTTTTGGTACTTTTATATTTTGGAAAAGACATGCTGAAAAATATCCCGTGCTCTCAACTATGGCTCGTGATTTCCCTGCAATACCTCTTAGCACTGTGTCATCTTGATTAGCATTCAGTTCCAGTGGAAGGATTTTAGGATACACACAATGCTCGATGAAGCCCGAAATACTTGAGGCAGTTTGCACAAAAGATTGGATTATTAATATTCTAAATAATGAAGGTACGATATTATTTCCCGCTTTGGTCTCAAAGCTTGTCTTTACCAGTCTGAGCAAGCTTTATGTTTTCTCAGCATGTATTTTGAAAGTGCAGGTCCAAGCAGGATGGTCCAATGCAGAAAAGATCTAAGACTTATGATATCAATTTGGTAAGTCAATATATGGATAAACTTACTTTTGCAATGCATGCGTTGTTGTCGCTCTATGTTTCATCAATTTTGGAGTAAGGGTACTTGACTACCTATGCCTTTTCTGTGATGGAAGTGGCATGTTCAGACCAAGTGAAAAATGATATTTGAAGCACGATTTGTCTAACTTATGAAACAATGCAAATGTTCTCCTGGTAGCTCCCTCAAAGGGCCATTTTAGATCCTGGGGATAACAAAATGTCTGCACATTTTTTTATCTGACAACTCACATGGCATTCCATGCTACTATAAAAAACATGCATCGCGATGGATGCCGATGAGAGCATTCGGGCTGGGACGCCAAAAACGTGACATTCGGGATTTATCATTTCCCAAAACATATTATATTTGCAGTTGGTGTTGTACTTTCGTCCACATAATATCTATGGCTAGTTGTTGCCTTGTGTATCCCCTTAGATACCCAAGTCAGTAGTCAGATGAAAGCCAACTAATATCAGTTTACGTCTCTATTTGGCGTAGCTACCTCGTTAGAGTATACTGTTCACGTCAAAGTCTATTGTTCAGTCAGACTTCTACCGTTGAGCTCTGCTAGTTCAGTCAGACATCGACAGTGATACAAAGTATTAGAAACGAAATTACCTTCCGCGATTATTGCTTTGCTAACGAGTATTGCTCCAGAGCAGAAAGACTTTTGGCAGGCTCGAATTCTGACCACATAGCGAACGCATTCAAATTGGCTTTTTCATCCTGGCCAGGTCTAGTACTCCGGGCAGGTTTGTCACTCTGTTGTCCTGTGGTCGAGCGTAGTCGAAAACGAGGGCACTGAGAAGAAATTTGGGTAGTAGTAGTACCCTCTATCCAATTTAATTGTCGTTGATTTACTATAACTTTATAGTACTAAATCAAGGACAGTTAATATGGATCGGGAGAGTATTACATTAATTCAAATGTTACACACAATGAGACCAACAAAAAAGCCACCACCTTCTTATATGTAAATGATAGCAAATTTTAGGACATGGCGGTGCCGCATGTACCATCCGTTGACGCCTGATGAATTGAGTACTGCTTCAACATTTTCTTTGCATAACTTTCAATATACTTTTTAACACACATATCGGTTTTTTTTCTTGCAAACACACATATCTTTCAATACATGAATACACAATAATACTACCTGATGATGTGTCAGACTACCCCTCTAGCAGCAATCCTTACATACCTACTTGTGTCAACTTTTTCAGAGAAAGGTGGAAGTGTATAAGATAGTATGTTGCATGCATAACTCTAGGTTTTCCCTCCGCACATAGAATTCTCGCACTTAATTTCCATTGTGAAAATTAGATAATGGATATCTTTCAAATTAAAAGAAAGATTTTGCTAGCATACATTTGAATTCATTATGACAACACCTTCGGAACATGATCGGTCTGGTATAACTTTGACTAACTTAAAATTCATTTATCCAACCACATTTCATTTCAGCTATTTTGGTTGTCCAATCTCAATTATTTCAACCAAATTTCAAAGAGGTCACTTATTTCAGTTGTTTATTTCACTTATTTCAGAAATGTGTTTGTTATATTAGTCATTTTAGTCAAGGTCATTTCATTCTTTCTCTGTTTCAAAATTGTGATATAATAAAAAAATGATTAACGAAATAGTTTCAACTATGTTCATTATTTCAAAAGATATATTCAATCATTCCAGAAATACTTCATTATTCCAAAAGAGTGATTTCAACTATTTCGAACATGTTCCCTTTTCGAGGGAAAACACAGCTTAGGCTATCCAAGATTTGCGGTTATTTTAGAAGATTTCATGGCTTCAAAATAAAGACATTTCAGTTGTTTAATTGTTTTTCAAAGAGTTTTCAATTATTTGTATACTTGAAAAAGTGCAATCACTATTTCATTATTTCAAATATGTTCACTAAAAAATCAATTGTTTTCCTTATTTCCAAAATTTATTTTGAACTTTTATTATTTCAAAAGTGACCTCATAAAGATTTCTTTATTTATGAAAATTGTTTCAAATTATGAGATTTCATGATTTCACATATATCACTTATAATTTTAGTTGTTTAATCACACTTATTTGAAAATGAGATTTATAAATACCACTTGTTATTCTGGTTGTTTGATTTCACTTATGTCCATCATATTTCACAAATGTCACTTCTGGTTTTAACCTTATTTTAGCTGAGTTTCAGTTATTTCACTAATTTAGATTTCAGTTGTTTGTACCCTACATGAACATTGAACATATATTTCAACTATATTTCTCAAAATTCACTTGTTATTTTAGTTGTTTCAGGTATTTGTACCCTATTTCGCTCAATTTCAACAAATATTTCCCATGTATTTCCATCATTTCACTCAATTTCAGAAACACTTAACACATATTTCAGCTATTTCGCTAAATTAGAAAAATTTCTATGTTTGAGTTGACTGAATAGGATTGGAACAATGAAATTTAAACAAGTTTAAAATGTATCTAAGATTGATCATGTTCTACTCACTAAGAATTCAAATATAAAAACTTCAGAAACATAATTTTAATTTAGAAGATATGAATGATCTAACATATCAAAAATAAAATAAAATGCATGAGCTTGTTAGGGAAGAGAGGACAGATAATCTGGGAATCTATTTGTCTCTAACAAACAATTATGGACCAGTTAACATTGATGTCTTAGTAAGAAATACCCTGGAAATATTGATATGACGAAGGACATTATACCGGTGTTGTTAGAAACAAATTTGGCCTATAGAAAGGCCAAGGGTAATCCTTAGTGTGAGACCTAGCAGGCCTATGCTACCAATGATCATAGGAAGTAACAGGTGGCGATTTGTTTTTTATGTTTTTACTCTACTAATGATTTTTGAGTTTCTGTTGACTACCCAAACCATCAAGTCAATTTATGGTACTCCTTGTTTGCTTAGTATAGTTAGCATTTTGTATCCTTTTGGGCGTAAAAAGTCTCCCTCCATCCCAAAATAAGTGTTGCGGTTTTAGTTTAAATTTGAATAGTGTATTTCCAGCTGGTTTGCCAACTTGAACTGAAGTCAAGACCTAAATACTGGAGAAATGGAAATTGAGCTACTACCATTGAAATTATTTTATTTGGAACTGGAACATTTCCACCGGTACTTTATTTTTTATTTTTCAGAAAGTAAAGAAAGAGTGATAATTCTTTGAAGAAAATAGACAGAGCAAAATAAGTCAAAAGCACACAGAAGTACATAACTACACTTGAAATTTCCATTGTAATATTCTCTGCCGTTGATATACACTAAAACAAAATTCTATACGAGGGTACACTTTCAACAAGGGGCCTTTAACTCGGCCTTGATAAAAACCTTACCAAATACTACCTTCATTCCAAAATAAGTGCCAGGAACTAAAACCACGACACTTATTTTGGAGGGGGAGTTGGGGGAGGGGGTAATTATACATTTCCCTATGGAGTTTCACGGAATGTAAATCTTTAAAGAACAACTGAAATATTTTAATGGCCACGTCAAAAATAAAATATTTTAACGGCATCTGTTTGCTGTTTTACAACCCAATTAATTAACAAACCAAAAATCGTACTACCCAGTTCTTGGCTGGGCCACGCCGTTGATCATCAACTTCGTCGCCAGTTTCTGCATGCTTATCAGCACCCGCCGTTTGGGTTCCAGGTCCAGCACGAGTAACCTGGCCCTTGCAGTTGCTGCAGATACACGTGCCGGATGAGCCCGACGACGGACTCGCCCGAGGTGGCTTCTCCGGCGCGCCACTCCTCTCCCACCAGCGGCCGTGCCGCGCCGAGCACCACCGAGAACACCATGACCATCACGATCACCGGCACAACGAACTTTGCAATCACGGCGGCCATGATCTTAGTCCGGTTATCTCCAAGACTCTGCGTATCTCTTTCCTCTCTCTTCGTGCTGCCGCTAAATCAGCTAAGAAGAAGCAGCAGCCATGGAGCTTTACGACGTGTGTAGATCTACAGGCTTCTGAACGTTATATATAGGGGGGCTGCGTCGGGGGAAGGCCGGAGGCTGCTTCATCATCTACATGGGCGACTTGGCGCGTTTGTTTGAACTTTGAAAATAGCCCTACAGGAACTTTACAGCGAATGCATGCACAGTGACGTTTTGTGCGACACGAGTATGTACGTGGTACGTATTAGTATGTAGGGAGCTTTTGGGCCAGGCCAGAGTGCCATGTGAAACGTGTACTCCCGCGTTCCGGGACTTGAGCTCCAAGTCGTTTTAGTCAAGAGAGAAACCTCTTAAATTGGACCCAAAAATGTGTTAGTTTGGTATATGGCTTGCTTTGCCGTACGTAAGCAAATAAAGGCCCTGTCCTTGCGTCGTGTCTGGTTTCAGTTTGCATGCATGGGACGCACAAATAATCTGGTCAATGCTTTGCGTCGCATGCGCTTTATTCGACAACATGCTTTGCATGGTCAAAATATTCAAAACCTCACCCCTCAAAAAAAAAAAATATTCAAAACCTCGGGTTTCCGACGGAGTACGACAGACAGTCTACGTGCACTCTCATTCCACTGACGTTCGTTGGTCAGAATTTCGTGTTCAATTTGTGTTTAGACATCGAGTCAGAGTCATGGCAAGCTTCCAAGAAAATGCCGCGTACAGTTTTCCACTGAAAACTTACGATCTCTTGTTATGTGTAGTGCTTAGTATATAGAGTACAGTATATTCATCGATCGTATATGTATTGTTCCACAGCCCTACCTCACGCGGTAAGACATTTCCTTTTAATTCCTCTCACTTTCAAGTGGTCAGCAAAGCTAGCTAAGCTGTCCGCTTCAGGCGCGCTTGGAAGTTGGACTTGGGACATCTACGAAATTCCAGCATGAGATTTGGCATAGTACTGCTGATCGCTAGTCGCTACAAACTCGATAATCCAAACTGTTGGTCGCTCGCTCGCTACATGCCCGACGTCAAGGGTCGTATAAGCTTCTGCATTACGATGCCACGCGGTTAGAGAAGTTCAGTCTACGACGACTAGTTGACAGGGTAGGGGCATTTACTAACCGAGGATTCTTGGTTCGTCTTAGTTATTACCCCTTTTTAATAAATATGTTAAAAAATGTATACCGGCCTCTGTATCAATTGACGCACGCGGGTCTTCTAATTTTGCTAGGTTTCATCGTCCAAATGTGACATAAAAGAGAGCAAAAAAGGCTAACCCAGCCAAAGGATAATAAGATTACGTGACACTCTCACACATTACTAATTATATTACTAGGCCGCTATACATGTCGGTTGGGTCACCGACACAATAGAATAGTGCGCCACCTCCCCTGCGGCTACTAATACCAGACCGGAATCATATCCACGTCCTCCCCCTCTCCCGTCGCTCCCAGCCCATGTCCCAATCCACAGGGCGACAACCGTTACTTCGTCCCGGCCGGTGCCGGCTCCGCCTCATCCCGCTCGGCTGAGCTCCGGTGCCCTCCTGCTTGGAGGTTCAGGAGAGAGAGAATGGGGGCATGATGTACTTTCATGTGCGCCTCTTGAAGTTTTTTTTTGAAGGACCAGCCTAGGCCGGTGTTTCATTGATAATAAGCAGGGAGCAGATGACAAAGCAATAAGGTGGGGATCTGGAGATCAAGGAAAAAGGAAGAAGAAGAGCAGAGAAACAAAGTGCCCGAGGCACAGGCAGCTAGCCTACTCTCCCGGCGGGTCCCCGAAGGGGCTCTGAATGAACTTGATGTCGGCTTGTTGCCAGAGGCCTAGTCCTCTCCTGATCGCGATGAGCATGTCTTTCACCTTGGCCACTTTTGCCCTAAAGACGCAGTGATTCCTCTCCTGCCAGATCTCCCATAGGGCAAGCATTGCAAGAGCCTTGATCGCTTTCTTGTGAATTGGCGGCGTTGCATCTGTCACAGCTTTGAACTTGTCCAGAGAGTTGGGGTTGCCAATCCACGATTCCTGACCCAGGGCGCGGCAGCACTTCCATGTGGCAAGAGAATTCCAGGTTGCCGCTGCGAGGGGGCAAAGCTAGAACAGATGCTCAGAGCTTTCCAGGTTACGGAGGCATAACTGACAGAAGTAGCTGTTTGGCCAGCCTCGCCGTTGCAACCTATCATTGCACCAGAGCCGGTTCTGGTGGAGCAGCCAGGCGAAGATCTTCAGTTTTGCAGGCGTCCGAGTGCTCCAGATCAACTCACGAAACTGAGTTTGCATTGAACCTTGGAACTGGGGGCGGTTGGCTGAACGTGCAGTGTACTGCCCGGATACCGCAATCTTCCAAGTGATCTGGTCCTGGCTGGCCTCCTGGAGAGCAAGGTGATATGGTTGCAGTCGTCTATGCAGATTGAGCACATCCTGTGCCATAGAGTCAGCCTCACCGTCGCCCAGTCGGAAATCCAAAGGTCTTCGAGGAGTGCTGCGCGAATCGATCATTCTTTCGTCTGGAGTGCTTGTAGAGGTTGGGGTGGAGGAGCTTCAGCGGAGTCGAGTCGAGCCAAGCAGAGTGCCAGAAGCTAGCCGTCTGGCCATTGCCAATAGTCACCGTTGTGGCCGCGCTGAAGAGGGCGTGATCGGAGGCGTCACATGGCGGCTCTGTTCCTGCCCATGGGCACTCCGGGCTTTTCCAGGCGTGCCAGAGCCAGCGAAGGCGAAGGGCGCGGCTGAACGTTGACAGGTCGAGGATGCCAAGACCTCCATGCTCGATCGGGGATCCCAATTCACTTTGCAGCTGCCGCCAGAGAGCTCCTGATCGTGACCCCAAAGGAAGCGACGTCTACATTTGTCGATTTCTTTCAGCAGCTTCATGGGGATTCTAAGAGCTGTAAGAGCGAATGTTGGCATGGCGGTGAGGACGCATCTGACGAGAACCCTGCACCTGGCGATGGAGAGCATTTTCCCTTTCCAGCCCGCTAACCTAGCCCTAGTTCGATCAAGGATGAACTGAAGATGGACTAGCCTATGCCGGCCAATCGTGAGTGGAAGGCCCAGATATCTGACCAGGAATTGTGTGATCGGGCCCCCAAAAGACTGGAGCACCGTGATGAGGTCGATGTCGTTGCAGCGAATCGGAGTTGCTGTGGACTTGGCATTGTTTATCTTCAGGCCCGTGGCATCGCCGAAGCTCTCTAGCATGTCCATTAGATAGTCGATCTCCTCCCTGATGGGATTTGCAAAAATGATGGCGTCGTCCGCGTATAAGCTAACCCTAAATTTGATCTCCCTGCCTGGCACCGGCGTAATGTGGAGTTCTTCTTAAGCCGCTTTAAGTAGGCGATGGATGGGATCGATCGCAAGGATGAAAAGAAGCGGCGACAGGGGGTCGCCCTGCCGTAGGCCGCGCCGGTGCATGATAGTTTGGCGGGGGACGCCGTTGAGGAGGAAGGCCGACGATGAAGTGGCGAGCAGCGGGTGATCCAATCACGCCATCTAGCACTAAACCCTAAATTCACCATGAGCTCGAGCAGATATTCCCAAGATAAGTTATCAAAGGCTCTGGAGATGTCTAACTTGAGGAGGACAGCCGGCGTCTTTCTGCGGTGCAGAGCTCTAACACAGTTTTGGACGTAGACGAAGCTGTCGTGAAGGCATCTGGTTTTTAGAAAAGCTGTCTGGACCGGCGAAATGATGCGTTGAACAACCGGGCGAGCCTGATCGAGAGCACTTTGGAGACTAGCTTGGCTATGGAGTGTATCAGGCTAATCGGACGGTAGTCGCTGATGCCGCACGCGCCGTCTTTCTTGGGGATTAGGGCTACGATCGCCGAGTTGAGCAAGCCAAAATTGTTGCCAGCAAGGTTGTAGAATTGGTTGAAGGCCTGCATGACATCTTCTTTGATTATCTGCCAGCACGATCGGAAGAATGTGCCATTGAAACCGTCTGGCCCGGGGGATTTCTCTACCGGAATGGCCTGTATCGCCGCCTACACCTCTTCCTCAGAAAAGGGGTTGTCCAACCCACCACCTTGGATTGTTGGCATGTGAATTTGCCCCCAGTTTATCGTAGTTGATCGCTGCTTTGTAGACCCGAGGATGCTGTCAAAGTGGTTGTGAATGGCTGCTTCTTTGTCGCTGTGCGCCGTGGCTACTATTTCATTGACCTTCAGAGAATGTATGAAGTTCTTTCTCCTTCGCGAGCAGATTTTTGCCATGAAGAACTTTGTTGGGGCGTCGCCGGAGCGCAGCCAGGTGAGCCTAGAGGCCTGCCTCTTCCTGCAGCGCTCGATCGCTGCCAGCCCCAGCAACCTGAGCTTGAGGCCCTTGCGCAGGTCTCGTTCGGCCGGCGAGAGCTGGCGCCTTTCCTGGGCCTCGTCGAGGCGCAAAATGACCTCGCAGGCCATATGGAACTGCAGCTTTGCATCGCCGAAGAGGCTCTGGCTCCAAATGCAGAGGTCCTTGGCCGTACGGGCAAGTTTGACATGGAGGCGGGCAAACGCGCATGAAGCAGCCACAAGCCGCGGTCACCGTGTCCGCAAAGCGCGGGAAGCGCGGCCATAAGGACTCGAACTTGAAGCACCTGCGACGGCGGGGTCCCGCCGCATCTGATAGCACAAGCGGGCAGTGGTCGGAGCAGACTGTGGAGGCGGCCATGAGCATGGCCAGGGGGAATAGGGTTTCCCATGGCACGTTGCAGAAGAACTTGTCGATGCCCACCAGGGTTGGGTTGTCGCGCTCATTGCTCCAGGTGAACTTACGATTGCCGCATTTGATCTGACAAAGACCAGCTTTATCTATGGCCGCCCTGAAACGCCCCATCAGCCTCCTATTGAGGTTGAGGTTGTTCTTCTCCCTAGCCTCGTAGATTTGATTGAAATCGCCGCTGATTATCCAAGGCTCAGAAACAGGCAGGTCAGTGCTCGAGATCTCGGCGAGGAAAGCCTCCTTGCTCGTGTCATCAGTCGGTCTGTAGACCGTGGTTAACCAGAAGGAGGTGGGGCGTCTAGCTATGGTGACCCTGACCGTGATTGCAAATTGGCCAACGACATGGGTGACGACATCTACGAGGTCTCGGTTCCACAGAATGGCAATGCCACCGCGGGTGCCGATGGCGGGCATGACCGCGCAGCCTTGCAGCGTTGGGCCACCAATGTCGCGGACGAGGGCTGGCGATCAAACATCTATCATGGTCACTTGCATGCATAGTATGGCAGCGCGATGTGCAGCAACTACTTCTCTAACAGCTTCTCTCTTCGCCGGCGAGTTCAGGCCGCGTATGTTCCAACTCATGATCGGGGGAGTGGATAGGTCGTCATTCATCTGGACACTGATGGGATCTCCGGCGACTACAATCACTAAATGTGAACGGGTACACCATCCAGCTCTCCGGGGGACGCTGGACCGGCCTCAGCCTACAACTTTTACAGGAGGGAAGCAAAACTAACTCCGACCAGCCGAGCGCTGGCCGTCGCGGGAAACTACTACTACAGCTACAACACAGGGGGGGTTCCTAACATGATTAAACCATGGCCTCCTCGGCGACTCCTTCCAGCCCGTTGAGGCCAGCAGCGATACGCAGGGCGTCCTTACCCAGCCTGGTGAGCTTGGCGATGACGACGATGTCTTCGTCGGAGAGGGGCTCATCGAACCTGCGCACGAGCACCTCCGCAGCCTTCTTCATCATTTTCCCCTTCGGGCCGAGGAGGCCCAGTCCCTGGACCAGTCAGAGCGAACCACGCTGCGCCACCGGCACCTTGCAGTTCTGGGCCGCCTGACGAGCACTCTGACGCGGCGGGGGAACTGACGTAGCGCGCACCTTGGGTGGAGCAGAGCTGCGCTTGGACGGCGGCAGGCCGAGCAGCAGGGCCGGCTTGTCACAGAAGAGGCTTCGTGGGGCGACAGAGGATTCTGCAATCTCCAGGTGCTGAACTTGCTGCGTGACCTCTCCCAGCTGGACAGCAACCGTGGCCGCAGTCGTCGGCGTCTGGCAGCTGAGGAGGGCCGGGTTGTGGCACGCTCCGGAGAGCGCGGGACTGAAGACGTCCAGCATCTCCACCGCTTCCTTGGCCCTCCTCTTCTTTGAACCCTCATCAAAGTGGAGGGGCACGGCCATCGAGGCCGCAATCATCTCATCAAGATGGGCCGCCACGACGTCTCCTGGGGGCAGGGGGCGGGGAGTGCCTTGTCAGTCGTGGCGAAGAACTCCTCCACGCCGTCGGGGGCCGACGCACGTGCGGAAGGAGTTGGCGTGGGCACGTGCACCTGGCTTGCCAGGCGCTGCTTGCCGGTCTTCTTCTTGCTTGGGTATGCCTTGCCGGACGATCGGTCGCGGCCACCATGCTGGCTGTGGTTTCTAGAGCTTCCAGAGCGGCGGGAGGGAGGGGAGCGGCTGCGCTGGCGCACTCTGCTAGTGGCCCCGTCCGCTCCCAACGAGGCGTTGGAGCCGCGCCCGCGTCCAAGCAGCGTGTCCTTCTAGGAGCGCCGGCCGCCGCCGCCGCCTCCCATCCCGTCATCATTGCGGCGGGGGCCGCCACGAGGAAGGCCGCGGCAGCCCGTGTCCACCACCGGCACGCGCTGCAGACGGCGGTGACGCTCATCAGGCTGGCCATCCTCCACATGCATGGCCCAGGTGTCCGGGAAGGTGCGCGGCAAGTTGTCGTCGTGGTCGGAGTTGGAGGAGGGCAGGCCGCTTTGAGCTGAGTGGGAGGAGCGCGATGAGCGGGGGACCAGTCCTCCACCCTGTTTACGTGAATGAGCAGGTCGTAGCGCTCGGCGCCGGGCGGCAGGGCGACACGTCGGTCGGGCGGCGAGTGGCCCTCCATCTCCTCGACACGGCCGGCGCCCTGAGGAAGCTTCCAATAGGTGAGCCGGGTGGGGATGAACGCCATGTCCCAAACCCACACCCAGCAAGCGAAGGTTTTGGTGTGGTCGCGCTCCAGCGTGCGGCTGTCGAGGTGGTCGATGCGCACCTTGTCGCCGAACACCTCTTGGATGCCCTCCAGGGTCCAGTACTGCTGAGGCAGGTGCTCGATGACGCAGCAGACGTGGAGGTTGAAGATGTTGTGGCCAGCATGGTCGTTTTCGCCCCAGGGCGCGATGTTGAAGTTGACGCCGTCGACGCGCAGGGTGCCGCGGCGCACCGCGTTGTCGTGGTGGGCTGGCTGGGTGAAGATGAAGAAGAAGTCCTCCGGGTTGTGCGCCGTCACCCGCAGGTGGTGCGGTGGTTCGCACAGCTGCGCCTCAAAAGCGCGGCCTACCGCCATGGGCGAGGTGGCGCAGACCCCGTCGGCCGCGCGCAGCGTGACGACGTGGCGGCGGAGGAAGAAGACGCTCTGCTCGATGGCCGGGGTGGATTCGCCGACCTTGTGGCTTGCGCGAGGGCGCCTGGCCGGGTCGACCAAGCTGAGCTCAGCCATGTCAGCAGCCGTCGGGGAGAGTGGGGCCGGCAGCGACGGAGGCGGGGTGGGGAAGCGCAGGCGAGCGTGGACAGAGGTGGGAGGAGGGAGCGGACCTATCCGACTAGAGGCAGGGCCGCCATGGCCGTTGCATGGATTTTGGGGGCACTCTCTAGCAAAGTGACCGAAGAGCTCGCAGATCACGCAGCGGAGAGGGTCACGGCAGTCCTTCCTACGGTGGTGCTTGCTGAGGCAACAGAAGCAGCGGAAGCGGCTTAAGAAGGCCTCCCGCCCACCCACCACATTGAAGTCCCGCCGCCGGTCCGAACACGGAGCCACGTTCTTTTTTGCAGAAACCAGCGGATCCAGGGCTGCCTTGCGGGTTTTGCGCGAGGAGACCTCGGTCCAGTCACCATCCATTCCCAAAGAGGAATGGTCAACCACTGGGGATGGGACAACGATGATGGATTGAAGGCGTCGGGCTGGGGGGGAGGTGTTGATATCCGTCGGGTCTTCCGAGGTAGGCGCCTTGGAGCAATCACCACGCAGCAGTAGACGCGGCGGGGCCGCCAGATCCGGGCTTGAAGATGCGCCAGGGCCCGGGATCTCGGACGGGGAGGGAGAGGGTGGCGCCGGACAGTCCCGCGGGTCCGAGCCTGGAGCTGGGCAGCCACGCGGATCGGAGGCGGGGACAGGGCGACGGGGCGGCGCGCCCATGCTAGGCGCGGGGGAGGTGGCCGCCGCGGTCGGAGCGGCCAGCGGCGCAGAGGGGAAGGGTGGCTACCTAGCAGAGGAGAGAGCTTGGGGAATGTAGACTATACTCGCGCCTCTTGAAGTTGTCGACAATGCCCGCTCGGGCCACGACACGCAACTCCGGCCCTATTGGATCGTGTGTGCCCCCCTCCCCTTACCCACACCACCATCATGGCCCGGGCACCCTTGCCTGCCCAGCGGGCATCCTTCCGACGATGACAACCAGAACGCAACGCCACTGCTCTTGTGCCACATGTCATCGTTGGGCAGGGCGGCAAGTCTGCCCAAAGCCCCCCCACACACACACACACGCGCGAGCGCCCGAGCTGGGGTGACTACCTAGGACGCTTCGATCAGGAAGCGGCGACCATGGTTCCCTTGTCTTGTGCGTATGGATCTCATGGGGACCCTATAGATGGCTGACACACTGCCAACAGGCATTGCTTATCGCCTTTGGTTGCCTTCCGTCGCCGTGCCTTCATCTCCAGGTTTACTCCATCATGGTTGAAGGATTGTTGCTTCTTGTGCCTTTCCAGAGGTCATCGCGCCTGCGAAGGCAGGGACCTAATCCGATGCACGAGTTGCCTCCACTTTGTCCATAAAGCTCATTTATGTCGTGCAAAGCCTTGCAACGACTGGTCCACGACTCCGCGATGTGTTGCTCCACCGTATACACCCGCCGATGATGCAATCTGTGTTGTAGATTATGACTGAGCTACAGGAGATGTGTGAGAAGTTTTATTCGCCTCTATCGTTGGTTATGGGGGCGGCAATTAGTGGCTATTACTCTCGAGGTGGCATCATAAAATATGTCGTCATTGCCTCATGTGTCGGCTATCTTTAGGAGCAATGATATCCCTGAGGTTGTGGCTCTGGTCCATCCCATTGACCAGGTTGGTCCAGTGGGTGACGAGGTTGTGACACCCTACGCTCTGGTACCTGTTGCTGGCGCTATCTTTGCTAGAAAGCTTTGAGAATTGGTCGCCAAATTGGAGGTTGCTAACCCTGGATCTAGCCATGTGGCTGGTTGCCTCCCATAGGAGAAGGCAACCAGGAACAGGAACAAGTGGGTGTGAGATAACCATCGTTCCAGAATTTTGAAGAACAAATCATTTCGGAACAAAAGCAAGAAGAGTGGCGCCATAGGGAAGGCACCGGCGGCTGCTTTATGGGTGGTTCTCTTCTTTTCGGGTTGTCATGTCTCATGTCTCCGTCGATGTGTTTTTATGGGGGTTCCTTTGTGGTGTTGTGATCCATGGGCATTTTTGCTTGTAGCGGGTTGGGGTGTTTGTTTGTCTGGAGGTGGTCGTGGAGATTCATGATTTAGGAGTAGAATGCATGTGGTTATGTTGTAACGATTTTCGCCTGGTTTCTTACAATTCTTTTCTGCTTAATTAATTGGCGAGGCAAATCTTTGTCCTTTCACTTAAAAAACACATCTCGGTACGTGTTGCCGTTTTCATTAGCTGCATCAAGAGTCAATGGACCCATGCCTTTGAACGTTGGAGGTAGCACCACAAACGAATTCAACTCGTAGTTTTAAGATGACCTATATTTTTTTTAGAACTTATGTCATGTTAAAAACACAATATTTTAGATATTTCATACCGCCTAAACTAAAGCGCATGCACCTACAAAGATTTGAGACTTTAACTTACAGTGAATCCCCACCAACCAGTTTCTGAACATATTAAAAGGACATGTGTGTAATATTTTATTTTTGTAAGAACATTATTGTAAAAGCTTGTTTATCTAATATACATAATCTTTGGCTTTTTCAAGAAAAAGGTATACTCTATATGGGAAGTACGCCATAGGAAGGTGGCAAACAGGCAAGGGAGACAGAGTGCTGCATTATTTCCTCGCTGTCACAAAAACAACAGTTTTTCTTTACATTTTTAGCATCTAGGTTTTGTCAAGTTACCTTTCGCTAAGATCACTCATTTGTCCAAGTACCGGGACTTGAGTTACCGAATAATTTCGCCATCATTGATGAGGTCCGCATATGTATATTTGATAGAGAAGATACTTGAAGTATCTAATTTTAATCGGAAAATACTAGGGTCTTTTTTTTGAAGAAGTACTCATATATTAACTAAACTAGGAGTACAAACATCCCCACACAATTATAAAAACACATCGATGTCCTTAGGGAAAACGATTTCATCCACCTTAGCAAGTTGATGGCCGCATCCAAAAAAAAGCATCTTCAGCCGCATCCAATTATAAAAACGGTCCAATCGCGTCCCCATGAGCCCAATCTTCGCCGGTTAGGCCTGAAATTGGCGCTGGCGGATCCAGGCCGAACCCGGCGCGCTGGGGGGCACCTGGGGGCGCCGGGAGAATCATTTTTTACGCGAAAGAACGGCAGGCCCGCCGAGTCAACGACCCCCGCGCATCATCGTCCTCATCGCCTCGGTTTCCCGTGGGGAATCAATGCCAAGGCTGCCGCCGGTCAGCCTTCCATTGATTCCTCACGGGCGGCGCATTGCCGCGACGCGCCCCCTCCCGCCACGTGTACACATGTTTGCCGCCTCCCGGCCCTATAAAAGCCGCCCCCCTCCATCGCCGGTGGACGCACTCGCCCGCAACCCCCTCTCTCGCCGTCGACGCCCTCTCTTCCCCTCTCTCCCGTCTAGCCACCACGTGCACGCCCCGTCGATGGGAGAGCAGTTCCCCGGCGATAGAGCGGCGGCCAACGGCTTCGGCCGCCGTCACCTGCACGAGTGGGAAGCCCACCTCCTCCACCGGCCAAACCAGTCCACCAGGGCGACCCCGGGCAGGGGGTCCAGTAGGGACGGCCGCAGTGTGAAGAAGGAGAAGGAGGACGACGACGGCGTCGACTACGACGCCTTCAGCAAGCTCTTCGGCCTGTAGACGCGGCAGCGGCAGTTTTTTTCCTTTTAGTAGATTATGTTTCCAATGTGTAAAAAGACTGTGGACGCCTAAATATCGCCGAATCTATGTCGTGTTTGCCGAATCTTGGCTGACTTTTAGCCGAGTATGTTTTTGAAAATATTTACAAAACGTTGACTGGGGGCGACGGCTTGGAACCCGATCGCCCGCACGCCAAAATTATCGCTGGTTCGCCCCCAAGGCGGCGCTATTTTCAGCCCCTGGGGGGCCGAACGGCTGGAGATGCTCTAAGCTTAAGGCACTCATGTTGTGTACTTGTGTCACACACCAATGTGAGGTTGAAGTACTGAAGACTTCAGCGTGGATTAGAGTGTACGGCCTGTATCAGTATCGCCTGCATCGTGCCCGGCGTGCGGCAATATCTGGCGGCCCGAGGAGGTCACACTACGAGGCCTAACTTTCTTTGCTTATGCTCGCAGCAATATCCTAATTAGGACATCTATGCATGCAATGCAATGCAATGATTATTCAGTTGAAAATTTCAGTTTAGTTTTCAAATGAAGTGTCGGCCTTCCTCATTTCACTTTCCTTTTACATAGAGCGAACTGCCTTTTCTTCTTGCTGAAAGAAAAGAAGGGTGCAGATAACGTACGCAAAGCACAAAATGGTCAGCGATCACATGTTCGGACATTACAAAATTGAGGTGATCCATCCACCATTGCACACTTACATGAAAATGAGCCTAGAGATATGTTCAGACTGCAGGTTCAGATCATCAAACTTGGCGACCATGTGTTCAAGGATGTACGCCCCTGTTGTACTGCACGCAATGATGCCGGCGACGAAGATGGGTATAGAGCGGAGACCGGAGGATCACATCTGCAGGCTGGTGAAGGTATGACAGAGGACAGTGGAATCATGGCTACACGAAAAGGAGGAGCGCCCCGAAATGACACGCGACTCGCGCGGCGACTTCAGAGGCGATCGCGAAGATAAACACCACATCGACGACGATCTCCGCACCAGCGACGCTCTCCGCAACGGCGACGATCTCCGTGCCAGCGACAATCGTCGCATCGACGACGAACTCTGCGCGGGCGATGAACCTCGTGCCGGCGACAACCTGCGCAAGGGGCGCGACGATCACCACATCGGCGGCGAATTCCGAGTGGGGGACGACGGCCACCGCTTCGACGACGACCGCATCAACGACGACCACATCGACGACGACGATCGCATCGACGACGACCGCATCGACAACGACAGCAAGGGGGAGATTGGACTCCTGGAGAAACTCCGCGGCGAAGTTCCCACGCGCAACGGCGAGCCGAGGGGGGATGATGTGATCGAAGACGAAACTTGGCGGGTTCTGTACATACCTAATCTACTTCATGCGGGGATTTTGCAATACAGAAGAGGAATCCTTCTCATTTAAGGTACGATTCGACGAATTTTGTTGATAGATGAGGAGGGGAGGATTATTGACAGTAGAGGCTTGAGAGATCGGGAGGAATTTTTATGGAGCTCGGTGGTGTGGTTGCCTTGCCACGTGGCTCGGATTAGCGAGGAAGCTGGATTGGAGGCTGAGAGCGGCGGCGGGGATTTCGAGGGAGGCGGACGCCATGAATGCGGGGGGAAGGTGGGAAATAAATCCTCCACCCCCGGAGGCGAGACGACCCACCCGAAGCAAAAAATCCCCATTCCCCCCAACTCATCACATTCCGATCCAGAGAGCGGAGAGGGCGACCTTGGCGACCAGGGCCGATTGGCGGATGAAGATGGAGCGGGCGATGGTGGAGCTCGCGAGCGGAGACGAAGCGAAGCTGGAGAGGGCGAGGGAGGTGGTGTCCTGGTTCGCCACCAGGGAGGAGATGCGGAGGGCGGTCAAGAGGGTATTCAAGAATCTGACAGTAGAGGAGGACGAGCGGCTCACCCCGAATGGGATGACCACTCCGACTGGTGCGCCGGTGAGCTCGCTGGCGGCGCTGGTGTGGGCTATGGAGGAGACAGAGAGTGGAAATCAAGCGCAGAGGAGGAAGTGGTGGGCGTTCAGATCTCGACGCTGCTTCCCCGCTGGCCCGGAGGAGTTCGTCATGGGGGCTATGATGGCCATACCCACTCCTGGGACTCACTGGGTACCCATTCAGATCGAGGACAGTAGGACAGAAACAGAGGAGGAGCAGCCAGATCTGGGAGAGGGGACGAGCCAGATGGTGGAGGAGAAAGGAGAGGGGAGGAAGACG
>CM038681.1:538470355-538678027 GCA_021605205.1 Aegilops longissima | reverse complement strand
TGCTTAGACGCAGAGAAAATGGACTGAGGGAGTACTAGAATAGAGGCTAGACATGAGACTAGATGCGAGGAAGCAACGCCTACTTTTTTACACTCAAGAAGAAAGAAGCACGCAAGATCGAGCCTCCGCAGATCAACAATGAATGCATCGAGAAGGCACTAATCCAACTTACAGTGAGTAGTAAAATGTATTCTTGTGGTTCTTGTTTTCTTTGGTCTTGCTTTTCTAGTCAAAATTATCGTTGAGTTCGTGCAAAACGGAGGTCCGCTTGGGGTCGGTGCTGAGTTGGCCTTACAAGTGGGACCGCAGCTAAGGAAACCGACTATCGGCAAACCCCCACCTCGCCATGGCATGATGGCTGAGTTAGAGAAACGATGAGGTTGAAGAGATTGCTCTAGCACGGACTCCAAGAAATATGGTGTCGATGGAAGTCGTGCTGGTGGCGCAGCCGCACTTCCGGACGTGAATGCTTGTTCTCGCCCATGCCACCCTACTACTCCTACTACTTACTATATAGTACTACTAGTATCGAGGATTCGAGGTGCTGGTTACGAGTACAATATGGCTACAAGAAAACACCCGCACGACGCTGCTAAGCATGTGAAGCTAGTACAAATAGTGTACTACTATTGTTGATTGGCCTCATCCGATAACCTGTTGCAATGCACGCATAATTATGTATTTCGAAAATATTTTTTGCCTCGTCCGCACCACTCACTCACGTAAGAAACTCAAAGCCATTCATAAATTTAGTAAGTTTATCACAGGCATATCATTTTATTACATACAATCATCAACCCACATCGACAACGAGGATACATTATAAATACTAAAGTTTTCACCACACAACAAATAACAAGCAATGAAATGAACTTCAACTCAACCATTCCTCGGTTGAAACGCTTGCTTTGAACCACAAGTGATTCTCTCGACGGGCCATCCATTGTCGATCCGAGACCAACGCAGATCGATCATCCGTGCTGAAGCGGCCTACTATATCAGCATTCGTGGTAGGGAACCACCCAAATGTCCGAGGTATAGACACGCTGCTTCTCATAAATGGTAGTAACATTGTGTCAACAGCAGTTGATCGCTTTTCACCATCATTGATAGTTTTGTCCAAGGAAGAGCAAGTTTTCCAAGACTATCAATTCTGTACTGTGGAGAAGGAGTTGGCGCTAGCACACTAGTATCCATCCGAATACCATGCAACGGGTGTTGAATAGGTCCCGAGAGTGCAACCATGGGAGACTACACCGCTTCCTTAGCAGTAACATCATCATGTGGGTTGTATACACACGAGAAGAGGTGATCCATCGGAATTAGTTGCCAGGCGCCAAATAGTATATGGGCGCTGCTCGTCCTCATGCTCGTGATCATCACCATCATCATCTCCCCCTTGGTTATAAAAATCTTCAAGTATAGGTGGTGGAATGTTCACAGGACCTTGGAAACACAAGAAGAAGGTTAATTAGTAAGGCTGGCCATAGTGGGGTAACATAAGTAGTATCATGCACTTGGGACTCGCAAACATGCTTATGTGGTGCAATTAAGGAAGAGAGAGATGGTTATAGTAACATAGGTAGATACCATAACATAATAAATGTGATGCTACTATGTGTCATGCATGGCAATAAATGAGACCACCTATGGTACTAATCTAAGATAGTATGACTATAGAGGTAGTAACATAAACTAGTAACATATGCATGTTACTAGTCTAAGATACTATGACCAGCCTCAAGGGAAACTTGCTAACCCGCATGCATGTGGATGAAACAATTATAATTACGGTGGAAGACAAACGTATCAAACAACGAGGATGCTATGTAAAAACAAAGTGCCACGAGTGGTGGCAGCAAACACAAGGCCCTCAGATTGAATTGCATCACAAGACTCATCCGTACGTAAACTGATTTTTGAGCAATATCCATCCAAATAAACCACCGAGGACGGCAACAAGCTTGTCGAAGATAGCAACAACTTCATAGTTGTTGTAATTCCAAGAGCGGTTGGGAACTCGAGAAATTGCTATCTTCCGAGAAGACAGTCACCATGATTGTATTTGAACGCATACAATACCGTGTGCTCAACCTCCGGGCAGTCCGCTGAGATTTTTGAAGTGGAACCCGTCACGAGTGTACACATTCACAAGTTCCCACTCGCAGCTTGGACCCAATGTAAACAACCCAATCTCCATTTGCGCTGCCAAGCCTTTGCCCTCAAGCGATGGCATCTTAACATCATACGATCATTATCAAGCGCATCAACTTGCATAGGGCGAGGCCTCCGCTGTGACGGCGCCACCATCGTGGTCACGGCGAAGAAGATAGGGAGATCAAACCGCCCCTTGACTCTTGGGTTCCTTGTAATGATGTTATTAGTTGAGTCGAGAATGGGCTTGAACGAACCTGCCATGCTAGCCGAGGTGATGACGTCGCACCGATCAATGAGTTCCTCCACCACGCCATCTTTCGATCGGGCAAGAATAACGGGTCGCTTCCGCCTGTTCCTCCATGGAGAAGACGACGAACAATGGCAGAAGAAAGGGTGAAGGGCTGAAGGAAAATGGAGGAGGGAGAGGAAGAGCGCATGACAAGTTCCAAATCGAGAGGGAAAGGCGAAGAGTCGGTGGACGGTTGCCGCTTGCCACGGTTCACTTAAGGGGCGCCTGCCTACACGCCGGTTCGAAATACCCTACTACTCGCCGCCGCCTCACCGATATGTTGAACGGGACCACATGTCAACAAAACATGGTGTGTAATTTCGCAAATGCGATCCGCCACGCTGGCCCGAGGTGCCGCATTAGTTATCGACTTTTATTTTTTAATGGCGCGCTGCTCAGTTTTGAAGCACGACTAACTCGGTACTATCAGACGCAGAGAAAATATAAACTACTCTACCACTACTCCACCTCCAAAGATTAGTAGTATAAAGAAGATATATAGGCCGAGCTTCAGCCGCTTCTTGCCAAGGGCTGCCCACTTGCTTCTCACACTACCACCCTCTCTCCAGATCTAAAAAGACGGCCCTCTCTCCTCCTCACCGGTGGTCACAGATCCACCGGGAAGAAAAGGACGGCAGCATTGACGACTCGCCGTCGGCGAAGCGAGGTCATGCGATCGACGACAAGGCCGCTCTTCGCACCTAGCGCCATGCTGGATGGCCTCCGGCCCCAAGCTCACCGTCAGTAAAGTGGGGATGACGACCACGAGCGTAAACCACTTCCTCGACCCTCGTGTATGCTACTCTTTTCAAACCATACCCTTGTTCTATTGCCCCATCCGCACGCTGTTGCATGTGGATCTTTTTCCACTCCACCATCTTCCCAATTTGTTATTCTTCGCCGCTGGCCACGCAGATTTAAAAACCATAATTTGCACTATTAAAGGAAACCCTACTTCATGCGACTAATGCATGTCCTGGGTTGAATAAGGAAAGGAAGGAGACTGATCGCCCAAGAGAGTAGGCATTGAACCCAAGATCTAGGTTGAAAAGGGGAAAATCAGTAGCTAAGGAACGAGTCTCGTGGTCTCTTGGTTGAAGAAGGGTAGAAAGGCATGACAACGCAATAGAGAATGACCAGGTCGATCGGTTTATTGTCCTCACATAGGAAAAAGGTGGCTAAAGAGAACAAAATGGGACGAATCCACATATGCTGCCTAGATATTTGTTGCTCGGGCAACCATACCTCCTCACCACTGCGTCCGTGGATGTCGGGAAGCTGATCGTAACTCCACTTAACACCTATGGACAAGCGGACCGAGCCCCTTTCGGTTCGGTTGGGGGCGGAGGTCGCATTTAAGAGCAGATCGAGGCGATGCACACGAGCAGCTTTACTCCAGCTTCGGAGCTCTCCTGAGAGATAATACTCCCACCGCTGCTTGTCTGATTGTATTGTGTTCTTGCTAGAGAGCTATGGTAGCTACAAGACCTAGCATGAGTGTCTCGGTTTCAATGAGTCCAACCCCCACGCGCATGGGCCTCCTTTTATAGGCTCAAGGGGTCACCAACAGTGGCAACGTAGACAAGGGCAAAGTGGGAAAATGAGTTGCGTTGGTACAACTACTTTGTATAGTGTATTCTACCTAACTCGATGGCAAGGGACAAAAGCATTAAATGCCCGCCCATGTCACCTAAACAAAGGCAGAAGGGATCGCTCAGGTGCCACCGCTGCCACGATGGCACTGCTGTCAGCCGCTATCGCTGCTTCTCCGCCGGGTCAGACAGCCTTTCTTGACACGCACGCCGAATGGTCCCATGGCTACATCGCTGGTGGATGAGCTGGAGCGAGATGAAGAGTGAGTTGTTCGTCGCGGCAAGCGCTTTGCCGCGGGCTGAATTTTGTCGCGCCTTTAAGCTTGTCGCCATCGAGCCTTCCCGCAAGTTCCTCTTGCAGGGTCTTGTCTTCACGTGCCTTGAGTATTTCTTCCGCAAGAAGCCTCTGCCGGGTCTTGTCTCCTTGGCTTAAATACTTTGTTCTTGAATGGCTTCAAAGGAAAATGGAGGACCTTTCGTCACTAGGCAAGCTTTTGCCGCTGGTGCTGAATCGCCTGCAGCACGAAGTTCGGGATACTAGGGTACCCTACTCTAGTACACCGGTCAGAGCCCCTGTGCCCGGGCCACACACGGTGCCGAGCGCTGTTGGGCCAAGCCAAAAAACAAGGTACGGCACGCACGGCCTAGATCACCCCTGCACCCTGTTCGGACTCCACCACGCCCCCACGAACAGCACGCGCCAAACGTGGGGCCGTGGGAGAGATCGTGGGGGGCTTTTAATTGGAAAGCGGAATGTCCGCTCTCTCCTCCTTATAAACAGGGGAAACAGGCAGGTCGCCCACCTCGCCATTTGCTGCCCCATCTCTAAAAACCACCGCCGCCCCCCTTCTTTCTAGTCTCAAGAGAGCAACGCCCGCATCCCCATCGCCACTGGGCCATCAATGCCGCCGGCCTCTCCACCACCTCCGCCATGGCTCAAAGCCGACAAGGGAAGGGCGGAAGTCGTCGAGGCGCAGCAGCTCATGGAGCTGAGAAAGGAGCGGTCGCCCCCCAGCTCGACGCAAAGGAGCCGAGGGAGGGCTACTACCTCTTCTCGTCGACGGAGACGCTGGTGCATCCGCTACACGAAGGGGTATTTCTCACCGCAGATCGTAGTTGGTTCCGAAGGGTACCCTTCTTCAAGGCTTCTTTCTATTATGGGCTCGCCCGCCTTCTTCTCAATTCTTCGCGATATCATGAACACCTCCACGGCTTTGCCTCCTTGATTTCACCCCAATGCTGTCTCGACTATGGCAGTTTTCGCACACCTTTGCGAAAAACTTTGTCGGAGTCCACCTAAACGTAGCCCTCTTCCGCCACTTCTTCATGCCCCTGCCGAGAGAGGAGAGCCACTTGCCGGAGGGATTGCATGGATCTCCAGGATCGCAAGAAAGAAGCCTATTCGAAGGAGAGCTCCGCAGCAAGTGGGAGGAGTGGAGAGCCGATTGGTGTTGATCGCTGAGGAGAACCCGCAGCCCTTTCACTACCCAGCGCCTAAACTCCCATAGTGTGCGGCAACGATTGGAGCAACTTGGCGCCGGAGGATGCTAGGTTGAAGATTGCCGTGACTCGGATCTTGCGCCAAAGCTTGCCGGACTCACCGAGGCACTGCTATGCAGATTTCTTCGGCCGAGACGCTTCCCTTGCAGGAGAGGAGGAGACATGCTTGGGAGTTCCAAATGCGGCGGACATCATGAGGCTGCGACGGGCCTCAACCGAATTTCACCGCCTTGGAGTTGGATGCGATGTCTGCCGAGCTGTTCAAGCACGACACCCGATCACCCCGAGTGGTTTAGGTTGCCGAGGGAGTCGCCCCATTGTGCAACAACTTCGCCGACCGCATCCGCGTAATGATGCCGCAGCGATTCGCATGGGATTGTTCCAACTCGCAAGAGCCTTTCAAACGATGTCGCGGCGGCAGTTCTTCGATAGCTTGGAAGAAGTGCCCATCCGCCTCGACGAAAGCGTAAGTGGCTCACCCGCGACACCACCGACGCCGAGATGCGGCAGCGCCGCCAGGCCGGAGGAGGTGGCAGCTGCCGGGCGAATTTGGATTCACCGTGGAGGAGGCAGAGGCAGCAGAGGCGGCAAGCCTTGCCGACGAGAGGAGCTTGCCGCTGGGAGGAGCAGGCCGAGCCCGGTTGAGCCGAGCGAGTCTCGCCGAGGGCGCCTCCACACCTTCAAGTAGCTTGTCATGAGCGGAGCCCACAGCCCACCAAGAAGGCGCTCCACAAGGCCGGGAAGTGACGGGCGGCAGACGGGCTAACAGCCAGCACACGGCGGGGCTTCCACCGCTGGTAAGCATGCTGCTGCTGAGCACCCCACACCGCCGCAAATAACCGAGGCGGATCCTCTCGTGCCACTGGCTGCCACCCCGCCAAGCGGTCAAGAGAAACTACTCCGCCGCTCTTCGCACCGGAGGCGAGCCGAATTTGATCTCTCCGCCAGCTCCGACGAGGGAGAAGAAGAAGAAGAGTAAGCTTCTATGTCTGTGCTTGTATTTCTTCAATTTGGTTGCTTTGTCTTGTATCTGATTTGGTTCATTCTGAACTCTTTTCCTTTCGTGACGCCGACCCAGAGAGCGCCGAAGAGAGCCAAGACCTGTGTGGTTGTCATCGAGGACGATCCCCCTGCGGGCAACAGGAGGCGCTGCTCGAGACCCCCTTCCCGACCCGCAACCCTTTCAAAGCAGCCCCAAAGACAGCCCCAACAGAAGTATATGGTTTACTTCTTACGGTTAGGTGTGCATGGGTGCTCCTTCTTGCCGATATCCGACTTGTTGATTTGTGTAGGAGCAGAGCAGCCTCATCAGAGTGCCCAAGCCGCCTCCCGAAATACCATCTGCTTCGACTTCACCGCCAAGGAGGATTCTCCGCAAGGAGCGCCTCCGCAATAGAGACTTCTCCGCAAGGGACAAAGCACCAGGATCCTCCTGGTCGAGACCACGGCTGCAGATCCCATCGCAGTAATCCTCTTGCCTGAAAATTTCCCTTGGGTTCTTTTTTTCTTCTGCTCCTTCTTTTCAACATTTGCTTGATTGTTCTTTCTTTTTCGATCGCAGATCCATCTTCCGCAGAGCCGATGGAGACTGAGGTTGCCGGCGAGGAGGACGCGCGCGGCAACACTGACGATGTCGCCACCATGGAGGAAGAGAGGCGGCGCCGATGGGTCCGCAGGAGGCCGCTAAGGCTACCGCCGCAAAGGCCGGGCGAGGGGTCTGTGATCGTGATCGACGACTCGAGGTCGCAGGAGCGCCAGCGCCACGCCGACCGCCGATCCCTCCGCCATCGTGCAGCAGCTGCTGCCCAAAGAGCCCCAGCCCGGCGCTTATCTCGAAGGCCGGCGACGGCGTTTTCATCAAGCTCCCCGGCGCCGAGCCTGTGGCGCCGGCCGAAGGGGAGACCTTTGACGAAGAGCTGCTTGCTCTCCGCTGGCGGTCGCTGGTTGACGCGCCAAGCAAAGCAGCAGCGGCGAAGTCTCGAGGAGGAGCAGCTGTTGAAGAAGTCAAGTTGTCGCTTACCGCTACTCGACAAGCCAAGTTGGAGTCCCGGAAGCACTTGTCGCGAGGGCGGAGCAGACATGGAGAAGCGCCAGAAGAGCTCCGGCGCCAACCAAGAAGCTCTCCTAACGTAGCGTAAGAGCGGGAGCGACTTCGAAGAGCGCACAACCTTCATCCTCGAGAAGGCTGAGGTCGAGGAGCAGCAACGCTTGTTGCCGAGAAGCTATCTCGCGAAGAAGGCGAAGTTGGCGCAGCGGAAGATCAATCTTGACAGCTATGAGGAAGAGCTTACGCGCCGAGCAATCAATTGGCGGAGCTCTCAAGGAAGCAAAGACGCCGCTGCAGCCTGCCGAGGCCGCCAAGAAAGAGTTGAGACAAAGTGACGCGGCTGGAGGCCGCCTCCGTAAGAGCGGGCGAGGAGCTTGCTGCACTCAAGCACGAGCACGAGAAGGACGCCTACACTCTGGCGAGCTGCGTGGTCGCCTCGCCGAGAGGAGCAAGGAGCTCAGCGCCGCCAAGGACTCCAAAGCAGATCTTGAGCTGAAGCTGACCACCCGATGGAGACGCTGGACGGTGCCAAGGAGCGGGAGGTGGGTCTGCTGGAGAAGATCAAGGCCAACGAGGAGCTGCCGGGCGAAGTGCATCGCCGCCTGTAGCACCTTCCGGGAGAATGTGGAGCTCTGGATCAAGGTCTTGTGAATATCGCCGCCGCCATCGACAAGGAGCTGAGGAGCTGGGATGGTGGATCTCGGTACTCCTCCGACGAGCGCCCAACCCAGCGCCAAGCTCAGCTTATTCCTCAAGGGCGCAGTGACGGTTCTCCAATGCGTCCGGAAGAGATCCCAAAGCAGCTGGCCGAGGAATCGCGCCAGATCTGTGCGGAGCTCTCTAAGGTGTTGATGAAGGTGGCCTTCCGCAATCCAGGCCTCAACCTCAACGGGCGCCCTCGTGATCCTTGCCGCCAGATGCCGATGTGGAGGCGCCAAAGCCCTTGTCGCACCCATTGTGGACAAGGTGGGCAAGATCAAGTGGGTTGATGGCGCACTCGCAGAGACTAGGCCGCCAAATTTATCTTTCCCTTGTCGCTGCTGATCATGTTTAGGAGAACAATTTATTATATCTGTGACAAGTTATTTTGTAATATAACTTTATCTTAGGCAATGGTTGCAATGTTATTTCCTTTACTTGATTCCTTCCTTTGTATGTTTGTGCCCTACGCTTTTAGGGAACTTGTCGGCGCGGGCACCTTTGCCGCAAGCGCTGAGTGCGGAACGTCAAGAGCTTCTGGCGGTGCCGCCGCCCGACAAGCAACCTTGTCGCAGCTAGTTGCAGCTCACTTAAGTTGTTGAGCGGACTCGAAACAAAGTAAGGGCGCGACTAGCTACGAGTTAGGTTCCTCCGCGCACAGGTTTTCCATACAAAGTACTATCGTTCGAGGAAGATAACTTAAAGATTTAAAAACTGACTGCTCAAACTTTGGCAACTTAGCTTTTCTGTCTTTTGCTTCCCGATAAGGTGAAACTTCCTCGAGCAACGCTTGGTCCATGGCATTATCTTCTCCTTCCCCCCTGGTTAACTTGTGTGCAAGGGAACCTTCCTTTCTTTGAGAAAGAGAAAGAAGAGAAAATAAAGTTATGGAGCCTTGTGGCTCGTTATTGCTTACCGGGGGTGGATGCTGCACAAAATGTTAGACAACATATGCAAAAATGATTATGAAAGCATGTAGTTGACAAGTTGTGCGCAACACATGAGCTTTACTTATGCACGGGTCTGCGACGGCTTTGTACAAAGGATTACATGCAACATCGGCAAGACTTGTATAAGGTGGTTGCCGAACAGGTTCCGCAACCGCGCTTCTTCACGGGTAAAACTTACGAAGATGCTCAATGTTCCAGGAGTTGCTCACCGAATGCCATCTTCGGTCTCATGGAGCGCCGGCCTAGTGACTCGCTTTCACCCGATAAGGGCCTTCCCACTTCAAGGCCAACTTGTTGGAATTTTGGCGGACTGAACGCGCCAAGAACAAGGTCGCTTTCCTCGAGACTTCTCGCATTAACTTTATGGTTATGGTAGCGGCGCAAAGCTTGCTCGGTAACGAGCAGCTCAGACAAAGAGCTCAAGACGGTCCTCCTCAAGGAGAAGTAAGGCCATCTTGTCGCAGCTGCTCTTGCTCAAGCTCATCATAAGAGAGTACTCGAGGTGACCCAGATACGAAGTTCCGTGGGGAGAACTGCCTCGCTCCATAGACTAGAGCGAAGGTGTCCGCCGCTGGCTCGACGGCGCCGCCCCGACGACCAAAGAACCACCGGCAGCTCCTCAATCCAGCTTTCTTCCGCGACTTGTGCAGCCCGTCGAAAGTTCTGGTCTTGAGCCCACGCAGCACTTCAAGATTTGCCCTCTCCGCTTGACCGCTGCTTTCTGATGAGCAATGTAAGCGGCAGACCTTGGCGCCAAGATCTTGGACGATCGCATGAAGGTGCGGCTCAGGAATTGTGTGCCGTTGTCGGTGATGATCCCGTTAGGAATCCCAAAACGGCAAACAATCGACCAAGAACTTGATCGCCACTATGCTGTCACCTTCCTCATCGCTTCCACTTCCGCCACTTTGTGAACTTGTCGATTGCAACGCATAAGTACTCAAAGCCCCGGCAGCTCGGGAAAGGGGCCGAATGTCGAGCCCCTGCACCAAAATGGCCAGGATAAAGGGATCGCCTGGAGAGCTTGAGTTGGCTGGTGTATCCGCTGGAATGGAACCGCACGCTTCACACTTGGTTACTTGTGCAGTTGCATCCCGGAGGGCTGTCGGCCAGAAGAAACCTTGCCGGAAAGCTTTGCTTAAGAAGCGCTTCTTGCGCCAATGTGGTGACCACATATGCCTCCGTGTATCTCTGCCAACAGCTTCTGTCCATCTTCCCGGTGAATACACTTCAATTTCACCCCGTTGAGTCTTCTTCTGTACAGCATGTTGTCGACAAACTGGTACATACTTGAGTGCCGGGCTACTCTTTCCGCTTCTTCTTACTCTTCGGGAAGTTCTCCTGTCTGAAGGAAGTGGACAATCTGTTGTGCCCATGCTGGAGCTTGTGGCTCGACAACAAGGACTAAAGGTACATATGTCTGCCGCGGAACATCCGCTTCGACGGCAAGAACTCGCGGCTCGCCGAGCTTGATGTTCCCGCAAGCTTGCCGGAGCAAAACTTGTCGGGAGCGCTCGCTTCAACGAAACAAACCTAGGGCTTGTCGGAGCAGACTTCTCCTCAAAGACTTTTGGTGTTGAACTTGGGGACCTTCATGGGGCGCTTCGGCAGCTCGGCCGGAAGTAGTCACCGAAATCAACTTCTCTTCTTGTTCTGTCTCCGTTGATGGTGTTACAGCTTGGTTGAGTTAGCTTGAGCACAAAGATCCCTGGTTCCATTGTGTAACTTGAGGCGCGCGACTTTGACAGCCATCAAGAATATCATTCTCGAGCTCTTGAACATGTTCCATCTGCAGCCGCCAAAGTGCTCTTCTAGCTTTTCACTTCATCAACGAGGCTTCCATCAACGGACTCGATAATCTTTGTTCACTTGGCGGACGACAAGCTGGGAGTCACCCCGACAATGAGCTTCTTGATCCCAAGGTCTACGGCATTCGAGACCGCAAGCAAACCTTCATACTCAGCAGATTGTTTGTTGCTTGCTCCTTGGGAAAGTGCATTTGGACTATGTACTTGAGGTGCTCTCCGTGGGCGCGACTAGCAAAGACGCCGCACCGGGCGCCTTTGCAGGAGAAGGCACCATCAAAGTACATCAGCCACTCTTTGCTTGCTTCCTTGACGGGATGCTCATCTCTCGAATTTCTTCATCTTATGCTACGCCCATTCTGCTATGAACTCTACAAATGCTCGCTTTGGATAGTTGAAGTGCTTTCAAACTTGAGGCCAAAGCTTGACAGCCCAAAGGCCCACTCGACAATCCTCGCATGTTGCTTCGGATTTTGCAATATCCTCTTCAGGGAAAGCGAGTGACGATCTGTTATCTCATGTGCTTGGAAGTAATGGCGCAGCTTTCTCGAGGCCATGAGGAGGCCGAAAAGCAATTTCTGCACACCCGAGTACCTTGACCTAGCCCCTGCAGAAGGGAACCGACAAAGTACACCGGGCGCTGCACCATCCTTTCTCAGATCTTCTCGCATCGCTGCAGATCCGTCCTTGTCGGGACCAGAGCTTGTCGGTGAAGCCCCTTGCTTGTCGCTGGATGCACCTCGCCTTGGTTGTCGGCTCATCGCTCCGCCTCCCTTTCCACTACTAACGCAGCACTAACCATTTTGATTGGTTGCCGCTATATATAGCAGCAACTTCTCTTGTGGCCTAGGTGCGACAAGTATTGGAGTGGAGGATGTACCTCTTTAAGTCCTGCAGCGCAGCCTCCGCTTCGAGTCCATTTCATTGACCTGCTTTTTCAAAATCTTGAAAATGGCAGGCGCGCTCAGCAGACTCCAGAGATAAACCTCGCCGAGAGCAGCCACGCAACCGCAAGTTCAGACATCCTTGACGCGCTTTGGCGCTTCAATCTGCTCAATGGCCTTGATCTTGTCGGGATTGGCTTCAATTCCTCGCTGAGAGATGAAGAACCCGAGAAGCTTGCCGGAAGGGACTCCAACACGCACTTCTCGGGTTGAGCTTGAGGTTGATCTTGCGCAGATTTGCAAAGGTCTCATCTAAATCTTGAACCAGAGTTGCTTCGTCCTTGCTTTTGACCACTATGTCATCCATGTAAGCTTCTACATTTCGTGCATTTGCGGCTCAAAAGCCGCCATGGACTACTCTTGCAAAAGTTGAACCAGCATTCTTTAGCCCAAAAGGCATCCGTGATAAAACAGTATGTGCCACATGGGGTGATGAATGCGTTTCTCCTCATCCTCTTCTCGCCATGAAGATCGATGATATCTCGAGTATGCATCAAGAAATGAAAGCAAATCACATCCACCGTGGAGTCAACAATCTGTCGATGCGCCGCAAGGAAATGGGTCTTTGGGACAAGCTTTATTAACATCCGTGAAGTCGATACAAAGTCTCCATTTCCCATTTGCCTTGCGCATAACTACAGGATTGGCCAACCACGAGGATGGAGCACCTCCGAAAAGGCCCGCTGCTTCCAATTTCTTGATCTCTTCGCAATGAATTCTTGGCGCCCACCGCTCGCTTCGACTTTTCGCTTGACGGGCCGCGATGAGGACAGATAGCTAAGTGGTGCTCAATTACTTTCGGGAACACCGGGATGTCGACGGTTGCCATGCAAACACGCCGACGTCGCCCGCAGAAAGCAACGAGCGCCTTCCTATTTAGGGTCGAGAGTGGCACCGATGGTGAAGGTACCACCCTGCCGCCCTCCTTGGCGGGCACCTTCTTGGTCTTTGGCGGAGCTGCCATCGCCTTCTTGCACTTGCCGGTGGAGCTCGAGGGTGCGTCCTCGACGGTAGCGCAGCACCAAGAGGTGCGCTTGCCGGAGGGCATCGAGCTCTTACCGGACTTGGTCTTCTTCTTCCCCGGAGCTTCAAATGCAAGTGATTTGCTATCTGCTGTAGCTGCTGCCTCCCGGTAGATCTTGTCGGCGCAGATAAGAGCATCCTTCTTGTCGCCATGAACAGAAATGACACTTATCGGGCTCGCATCTTGAGCAAGTTGTATGCATAATGAGAGGCTGCCATGAACTTGGCGAGTGCCGGACGCCAAGTATCCCATTGTAAGGCAATGGAAAATCAGCGACGCCGAATGTGACCCTCTCAGCCCCGAAGTTTAGCTCACGCCAAATGTCACCGCAACATGATCTTCCCTTCGCTTGCTCCTTCCCGCATTGATTCCTTGAATGTGCCGCCTCTTCGAGCTCGCTGTCGTGGATCCAAGCTTCGAGCACCGCGAGGAGATCAAGTTTAAGCCCCGCCGCCAACTAGCATCTTGGTGACCTTGAGGTTGCGGATAGTTGGTGAGACCAACATTGGCAAGCACCGACCACAGCTTATGCGATCGTGGTGGTCCTCAATATCAAAGGTTATAGGCGGTTGGACCATTTCGTAGGCTTGCGGACTCTACGGATGGTTCTGCTGCATTAACTTCCCGCATCCACCGCTTGAGTTGGCGGTGTGAGGTATGCGAGAAGCACCGCCAACGCAGAGGACCTCCGTGGCTTTCTCAAACTCCTGCTCATCGATCTCATCGCCTTCCATATCTTCATCGCTGCCGCCGCCTTTCATCCTTGTCGCGCGTGGGAGGACTGTCTCCCTGCCGCTTGGCTTTGCCGCAAGGGCCTCCCCGCCGGTCGCTTGCTAACTCCCCAAGACCTTCCCTGGCTTTCTCCTTATCGCGCCAGACTCAGCCTTCGCTATTCAACAAGCTGCTCGACCTTCTTGCAGCCTCGAGGTCCTGGCCCTTGGTGCGGTGAATCTTGCAAGATCGCTTGTTGAGCTGTCCCGCTTGTCGGCGTCGCCACAGCTTGGCGGTCGGTGCCAGCCGCAACCTCCTTGCCGGAGCCACCAACTTTGGCTTTCTTGGCGGCACCACCGCTGCCGGACTGCTCGACAACCAGCACCTCTTTGCCCTTCTTCTTCTATTGTTCCGTCAGCCGCTCTTCTTCGCCGGGCGGTCTCCTCACTATCGATCCTGCTTCAGATTCTCTCCCCGAGTCTCCTCCTTCCTCAAGACGACGCACACTTGTCGGCCAGGCATACAACTCATCGACGCCCTTGACTTTGCACATCGCCATCTTTCCTCATCCCGCGGTTCCGACGCTCGATGAAACGCGCTGATCACCGCGCAGGTGGACATCGGATGTTGTAGTGCACACGGTGAATCTTCGAATGAACTTGGCGCAGGACTCTCCTTCCTTCGGGCGAGCAGATGAAGGTCGCTTCGCCATGAGGCTTGTGGTCGCCGTGAAGGCGCCGACAAACCGATGGCATAGATCTGCCCAAGAGGATATGGAGCTGTCCGCAAGTGCATGAGCCAAGATCTCGACATTGGGCTTGAGTACCGGGAAGTAGTTGGCGAGGATCTTGTCGCCTCGCCCCCGCAGCTTGCACCGTGATGGTGTAGATGCCGAGGAACTCCGACGGATGCGCCCCGCCATCGCATTTCTCCGCACGCCTGCTTGAAATTCTTCTTCATCGGGCCACTAGACTTGTCGCAGCTCACGAGTGAACGCAGGGCAACCTATCACAGACGGCAAGTCGCTCGTTCTTCGGGCGCATGCATATCGACAGAGGGCAGCAGCGCTGGTCGGATTGACGCCGCGCTTCTTCGGGCGCCGATGCGCAGTTCGAGCGCCTTCTTGTTGCCATTCTTGAAGAACTTGGCGCCGATCACGGCGAGCTCGTGGATCCGGCGACGCGGTGGAGTCACCGCCGAGGTGGATCCGACGAGTTGGTGATCTTGGCCTTCGGTGGGGAGTGCATGGTGGTTGCACTTCACAGGTTTCGCTACCACCGCTCGTGCCTTGTCGCCTTGCCGCCGCAGCGGCGTAGTTGGTTGCCGCGAACGCCGCCGCTGGCAAAGCCGATGAGACTTTGATAGTGGCCTCCATTCGCCGAATTTTGTCGGCCGTTGGAGGGTAGTCTAGAAGCGCTTGAGCTCGCCAAGGCTTCCGCCGGAGTGGTGGGTGGCAATGGCGAATGGTGCGAGGAGCGGATATGCTCGGACTTCTAACTATGTTAGAAGGAGCAGATCCCGCCCAGCGACCGTATTTCGCCGCAAGGCCAAAGATGTCGGGCGGCACGCTGGTCTTGAGGGCCTCGCGATCCTCCAGCTCGATCTTGATACAACGAGCGATGGTACTATGAATACCATGACGTTGTCGGTCCCGCGCCTCGAGATGGGCGCGCGTAACGGACGCCGAGGTTTGCGCTGCCTTGTCCTTGGACTTGGCAGCGACATGAGCTCCTCGCCGACGCCGTTCTTCGCGGCGCCTACCCCGCCATCCGCTTGCTCCGGTGGTGGCGGGATCGACGTGGACGGCTCCGCTGCCGCCAAGCTTCTTCTTCGAGGGCATGCTGATGAAGATGATGAAGATGTTGCTCGTGTGAACGCCGAATCAGGTTCACACAGCCTCGACGCTTCTACCGGGCGCCAAGATGTCGGGAAGTTGATCAGAACTCACTAACACCTATGGGACCGCGGACCGAGCCCCTTTCGGTTCGGTGGGGGGCGGAGGTCACACGAAGAGCAGATCGAGGCGATGCACACGAGCAGTTTACCCAGCTTCGGAGCTCTCCGGAGAGATAATACTCCTACTGCTGCTTGTCTGATTGTCATGTGTTCTTGCTAGAGAGCTATGGTAGCTACAAGACCTAGCATGAGTGTCTCTGGTTTCGAATGAGTCCAACCCCCTCTACGTTGCGCATGGGCCTCCTTTTATAGGCTCAAGGGGTCACCAACAGGTGGCAACGTAGACAAGGGCAAAGTGGGAAAATGAGTTGCGGTTGGTACAGCTACTTTGTACATAGTATTCTACCTAACTCTGATGGCAAGGGACAAAAGCATTAAATGCCCGCCCATGTCGCCTAAACAAGTGCAGAAGGATCGTCGGGGTGCCACCGCTGCCACGATGGCACTCCTGCCGCCGCCGCATCACGCTTCTCCGCCGGCTGCACACCTCTTGACACGCACGCCGAATGGTCCCATGGCGACATCGCTGGTGGATGAGCTGGAGCGAGATGAAGAGGGCGTTCGCCGCGCAAGCGCTTTGCCGCTGCTGAATCCTTTGTCGCTACCGAAGCTTGTCGCCATCGAGCCTTCCGCAAGTTCCTCTTGCCGCGATTGTCTTCTACGTGCCTTGAGTGGCCTTCCCGGCAAGCTCCTCTTGCCGGGGTCTTGTCTCCTTGGCTTAAATACTTTGTTCTTGAATGGCTCCAAAGGAACAATGGAGGACCTTGGCGGTCACTAGGCAAGCCTTGCTGGGTGTCAGAATCGCCTGCACGAAGTTCGGGATACTAGGGTACCCCTACTCTATAACCCACGGACACCTATGGGACCGGCGGACCGAGCCCCTTTCGGTTCGGTGGGGGGCGGAGGTCGCACGAAGAGCAAATCGAGGCGATGCACACGAGCAGTTTACTCCAGCTCGAGCTCTCCGAGAGATAATACTCCTACCGCCGCTTGTCCGATTGTATCGTGTTCTTGCTAGAGAGCTATGGTAGCTACAAGACCCAGCATGAGTGTCTCTGGTTTCAATGAGTTCAACCCCTCACGCTATGCGCATGGGCCTCCTTTTATAGGCTCAAGGAGTCACCAACAGTGGCAACGAGACAAGGGCAAAGTGGGAAAATGAGTTGCGGTTGGTACAGCTACTTTATGTACGTTGTATTCTACCTAACTATGACGGCAAGGGACAAAAGCATTAAATGCCCGCCCATGTCGCCTAAACAAGGCAGAAAGGACCGTCGTGGGTGCCACCGCTTGCCACGATGGCACTCTGCCGGCGCACATCGCTGCTCTCCGCTGGCTGCACAGACCTCTTGACACGCACGCTCGAATGGTCCCATGGCGACATCGCTGGTGGATGAGCTGGAGCGGAGATGAAGAGGAAGTCTGCGCTGCAAGCGCCTTTGTCGCTGCTGAATTTTGTCGCGCCTCGAAGCTTGTCGCCATCGAGCCTTCCCGCAAGTTCCTCTTGCCGGGTCTTGTCTTCACGTGCCTTGAGTGGCCTTCCCGGCAAGCTCCTCTCGCCGGGTCTTGTCTCCTTGGCTTAAATACTTTCTTCTTGAATGGCTCCAAAGGAACAATGGAGGACCTTGGCGGTCACTAGGCAAGCCTTGCGTGGGTGCTTGCAGAATCGTCAGGCACGAAGTTCGGGATACTAGGGTACCCCTACCTAGTACACCGACGGTGGAGGTACATCGCATCGGTGCGCCCACCGTCCGAATGGGCCTCCCATGCTCTTATTGCCACTTTTTTGCTGTTAGTATAACGCCAGCAATCAAGTCAAGCAATGCTACCGCTAAAGTGATGCCACATTTAACTAATGCCGCCTCGCCTAATGCCACCGATAATTTAAGCAAAGGCCATTTAATGTCACCGGATCATTTCAGGTAGCTGTTGATTGTGGATGTATTAAAGATTTTTCAGCTAAGGCATTCAAATGTTGTTGCACGTACCAAAGATACCAACGATGAAACTTGTTACTACCTTCATATTTTTGCAATCTGTTAATGCTTATAGATTACATACCTCACTTTCATGAGATAAGTTAATTTTTGTACAGTGTCACCAAAATGCCAAGGTGCTGATGTCATTTTATTTTGGTTAAACTGCACAAACAATTATGAAGACAAGAGGAAAGGTCAAGAGGGCACCTCCTCCTCGGCTGTTCTCTTGATTCGCTCGATCAAGTTTTTATGTTTGATCGATTATCAAGATTGGGATAGCAATTTTTAAGGTCCCCTCGAGTTCGAAATGATATTTACCTTGGAGGTACAAGGTTTACAATTTTTTATACTGTCATTAGTTAATAATGCTAGTTACCTTTAGACTTCTGTATTTGGTTTAATGCTCATGCACAGCTAGTATACCAATGTTGAAACTTGTTACCTTTACATTTTGTATTGTTAATTTTATAGAAACCTTCCAAGTGCTAGAGTTTATTGAAATCTGTTCAAGAAACCATTGTACTGCACTGTAATAAACTAACTACTCTATTGTTGCACTAGCCAATCGGATTAGTGTATATTTGTAGTATTCGAATGGTGTTGCATTAGCGTATGGATAGATAAAGTGTGGCAAGCTTTCCCAGATATGTGCTCAAGAAAACTACTACCTGTTTTTCTAAATACTAGACGCTTGGGTACTTTAAATTGAACCTAAAACGCCTTATATTAAGGAACATGAGGGTGTAGAGTTCACTCAAATTATCCCAAAGAAAGCTAGTCACACCTTTGTTAAAATTAATGTTCATTATGTTATCGGAGGAGGTCTGTATGTTTGTCTCTAATGCCTGTCTACTACATACCCGTAATCATGATGTAATGTTAAGTCATTTCCTTTTGTACAGTGTCACTGAATTGTCAAGGCGGTGATGGCATTTTATTTTAGTAGAACTGCACAAAATTTGCTTAAAAGAAGAGGAAAGGTCAGGAATGGCTTAGTTTTTCAGAAAAAACTATGTATGCCTTCCTGACATCAGCTGCTCTTGCTTTATTTATTCCTCAAACAGGTGGTTAGAAACAGTCTTGCTACCCCATTAGGAAATTGAATGCTTATATTTGTGAGTCTATGCTTCAACTAGTGCCACTTTTATTGTAATCACACTTTCAATATCTATGCAAACAGGGATGCTCGATTTTAGTGGAACTGCACAAAAAGTCCAACTGGTTCAACATTAGGAGCATGTTTTTTCCAAACCTTTATATCCAATTGGTGGCACTATGAGTTGTTCATTACGAAGGTACATGGTTTGCTACTATCTTGCTACTCTTTTTGTACTGTCATTAGATAGTAATACTAGTGGTTTGCATGTGAATTTATTGGTAGGGTGGACCTACATTGGAGGTGCAGGACAGGATTCAATGATTGGATGCTCAATTTCGGTTGTATCGATTTCACCTCTTCCATCACTGTGAACATGGTGTGGTATATGTTTACTAGCTGCTTGATATTTGTGCAGACAGAGATGTCTGCCCGTTGCTATTTGGCAAAGAAAAAAAGTGAACGCAATTTTGGTTGAACTGCACAAGAGAATAGTATAGTCACTACATGCAGTGCCATTTGAAAATAGACATAAAGATTGGATAGTCACTTCATGGACTGCAGAAAAGTAGTACCGTACTATTTACTGGCTAACACTAGGTGCTTCATTGCTTTGGTCTGATTATACAATGGGCATCATTTTCCCTAAGTTAAAGTTTGTATTCAAAATAGTCTCAGGTGTGATCGAGAGAAGACCAAATCATATTACGCGTGGATGTTCCTCCATCATGTGTGGTTCATTCTCATGGTTTCAGCTGTTGGTGAAACCACTTACGCTTGTAAAAGGAATTGTAGACTTCAAACAAATTTGTCTTTCATTGCATCAATGTTGGCCAAGAGAAGCATCCATGTTAGTAGGAAGAACAGATGTTTTTCTAGATCTGTGCTTTTGGAGCTACATATTTGTATATGATCTGTGAATCATCGATATGCATTAACATGTTGATGTTATGTATGTGAATCGTACTAGTTAGTTTTAGTTGCGACGCAAGATCCGAAGTGGCTGGTCTTTGCTTTTGGAGGTACATATTTGTATATGATCTGTGAATCATTGAGATGCATTAACAGTTACTTATTTCTGTTCGCTCGGTGTTTACAAGTTACCGATCGATCACTAGCTAGCCTACAAATGCGCTCCTGGCAGTTTTATTTATGACGAAGATGCTAAGTGGCAGTTTTTGAATAAAATGCCTACCTCAAGAAACCGACAAGCTACACTATCGATCCTACACGGATAAAAATGCCTACCTCTGAAGAAACCGACAAGCTACACTATCGATCCTACACGGATAAATAGCGGATCATGCACGCATTACCTCCTTTCCGGTTTGCAGTGGCTCAATTCAAGAAACGACCTACTCGATCCTACACTAATAAATAGCGGATCACGACGCATTTAGTACCTCCTTTCCGGTTTGCGTGGCTTAATTCAAACCTCTCACCAACCAAGGTACTCCTCCGTCCGGTTTATTAGTCCCGTGAGCAAAGCAGCAAGACCAAGGCATGGCAATAATTAACAGATGCGAAGTTTGCCTAATTAATTTCAGCAGTTTATGGCTGCATGCGTTCTCGGTTATGACTCGTTGCATGCTGCTTCACAGATCGCTCATGAAGCGATTCTCGAGTGCTCGCATGCAGCCGGCCGTAATTAAGGAAGCTAACTGATGCGAAAAAAGATACGCTTTAATTGTTGCTGGCTTTTTAAATCTATGAAATCATTATTGACAAGGAGGGAGATGATTCGAGTGCACTCGTTTGACCGCCATGCCGGCGTGCGACCCAGACGGGATGGGACGGCACAGTCATAATTTTAGTTTCCTTAGTTTTCCACGGCAAGCTGGCGCGCTAAGCCATTATGCATTGAATTTCGATGACCATCGCGCTACCTTCCCGCTATAAGTACTGTTTCCCGGCCTTCTCCAGTGCCACCATGACCCAACTCGCCATATCATCATAAGCCCCCACAGCCCGACGCCGCCGCCACGTCCGCCATGCCCCGCCGTCCGCTGTAGGCGACGCCGAGGCGGTCACCGCCGAACTAGTGTTCGGTTTTTCACCGAAGGCGACGGAGGGAGGAGGCATTCTATCTGTCTTTATATGGCAATGCGCAGATCGAGGAGTTGTTGGAGCGCGACCGCATGGCGGAGGAGCAGGTGTTGTTGGAGTGCGACCGCCTGGCGAAGGAGCAGCGTATCGCTGATTTGCGCCGCCAGCGGGACATGGAGCAGCAGCGCACCGACGCTCTGAAGTCGCGAAAGCAGAGCGCCGCGAATCGGGCCGATTACGGAGGCCGGCGCCGACAAATAGCCCCGAGGCTGTCGGGCATGCACGCTGTCGCGACGCCGATTTTACTACCAGCTCGCAAGTGTGTTTCCGCTTGAAGCCGAAGCTTCAGTGGACCACGCCGCATGGAAAGGGCCAACGATGCAGCAACGCGCCTCTATCGCACCTCCGCAAGTCCGAGGCGAGGCGCAGGACGCCGTGCCGGCGCTTAGCGGTACCATGATGGCTGCCGCATCGCCTAGTTAGCTAAGAGTAAGTTAGTACTTGTCTAGTGGGAGTAGATAGTTAACTTGGCTATGATGGTTGTCAACGTGGAAGTTCAAGATTTATATGTGGATCGACTCACATTTTGCTCAATGTTGAACTTTCCGCTTGAACATATGGAATGGGCTGTTATTTTTTAAATGGGTTGTATTTGACCTCCACGGGTTTAGAGGCTGACTTGTGGGCCTAGCAAGTTGAAGCATACACAATCAAGAGATGATTGTACGTGGAGAGCATGACAGCAGGGACCCGCCAAGGTCATGGCAGTATGCAAGCAAGTGCCTCCTTATTTCAAGCCAATAAAAAAATGGCTCCTCCTAGTGGATTTCGACATCCGGTCCCATGCCATTGTCAACATAGTCAATAAACGAGAGAATTGCACAACGAGCGATCGACACTGTGGACCCAAAGAGCCCAGCTTATTTTTGTTTTGGGTTAATTTGATAATGCCTCTGAGAAATGCCACTGCAATTTCCAAACTTTGAAAAATGCCATTTCATGCCATTTCTAGTGGCATTTTTGGAAGTTTGGAGTGGCGTTTTTCAATGTTTGCAAACTGCAGTGGCGTTTTTCAAAGTTTGCAAAAATTGCAGTGGCATTTTTCAAAGTTTGGAAATTGCAGTGGCATTTTTATGAATAGCCATAATTGGAGTGGCATTTATCTAATTTGTTTTTGAGACGGAAGATGGTGTCAATCGGCTGCAAGCGGCACACTCGCCTGTCTAGATAGCCTTTTCTTTTATGTTTACCATGCATCAGCCCAGAGTTTTTTTTTTTTTTTCCAAAATGGCTAGCCCAGTTTTTTTGTGATTTATCAAGTAAGTCGCTTTATCAGGCCTGTTGGGCCGCAAATCTTTCAAGACGAGGAGAGCTTCATTCGGCTGGCCGAGAAAATGGCCTATCAGTAATGAGAAATGGGTTGTACATTTTTAAAACACGTCAAACGGGCAATTAGTTTCAAATATCTTTTTTTTATTTCAAGATTTTAAATTGCATTGACTTTTATGTGTGGACAATTTATTGGATTTGATATTGATATACATTTATTTTTAAAATCAGTCTGAATGTGACTCGAAATTTCGGGATTAAAAACAGTTCAGACCGCACCGACATATGCAAAATTTCATATAATTTTTTAACCGTGGCCACAATATGGGCTGTAATGCTAACAAAAAGAATATGGGCTCCAAAAAAACCCGTAAGAATTAGCAAATGGGCTGTAAACTATTTGAAATAATGGCAGATGGGTTGTATGCTGTTTTCCACAGATTTGAGGCTTTCCACGGATGACTCAGATATCGTTGGATGTCCATCCAACGGCCGTCGGCTTCTTCAATCTCTCGCTCTTCCTGCTCCACCCGCCAAACAAGCGCCATGGATCGACTGCTTCCTCCTCCCGCTGTCGGGTTGTCTTTGCTGCTGGCCTCACCACCCCACCAGATTCCCATCGCTGGCCTAGCCATCCTCTACTCACCCACACCCCACACTGCTGTTATTCTCCGGTGATGGCAGATTTAACCAAGAAACCTCGACGGTCGCATTCCTCCGCATGGGAAACAACTCACGAAGTCTTTGCTGCCTAGGTGTCGCTCCTTCCTAGGCTCCTCGCCGCCCACCGCCTCGGTGCTCTCGGCATGGCGTGGTCAACGTGGTAAACGACCGACATGCATCTGAAGTGGACTGTACGTGGAGATGCTGACAGCTGGGTCCACGGCCGCACGCAAGGAAATGCCTCCTTATTACGCGCAAAATAATGATCCCTCCACCTGACATCTGGGACCCACCGAAAGGGCCTCTGTATTTCGCGAAAAACATGTTACCGCTGCTGACAGCTCGGACCCACCAGCTATATCTTCGCACGCAAGGAAGTGCCTCCTTATTACGCCCCAAAAAAAGAATACTCCCCCTGCTAGCTGGGACCCAGTATAGTGGGCCTACTAAGTTGACGGGGACGAAGAGCTTTGTCAACTTAGTCAATATGCACGATTCTAGCTCGACTGACCGTGCGATGTCCATCCAATGGCCGTAGTGCTCCTTCAACCTCTGGTCTTCTTGCTCCAGCCGCCCAAAGCAGCGCCGGTCGTGCCGCTTGCTCCTGCCTCCCGTGGTCGGTTGTGCTGCCGCGGAGGCCTCACCGCCCCCATACTACTCCCACCACTGCCAGTGCCATCCTCCACTCCACTCACCCACACCCCCCGTTATTCTCGGAGGCGATCAGAAGCGCAGCCAACCAGTGAACCTCATACTCCTCTCCGCATGGGCATCCCGCCGCTGCCTTCCCTGCCCGCCGTCCCCTTCCTAGGCTCGCTGTCATCCACCGCCATGGTGCTCTCGGCGCGCGTGGTCAATGTGGTCAACGATCAATTCCATCGGAAGAATATCAGACGTGGAGAGGCCGATACCGGTCCACGCAGCCGCAAGGAAGTGCCTCCTTATTACACGGAAAATAATTATTCCTCCACCGCCAAATAGGGACCCACCGGATGGGCCACCAGATTTCACGAAAAAACGTTTGCCCTCGATTGTTGGGACCCATCCGACGGGCCACCGTGATTTCGTGAAAAAACGCTCCTCGCTGTCACTCGACCCACCGGAAGTGCCTCCTTATTACGCGACAAAAATGAATACCCCTCGCTAGCTGGGACCCACCTTGGTGGGAGGCTGACTTAGGGTCTACTAAGTTGACGGGACGGAGGGCTTTGTCAACTTAGTCAATATAAACGATTCTAGCTCCAAGGACGTGCACGATGTCCATCCAACGGTCGTAGTGCTTCTTCAACCTCCGGTCTTCTTGCTCCAGCCTACCAAAGCAGCGCCGGTCGCGTTGCATGCTCCTACCTCCTGCGGGTCGGATTTGCTGCCGTGGAGCCCTCACCGCCCTACTATTCCCACCACTGGCTAGGCCTCGCAGCGACGGCAGCCTCACACCGCAACCGGTGAACCTCAGATTTCTCTCCGCGTGCTTCCACTGTCGCCTTTCCCGGCTCCCCTTCGCCCCTTCCTAGGCCTCGCGCCGCCCACCGCCCTGGTGCTCTCGGCAAGAGCGTGGTCAACATAATCAATGAACGACTTCCATCGGACGTGGACTCAGATGTGGAGAGGTTGACACTGGGTCCACGCCGCAGCAAGGAAGTGCCTCCGATATGCGGAAAATAATTATTCCTCCACTGAGAAGGGGACCCACCCGACGGGCCACCGATTTCGCGAAAAAATGTTTCTCGACCGTTGGGACCCACCAGCTACACCTTCGCACACAAGGAAGTGCGTCCGCAAAAAAACGATTACCGATCGCCGGGACCCACTAGCTACATCTTCGCACGCAAGGAAGTGCGTCCGGCAAAAAACGATTCGCTTCTCGACTTGCTGGGACCCACTAGCTCCATCTTCGCACGCAAGGAAGTGCGTCCCGCAAAAACGACTTGTCTCTCGACCGCTGGGACCCACCAGCTACATCTTCGCACGCAAGGAAGTGCGCCCGGGAAAAAATGATTCGCTTCCGATCGCTGGGACCCACCAATAGATCTTCGCAGCAAGGAAGTGCTCGATACCGGGACCCACCTGGTCAAGCGCACGAAGCGTTGTCATTTTGGTCGCGAACGGTACGTACATACTAGTCGATGTAGAGGCGCACACGCGTCGTAGTAGAGGCGCCGCACATAGCATGTACACGCACGCATAACGGGCGAGGGTGCAAGAAAGAAAATACGCACCACGTATGTACATACGGCAGGGTCTCAACGCCTACTCGTGCATACGTACATGGCTGGGTCGGAACGGAGAAACAGCGTCGTCGTCGTGTTCATGGGGAGCCAATCGGCTAGGTCGGAACGGAATGCGTGGTCGTGTTCATCGAGAGGGCTTGGACGGAACAGGTGATGGAAACGAGGCCTGGCATACCGCACAACGGAGGAAACGGCCTTGTGCTCGACCGGCCACGTTGGAAACGGGATCCTGTTGATCGGGAGGGGCCTGGTGTACCGCAAAACGGAGGAAACGGACCACCTACCGTCGAAACGGGGGTCCTGTTGATCGGGAGGGGTGTGGCGTACCGCAAAACGGAGGAAACGGACCTCCTACGGTCAAAACGGGGGTCCTGTTGATCTGGAGGGGTGTGGCAAACCGCAAAACGGACGAAACAAACTTGTGTTGGAGCGCTACGGTCGAAACGGGGGTCCTGTTCATCAGGAGGGGTGTGGCGTACCGCAAAACAGGACTCCACGGGATACTGTTCATCGCCACCGTCGACCTCCTCCAGCCTCCACGGGCTACTGTCGACCTCCTCCAGCCTTCACGGGCTCCTGCTCATCCAGCCTCCACCGCGGCGCTTACTCCACCAGCCTACTATTCAACCACCCTCCACGGGCACCCTCCATCGCTTCATCGCTCATCCAGCCTCCACACCACGGGTCCTGCTCAACCACCCTCCACGGCCACCCCTCCACCGCTTCATGCTCATCCAGCCCTCCACACCACGGGTCATGTTCATCCAGAGGCAACGCCACCGCCACCGCTCATCCACCCCCCCCTCAACTCTCACTGCTCATCCAATTGATCGGCTTCGCTTAGCAGCAGAGATGGCGAATCGCCGACCGGGTTCATTAATGACCATCGATCGATCGCCGGGTTCAAGAACGCTGAGATCGCAAAGGCAATCACTGGTTCGCGAGAGCCCAACGCCGCTTCGGTTTGATTAGAGCCAACGCCTCAAACACACGCTGCACACGTACGAGAGAAAGCGCGATCGCCGCCCCGACCTCCCACCGTAACCAAAGAACTCCCAAAATTTTCCTCCCTTCGCTTCTACCACGGTTTTTTTCCGTCATGAACGTTCCAAAGAATGTCATGCAGCCGCGTCTCCGGCCCGCCCAGGACGAAAAGCCCATTTTTTGTCATAATTTTTTGTCATAGAAGTAGGAGCCCACCACATCTATGATGATACCAGGTTTTGTCACAATTATCGTCATAGAAGTGTCATATGTATGACAGAAAAAAAATTCGTTCGGCCCAAAATGTCACGGATGTGTCTTTTTTTTGTAGTGTATTCTATCAATTAAGCTGTGATGATGCCATGGTGGCCATTATAGCTGACTATCCTGGGCTACTCCCCGCATCGCATGTAAGTAAAACCAGAGTCCCAACTTCCGAGAAGGATCCCCTTTTATGCACTTCACCCATCGTACACATATGGTGTCTTACAGGGAAGGCCCTCGGGACGCCATGCCGAACCCGCAGCGACTCGCCAACAAGGGTCACCAAAGCCAGCTAGGCTGAAAAGGAAGGCGGTCAGGACCGAGACGCCGGTGCAGAGGTATGATACATAACCTCGCTCCGTGGTTGTCGTCTTTTAAAATATAATAATAGCCATGTTTCCTAGTAGGAAAAACGCTCGCCGTACTATATCCGGAGAGGTTGCCGAGCACGCCTCCACAAGTCGGGCTCCAAGGCCGGACATAGAGGCGGAAGCTAACACGGGGCGAACGCCAGATGCTCCTCCTACAGAGGATGCAGATAGACTATCCGCTATAAATTCTGAAGTACAGAGCGCCATGAATCACAAAGGTCGCTGGGCAGATTCGTGACGCTTTGTTTCTCCCAAGAGACGCTTGATGCCTTTAACTCAGAGACGCAGACGTCTGCAGCTACTCAAAATGGTCTTGCCGAGCCACGGACCAAGATGTAAAGGTTATACGGTAAGAAAATCTGATGATTATATGTATCAGTAGCCCCTGAGACTTGAAACAGTTGACACAACTGATTTAAGGATCATCATGTGTGCAGGTTCTTACAGAGAAGAATACCCAATTGTCTCAAGAGATGGAAGAGTGCAAAGTCCAGCTACGGGCCGCGGTTGCCGCACTGAAGGAGTCTGAGAAGGTCCCCTATGGTAATACTGGTTTCCATCGTAAAGAATGACAGGTACCAGAGAATGTGCGGCATGCATGCAAATCTAACAATAGATGTTGCAGATGACTCCGTAGTGAATCCGGAGGCCGTGCTGTGAGATGCATAACGTGCTAATCGACAGCTAAATGTTGGCGAAGCTGCGTGCTTACGCTGGCCATTCGGGAGAAACATGATCTCCAAGACGCCAATGTTCACCGGGCGGAATCGAAAGATGTTCGAGCCCATTTTGTGGACTCCGTGAAGGAGAATAAGCGGCTTCGACGTGACATTTTAGTAAGTGCTTGAACGAACTTTTGAAAGAGTTCGCCAAGAAGCCAGCTAATGTGAGTTATGTCTGTAGGTACGCCGACGGGTCGCCCCGCAGAGGAGATGCCCGGTTCTGGGTGATCTTCACAAGCTCTCACGATCGCACGAGCAAGTTCGCAGGTGATGCAGGCATTGCCTAAGCCTTGTGGCTATCCGCCTCCCCGCCAGAGGCATGGGGAGCTTATAGAGAAGCTCCAGGAGCGCGGTGTTTCCGATTATGGAAGATATCAGCCTGCCGACAAGGTGCTGTGGAAGCTCGGGCCATGGTGAAGACGCTGTACACCAAGGCTGACCCAAACCACATGGCCGAGGTCGGACTGTGGGGCCCGGCGGAAAAGAGATCCCGCCGCTTGATGGTATAGAAGAAGAATTTAGTCACCTAAGTGATTGTGTAATTTAAGTGACCTATATAATGTCCCTAGCCGGATTGTAAATCATTTGTCATGGCGGACCTTTTCGCTCGACTCTGGACCCGATAGTCCGAGGTATCCGAATACCGCCGCTATGTAAAACCGTATGCGTGGAAACCAGCGTAGGGGTCATAAGTGCTTGAATGCATAAGTACCCAACTAGCTATGTTATATTACATGGATAGTAAGAAACATCTCCTGTGGATAATAGTTCGCTTAAGGGTTCCTTTCTGGCACGCATGCCCTAATGTGCATGTCGAATCTGCGTAAAAGAGACGCAGTTATAAACATTTGGGGGCATGTATCAAAATAGATAAAAGTCATCTTTTGTTCATCGACCAAATATTCTCTTAATAACGCTTAGCTTTGGCTTCACCCACCGAGGTACACATCCGCCGACACGGCAAGAATAATCGGAGAGGTGCTTCTTATGCCCCAGCCGAATTAATGTGAACGAGGGCATAAATACAAGAGCCAGCAACCCAGCTTAGCCAAAACTTAAGTCATATCGATGCATATAATGGCAAAAAAAGGTGTATGCGGAAGAATAACACATGTGTGGGGCATGAAGCTCAGAAAAATAGTTATATTAAGCTTCAGTATAAGAAGCCCCCAGGTATAATGAGCGCGGTTAGCGCGTCAATAATGTGTAGTCAAGACACAAGTTAGCCTTTTAAGGCCTTGAGGAGAAAGAAAAAGAAGATAAAAGAGAGAAAAGACAGATAACGGATGTGCAAAAAATGGACGGGGGTAAGGAGACGAACATAGAGTCCGGCGCTAGGCATAGAATCTTCGGAGTCTGGCTGCGTTGCATGGGTTTGGCTCAAGTCGATTGTCCGATGCATCCCGCAGACGGTATGCTCCACTGGTCAGAACCTGGTCAATAATGAAGGGACCTTCCCATTTGGGCTTGAGTTTGTTCTTTTTCTTCTCTGGTAGGCGTAGAACTAGTTCGCCAATGTTATAAGTTTTGGCCCGTACTTCTCTGCTTTGGTACCTTCGAGCCTGTTGCTGATAAAATGCGGAACAGGCTTTTGCCACGTTGCGCTCCTCCTCTAGGGCGTCTGAACTGTCATGCCGATCAAGCTCGGACTCTTTTTCTTCATACATGCGCACTCGAGGTGAGTCATGAATTATGTCGCTGGGCAGAACCGCATCTGCGCCGTACACCATAAAAAACGGTGTGTATCCAGTAGTGCGATTCGGCGTGGTCCGCAGCCCGCAGAGTACGGAGTCGAGCTCCTCTACCCAGTGCGTGTTAGACTCCTTTAAGGACCGCACTAATTTGGGTTTGATGCTGCTCATGATAAGACCATTTGCTCGCTCGACTTGACCGTTAGTTTGCGGGTGATAGACAGAAGCATAATCGAGCTTGATCCCCATGTTGCTGCACCAAAGTTTTACCTCGTCGGCTGTAAATTTCGTGCCGTTGTCGGTGATGATGTTGTGGGGGACGCCATAACGGTGTACAACCCCAGATATGAAGTCTATCACCGGTCCGGATTCGGCCGTTTTAACGGGTTTGGCTTCTATCCATTTGGTGAATTTATCCACCATGACCAGTAAGTATTTTTTTCTTATGGGTTCCCCCTTTGAGGGGTCCGACCATATCAAGCCCCCAGACCGCAAAGGGCCAAGTAATGGGGATTTTTTGGAGAGCGGTAGGCGGCATATGGCTTTGGTTTGTGAAAAGCTGGCAATTGACGCAACGTTGGACCAGATCCTGTGCATGTGCCCGGGCCGTCGGCCAATAGAAACCTGTACGGAAGGCCTTGCTTACAAGGGCCCGGGCTGCGGCGTGGTGGCCGCCGAGTCCAGCATGGATTTCTGCCAAAAGCTTCCGCCCTTCCTCTTCGGAGATGCACCTTTGAAGGACTCCGGTAGTGCTTTTCTTATAAAGCTCTCCCTCGTGTACCTTGTAGGCTTTAGATCGCCGCACTATGCATCGTGCCTCATTTTGGTCCTCGGGTAGTTCCTGCCTAGTTAGGTAGGCCAGTAATGGTTCTGTCCATGCGGCGATGACAGCCATTATCATGTGGGCTGAAGGTGTTATTTCGATGGCAGAGCCTCCGATTAAGTCAGAGTGTTCGGTATCTGGTGTTGTGGCCGGGTCCGGACTATTGTTACCGGTGTCCCCTTCCCATACCACGGATGGCTTAAACAGCTTTCCAAGAAGATGTTAGGCGGAACAGTGTCGCGCTTAGCACCGATACAGGCGAGGATATCCGCCGCCTGATTGTTTTCCCGAGCCACATGGTGAAATTCAAGCCCCTCGAACCGACCTGACATTTTGAGGACGACGTTGCGATATGCCGCCATTTTTGGATCCTTGGCGTCGAAGTCTCCATTTATTTGGGATATTGCGAGGTTCGAGTCCCCACGCACCTCCAGGCGTCGAATGCCCATAGAAACTACCATCCGAAGACCATGTAACAGGGCCTCATATTCGCTGCGTTGTTGGAGTCTCGTGTACGATCTCGAGTACGATTGGATCAGATTCCGGTTGGGGACGCCAGGATGACGCCAGCCCTGCACTCAGCAAGCATTTTAGAGCCGCGAAGTGCATGATCCAATTGAGTACGTGTCGCGTACTTTTAGGAGTTTGGCTTCGTCCATTCGGCGATTTAAATCGCCAAGACCGTGACTTAATGGCTCGCCGAGGTTTATATGTTATGTCGAACGGGAGGAGCTCGATGGCCCATTTGGCAATCCGGCATGTGGCGTTGCGGTTGATTACTATGTCGTTGAGTGGTACTTCCGAGGCCACCGTGATTGAACACTCTTGAAAGTAGCATCGTAGTTTTCGGGATGCCATAAATACCGCGTATGCTATCTTTTGATAATGCGGGTACCGTGATTTGCATGGAGTGAAGACAGCGGATACATAATATGCCGGTGTTTGGAGTGGGAATTTATGTCCGTCCGTATCTCATTCGACGACGAGCACTGCGCTTACAACTTGATGAGTTGCCGTGATATATAACAGCATTGGTTCGCCGGCATTTGGCGCGCCAAGATTAACAGGCCAAGATGGCTTTTATTTCTTCCAATCCGGCCGTGGCCGCGTCCGTCCACTCAAAGTGTTTGGTGCGCCGAAGAAGGCGATAAAGGGATAATGCCTTTTCTCCTAATCGAGAGATAAAGCGGCTTAAGGCTGCCATGCATCCAGTTAACTTCTGGATTTGCTTGAGGTCAGTTGGGATAGCCAACTGTGACAGAGCTCGGATTTTAGCCGGATTTGCTTCATTTCCTCTACTGGAGACAATGAAGCCTAGGAGCTTTCCGGCAGGCATGCCGAAAACGCATTTTTCCGGATTAAGCTTAATGTCGTATGTTCGGAGATTGTCGAATGTGAGCCTCAAGTCGTCTATTAAGGAGTCGACGTGTCTGGTTTTAACGACCACATCGTCTACGTATGCCTCCACTGTTTTGCCGATATGCTTTTCCAGACATGCCTGAATCATACGTTGATACGTAGCGCCGGTGTTTTTGAGCCCGAAGGGCATTGTGTTGAAACAGAAGGGGGACGTACGGAGTGATAAATGCCGTTGCGGCTTGATCAGACTCTGCCATCTTGATTTGGTGGTAGCCGGAGTATGCGTCGAGGAAGTCGAGGAAACACAATGAGTCGTGTCCCGCGGTAGCACCGATAATTTGATCGATGCGAGGAAGGGGGAAGGGATCCTTTGGGCAAGCCTTATTGAGGTCCTTGAAGTCGACGACAGGCGCCAGGATTTGTCCTTCTTGGTACCATCACCAGTTTGCTAGCCAGTCCGGATGTTTTATTTCTCTAATGAATCCGCCTCCAATAACTTGGCTAGCTCCTCCCGTGGCTTGTCGCTAGGTTGAGAAACGCCAAAGAGTCTCGCTTGACCGCTTGAATCCCTTTAGAATGTTAAGGCTATGCTCGCCAGCTGCGTGGGATTCCGGCATGTCGAAGGATGCCAAAGCGAATATGTCCCAATTCTCGCGGAGGAACTCCCATAGTGCGGCGTCTATAGCGGGGTTTAAATGTGCCCCGATGGATGCTGTTTTTGTAGGGTCCGTTGGGTAGACTTGGAATTTGACTATTTCATCCGCTGGTTTGAAAGAGGTGGACTTGGGTCTTTTTTCGAGTATCACGTAGTCCCTGTCCACTGTGGAGCACATCGCAGTTAGTTCCTCCGCCGCAAGGGCTTCGGATAATTCCTCGAGGGCCAGTGCGGCTGTTTTGTTTTCGGTGCGGATTGCTATGTCCGGATTACTAGCAAGGGTGATGATTCCATTGGGCCTGGGCATTTTGAGCTTCATGTACCCGTAATGGGGTATGGCTTGGAAGATCATGAATGCCTCCCGCCCTAAAAGGGCGTGGTATCCGCTACCAAACGGGGCCACTTGGAATGTAATTTCTTCGGATCTGTAATTCTCCGGAGTGTCGAATACCACGTCTAGTGTGATCTTCCCAGCGCAACGTGCCTCCCGACTGGGGATGATTCCTCTGAAAGTCGTGCTGCTTTGCTCAATGCGGTTTCTGTCTATTTCCATTTTTTGAAGAATCTCTTCATAAATGAGGTTTAATCCGCTGCCGCCGTCCATGAGTACTTTAGTAAGCCAAAAGCCGTCCACAATTGGGCTGAGGACCAAGGCGGCTGGTGCTCGGGCTGTTCGGAATTTAGGTTCGTCACTGGCATTGAAGGTGATAGCCGTGTCGCTCCATGGATTTATTATTTCCACATGGAAGATTTCGGCAAGGCTGCATAGTGCTCGCTTATGCCTATTATTCGAGGCGAAGGTCTCGAAGACTGTCAATACTGTATTATTATCCACGGGATGGTGCTCTGTGGTGTTTTGAATAAGGAGATCCTCACCGCCCTTGGCCACCTGCCGGAGCACCCAACTTGCTCAAAGGCTGGGTGTTGGTGTGGTATCCGCCGTACTGTGAATTTTGCAGGGCCCGTTAAGCCATCCCTCCAATACGGTTCCACGCCCTGTAGTGGGCTTTTGCTTATTTGTAATTGAGTCGGGCGACTTGTGAGAGTGCACCCTTTTAATTCGGACTGGATGTTTAGTCAGAGCCGGATTATCCCAAAATTTTGCTTGGGTTTTCCAGGCGCTTTCCATCGACAAGATTCCAGATTATGGCCGCCAAGTCTGTGAAGCGTGTTATATCACAGCGACTTATGGCGTTGAGGATTCCCTTGTCTGTGCAGTTATTGCAAAAGAATGAAATTGCGTCTTCCTCGCGACAGTCCTTGACCTTGTTCATTACAAGGAGGAATCTGGCCCAATAGTGATGTACTGTTTCCTGGGGCTCTTGCCTAATGTGGGAAAGATCGTTTGTATCTGGGTGGGTGGGTGGATTTAAGTCCGAACTTTGACCCGATCTGGGACCTAGGGGCGGAGGAGTTTCCGATCTTGGAAGTTCGGGCTCCGGGATGTTGTCCAATAGGTCCGGCCCGCTGCCTGATTCTAGGTTCAGGGTCTGGGTGATGTCCTCCCGTAGACGAGTATCCGGCTCGGAGAGCTTGGGAATCCGGACATAGTTTGTCCTCAAGATAGAGGAAGAATCGACGCATTGCTCCTCCACCACCGCTATCTGATGGGTTACCGGCGGAGAGTTAATCTCCCTTTGGTCGGGTTTAATCCCAATCCGATCATAGTCCGTAGCGACTCCCAAAGCGGCGATGCGATCCAAGAGCTCGTTCAAAGAGGAGAGCTCCATTGTGTTCATCCGCTCGGTAAACTCCAAGCCAATGTGAAGGTTGTTTTCGATGACCTGAGAAGTCATCGTTGGCGTAGCGGCCGAACGGGCGGTCATAACGAAGCCGCCTAGTCGGAGAGTTTGGCCTACAGCCAAGGCTCCCCCGGAGGTGATGTCGTCCCTGACAACGAGACGAGCCATCCTTCCTTACGGTGACGGCACAATGGAACTCTCAATGAAAGCACCAGTGTCGGTGTCAAAACCGGCGGATCTGTGCGTATAAGGTGGATGGTTACAGGAGGCGGGGGACACGATGTTTACCCAGGTTCTGGCCCTCTCTATGGAGGTAATACCCTACTTCCTGCTTGATTGATCTTGATGATATGAGTATTACAAGAGTTGATCTACCACGAGATCGTAGAGGCTAAACCCTAGAAGCTAGCCTATGGTATGATTGTTGTTGTCCTACGGACTAAACCCTCTGGTTTATATAGACACTGGAGGGTGCTAGGGTTACACAGAGTCGGTTACAAGGGAGGAGATCTACATATCTGTATCGCTAAGCTTGCCTTCCACGCCAAGGAGAGTCCTATCCGGACACGGGACGAAGTCCTCAATCTTGTATCTTCGTAGTCCAACATTCCGGCCAAAGGATATAGTCCGACTGTCCGGAGACCCCCTAATCCAGGACTCCCTCAATAGGAGACTCTCTATCATGAAGATCATGGTGCTACTTTGAAGCACAAGTGTGGTAAAAGGATAGTAGCATTGTCCCTTCTCTCTTTTTATCTCATTTTTTCTTGTTTGGGCCTTTTCTCTTCTTTTTTATGGCCTCTTTTTTTAGTCCGGATTCTCATCCCGACTTGTGGGGGAATCATAGTCTCCATCATCCTTTCCTCACTAGGACAATGCTCTAATAATGATGACCATCACACATTTATTTACTTACAAATCAAGAATTACAACTCGATACTTAGAACAAAATATGACTCTATATGAATGCCTCCAGCGGTGTACCAGGATGTGCAATGATTCATGAGTGACATGTATGAAAGAATTATGAACGGTGGCTTTGCCAGAAATACAATGTCAACTACATGATCATGCAAAGCAATATGACAATGATGGAGCGTGTCATAATAAACGGAACAGTGGAAAGTTGCATGGCAATATATCTCGGAATGGCTATGGAAATGCCAAGATAGGTAGGTATGGTGACTGTTTTGAGGAAGGTATATGGTGGGTGTATGATACCGGTGAAAGGTGCGCGGTATTAGAGAGGCTAGCAATGGTGGAAGGGTGAGAGTGCGTATAATCCATGGACTCAAACTTAGTCATAAAGAACTCACATACTTATTGCAAAAATCTATTAGTTATCGAAACAAAGTACTACGCGCATGCTCCTAGGGGATAGATTGGTAGGAAAAGACCATCGCTCGTCCCCGACCGCCACACATAAGGAAGACAATCAATAAATAAATCATGCTCCGACTTCATCACATAACGGTTCACTATACGTGCATGCTACGGGAATCACAAACTTTAACACAAGTATTTCTCAAATTCACAACTACTCTACTAGAATGACTCTAATATCACCATCTTCATATCTCAAAACAATCATCAAGTATCAAACTTCTCATAGTATTCAATGCACTTTATATGAAAGTTTTTATTATACCCATCTTGGATGCCCATCATATTAGGAATAAATTCATAACCAAAGCAAATTACCATGCTGTTTAGGACTCTCAAAATAATATAAGTGAAGCACGAGAGTTCATCTATTTCTTCAAAATAAATCCACCGCCGTGCTCTAAGAGGATATAAGTGAAGCACTAGAGCAAAAGACAAACTACTCCGAAAGATATAAGTGAAGATCAATGAGTTGTTTAATAATTATGCAACTATGTGAAGACTCTCTAACATTTAAGAATTTTAGATCTTGGTATTTTATTCAAATAGCAAGCAAAATAAAAGAAAATAAAATGATGCTCCAAGCAAAATACATATCATGTGGTGAATAAAAATATAGCTCCAAGTAAAGTTACCGATGAACGAAGATGAAATAGGGGATGCCATCTGGGGCATCCCCAAGCTTAGGCTCTTGGATATCCTTGAATATCACCTTGGGGTGCCTTGGGAATCCCCAAGCTTAGGCACTTGCCACTCCTTATTCCATAGTCCATCGAATCTTCACCCAAAACTTGAAAACTTCACAACACAAAACTTAATAGAAAACTCGTAAGCTCCGTTAGTATAAGAAAATAAATCACCACTTCAAGGTATTGTAATGAACTCATTATTTATTTGTATTGGTGTTAAATCTACTGTATTCCAACTTCTCTATGGTATATTAATTATTTTACTAGCCATAGATTCATCAAAATAAGCAAACAACACACAAAAAACAGAATCTGTCAAAAACAGAACAGTCTGTAGTAATCTGTAACTAACACAAACTTCTGGAACTCAAAAAATTCTACCAAAATAGGAAGACATAGATAATTTGATTATTGATCTTCTTCAATTGGAATCAGTATTTTATCACGTTCTGGTGATTTTAAACAATTGTTTTTGTGAGCAGAAAGTTTCTGGAATTTTCAGCAAGATCAAATAACTATCATCCAAGAAGATCCTATAGGTCTTACTTGGCACAAACACTAATTAAAACATAAAACCACATCTAAACAGAGGCTAGATGGGTTATTTATTACTAAACAGGAACTAAAAGCAAGGAACAAAAATAAAACAGGGTTGCCTCCCAACAAGCGCTTACGTTTAACGCCCCTAGCTAGGCATGATGATTTGAACGATGCTCACATCAAAGATAAGAATTGAAACATAAAGAGAGCATCATGAAGAATATGACTAGCACATTTAAGTCTAACTAACTTCCTATGCATAGGGATTTTGTGAGCAAAAAACTTATGGGAACAACAATCAACTAGCATAGGAAGGCAAAACAAGCATAACTTCAAAACTTTAAGCACATAGAGAGGAAACATGATATTATTGCAATTCCTACAAGAATATATTCCTCCCTCATAATGATTTTCAGTAGCATCATGAATGAATTCAACAATATAACCAGCACATAAAGCATTCTTTTCATGATCTACAAGCATAGAATTTTTATTACTCTCCATATAAGCAAATTTGTTCTCATGAATAATAGTGGGAGCAAACTCAACAAAATAACTATCATGTGAAGCATAATACAATTAAAAATTAAAATCATGATGACAATTTTCATGGTTATCTTTATTCTTTATAGCATACGTATCATCACAATAATCATCATAAATAGGAGGCATGCTTTCATTATAATAAATTTGCACATCAAAACTTGGGGGACTAAAAATATCATCTTCATCAAACATAGCTTACCCAAGCTTGTGGCTTTGCATATCATTAGCATCATGGGTATTCAAAGAATTCATACTAACAACATTGCAATCATGCTCATCATTTACATATTTTATGCCAAGTATTATATGTAATTCTTCTTCTAGTACTTGAGCACAATTTTCCTTCCCATCATTTTCACGAAAGACGTTAAAAAGATGAAGCATATGAGGCACCCTTAATTCCATTTTTTGTAGTTTTCTTTTATAGACTAAACTAGTGATAAAACAAGAAACAAAAAGATTCGATTGCAAGATCTAAAGATATACCTTCAAGCACTCACCTCCCCGGCAACGACGCCATAAAAGAGCTTGATGTCTACTACGCAACCTTCTTCTTGTAGACGTTGTTGGGCCTCCAAGTGCAGAGGTTTGTAGGACAGTAGCAAATTTCCCTCAAGTGGATGACCTAAGGTTTATCAATTCGTGGGAGGCATAGGATGAAGATGGTCTCTCTCAAACTACCCTGCAACCAAATAACAAAAAGTCTCTTGTGTCCCCAACACACCCAATACAATGGTAAATTGTATAGGTGCACTAGTTCAGCGAAGAGATGGTGATACAAGTGCAATATGGATGGTAGATATAGGTTTTTGTAATCTGAAAATATAAAAACAGCAAGGTAACTAATGATAAAAGTGAGCGTACACGGTATTGCAATGTGTTAAAACAAGGCCTAGGGTTCATACTTTCACTTGTGCAAGTTCTCTCAACAATAATAACATAATTGGATCATATAACTATCCCTCAACATGCAACAAAGAGTCTCTCCAAAGTCACTAATAGTGGAGAACAAACGAAGAGATTATTGTAGGGTACGAAACCACCTCAAAGTTATCCTTTCTGATCGATCTATTCAAGAGTCCGTACTAGAATAACACCTTAAGACACAAATCAACCAAAACCCTAATGTCACCTAGATACTCCAATGTCGCCTCAAGTATCCGTGGGTATGATTATACGATATGCATCACACAATCTCAGATTCATCTATTCAACCAACACAAAGTACTTCAAAGAGTGCCCCAAAGTTTCTATCGGAGAGTCAAGACGAAAACGTGTGCCAACCCCTATGCATAAGTTCACAAGGTCACTGAACCCGCAAGTTGATCACCAAAACATACATTAAGTAGATCACGTGAATATCCCATTGTCACCACAGATAAGCACATGCAAGACATACATCAAGTGTTGCCAAATCCTTAAAGACTTAATCCAATAATATAACTTCATAGGGAAAACTCAATCCATTACAAGAGAGTAGAGGGGGAGAAACATCATAAGATCCAACTATAATAGCAAAGCTCGCGGTACATCAAGATCGTGCCAAATCAAGAACACGAGAGAGAGAGAGAGAGAGAGAGAGAGAGAGAGAGATCAAACACATAGCTACTGGTACATACCCTCAGCCCCGAGGGTGAACTACTCCCTCCTCATCATGGAGAGCGTCGGGATGATGAAGATGGCCACCGGTGAGGGATCCCCCCTTCGGGAGGGTGCCGGAATAATGTCCCAATTGGTTTTTGGTGGCTACAGAGGCTTGCGGCGGCGGAACTCCCGATCTATTATATTCCCCAAAGTTTTTAGGGTATATGGACATATATAGGCGAAAGAAGTCGGTCAGGGGAGCCACGAGGGGCCCACGAGGGTGGGATGAGCCCGGGGGGGAGGCGCGTCTCCCTGCCTCGTGGCTACCTCGTTGCTTCCCTGACGTACACTCCAAGTCTCCTGGATTGCTTCCGTTCAAAAAATAACTCTCCCAAAGGTCTCATTCCGTTTGGACTCCGTTTGATATTCCTTTTCTTTGAAACACTGAAACAAGGGAAAAACAGGAACTGGCACTGGGCTCTGGGTTAATAGGTTAGTCCCAAAAATAATATAGAAGTGTAAAATAAATCCCATAAACATCCAAAACAGATAATATAATAGCATGGAACAATAAAAAATTATAGATACGTTGGAGACGTATCAGCACCGTGGTTGCTGATGTGTGTCTCCGCACCGTGGTTGTCCTCGGCCTCCAGCTTCTCGTTCACGCGGAGTGTGCGGGTGCTCTGCACGGACGAGAGCACCGCCCAGTTCAAGTCGAGGACGTCTGGTTCCGCCTGCAGGACGGCCCCGATGGTAGCGGCATCCGCGCGCTCCGTGTCGAGTCGAGCCTCCGCCGCCCAGTTCAAGTCCAGGACGTCCGGTTCCGCCTGCAGGAGGGAGCGGCATCCGCGTGCTCTGCGTCGAGTTGAGCCTCTCCCGCCCGGTTCAAGTCCAGGACGTCCGGTTCCGCCTGCAGGAGGGCCTCGATGGCAGCGGCATCCGCGCGCTCCACCTCCAGTTGAGCCTCCGCCGCCCAGTTCACATCCACGACATCTGGTTCTGCCTGCAGGAGAGCCTCGATGGCAGCAGCATGCGCATGCTCCGCGCCGAGTTGAGCCTCTGCCTCCCGGTCCTCCTTTAGTATCGCCAGTTGAACCTTTGGTCCGCTTTGCACCATGGGGACTCGGACGCCGCACGAAGTCGACGCCCATCGCCTCATACCCATCGGGGCCTTCGCGCCGCGACCTCCGCCATGAACATTGGATCGGCTTCCTTCTCCTCGTAGCTTGGCTCCAGAGAACTCAGGATCGCCCGCCGCAAAGCGAGCTTGGGACCGGAGGTCAATGGCGCCCGGCGCCGCCGCGATTTCTCAAGGCGCCCGCGTCAAGATCTTGTAGTACGTGATCTTGCGGCGCACCATGGCTTTCCGGTGAACTAGGGGACACTTGATGCGGGCTAGGGGATCGAAAGGTGGGGGAAGGGGCTGGAGATTAGGTGTGGTTTTAGGGCAGTGGCTGGCGTAGGCCGAGCAGCGAAGGTTCTGGTGTGAATAGTGGTTCCGGTGACGACCGGTCAATCGGATTTTACTGTACATCGCTCTTGTCGCGTTCGCCTTGCATCCCGGCACGATGGACCCTCCATGCCGCTCACCGAATGGAACACGCTTCGTCTTGCATTTTCTCTCGCTTGTGGGACCGCAGTTGAGAGCAAACCGACGTCCCTCCCCCTCCCCCGCCCGCGTCATTTATACTACCACTCCCTCCGTTTTATGCGGAGTAAATAAAAACAGAGGGAGTATACTACGGATGAGGATTCCCTGACGTGGTCGTAACTGACATGCGGGGCCTAGCAAGCATGGGGTCCGCCAGTAAGTGACCGAAAGGGAGGTTAAGGTAGGGATACCTACGTCAGAGGATCCACTTCCACTACTACTCCCTCCTTCCCTTTACTATACAGGGCCTAATGCGTTTTTCAAGGCTAACTTTGACCAAATGTTAGAGTAATAATATGTGACATGCAACTTACACAAAGCATACGGTCAAATTCGTATGTGAAAGGAGCTTCCAATGATATAATTTTCACATTATACATCTCATGTACTATTAATCTTGTCAATAGTCAAATGCGGTTTTGAAAAACGCATTAGAGCATGGTTAATAATATAGCCAGTCGATGGCTATAAGGAATTGTCATGTCATCTATAGCCATCATCTATTATATGCACTCATATAGTAGTGTGGGCTATAAGGTTGGCTATTTCCCGCAAAAATGTTATAAGGTTGGCTATTGTATTAGTACTTTTTTCCATCTCCTCTCTATCTCTTTCTTCATATTTATTGTATTTAACTAGGAATGCATATATAGCTAGGCTCTTGCATGAGAGCTCACTCCCCTTACTTTTTCACATCTCTCTCCTCCACATAGGCCCTATATAAATGGAAGGAGGGAATACTACTATGAGCACTGCATACTCTAGTACAGATGTTGTCAGTACTCCATTAGTACTATTGGACATGGAGCTTAAAAAAGTTACTATTGGACTGGCTATACGTGGCGAAATCCTAGTAGGAAGAGCATGCGCGAGAACAAGCACATTCACGTGGTTGAAATCAAATTGGAAACCATCTTGAGTACAAATCTAGGAGTACGTACGAATCTAACAATATATATTGGGCGTTGTTGAATGTTGATACTTTTTTTCATCAAAGTAGAGATACTTTGACTACACATTAAACTTATATGTAAAGTAGAAAGGATAGGAGGGAGTATATTGTATGTTCAAAAACGAAACGTACATTGAATACCCTTTATATATGATTTGTGAATGCTATGATCACCGGTTCAAAATTGTGAATCCGCCTTAGGTATCACACACGCCCCCATCGTTCTCTCTCAATTTCATCTCGGGGTCCGGAGATCGATTGAAAGAGGACTAGGGTGGGTACAATACGTTCGTTTCGCTTATGAACGTACAATATACTCCCTCTAATCCCCACAGACCCGCGGGTCATTTCTATCATAGAAACAGACCAAACCTTTATCTCCTTGCACGATACGCAATTGATCTCTGAACATCAATCAATCTCGTCAACATGTGTCGGGGCATGAACCGAATGGGATGTCAAAACTAAGATGTGAAGCGACATGTAGTGGAGGCAAAGTGAAACTTTAAACAAACCGTTTGTTTGTATGCATGTCAGACAAATTACAAAACATTGGAAATACAAGCATGGTCTAGGCCCACATGCGAATGATACTCGGTGGAATGTTCAAATGAGGCATGCGGGAGGATGGACTCGACCGGAGAGCGACATGATCGATGGAGAAGAGGGTTGGAGAGGAATGAGAAATAAGTAAACGCCACATGATTATACTTGAACGGCTCAAATAAACAATAAGTTGTCTCGCTTGGCCTACATAGTGAAAGGCCTAATGCGCAACGCGGAGCACTGACGCTCGAATATGGCCGGGAAAACAGGGAAACCGACATGTGGGGCACACCTGTCGGATGACGTAGCGCAGACTAGTCCAATGGAGGAGCTGGCCCACGACCTCCTCGCCATCGGCAACCGTTCATGTGGGTCGTGGGGGCCAACAATGTGGCGCAGCTCCAGCACCGCCTCTGGACACGGCAACCGCGGTGAGCGACACGCTCATCGTCGCTAGACACGGTCGGTTTTAGTGTGCCAAGGGTGGCGTTAGTGCTGTGGCACGAACAACAGTATGTTTGGTTTGTGCCCAAGGTTGCCCCATCAAAGCATTGGGTAGCCAAAATTTTGGTCAATGTTTTGGTTGCCCATGATTTGGCCGACATTGGCAAGAAAAATGAACTAGAGTTGGCTAGAGTTCATTGGCATGCCAAAACAATGGAAACCATCCAAACAAAGACCAATCTTTGGGTCATGACCAAAATTTTGGTAAGGTGCACTTTGGCCACAATCCAAACACACCCCAACACCCGGCTCATCGAGGATGCACGGGACGCCGCGACGCGTCCGCGGAGTGGTGTAGCGCGGCCAACTGCATCCTCAGGACCTGAGACCATGCCGGGTCGTCTTGCTTTTTCAATGATGCGGGGATCACATGTGAGCAAAGGGCATCTCCAACATTGCCATGACCGCAGCTGACTACCCTAGCACACCAAAAACCCTCGTCCCTCGCGCCGTCGCGCGGTGCGTTCCCAGCCGGCGCCAGCTGCCCGCATTCATGTTGTCCGTCTGTATGCCGTCGTTAAGAGACTCAGTGCCCGAGGAACCAACTCCGGCGACTTAATGACGCACTATGACGCTTGGGCTCACCGGAATGCGCTACTTAAAGCGGCAACGCCCAGCTAACCTCCTCACCATAGCGCATCGTGCTCCTACGTGGCACACCATCCGCCATGACCGCAAGCGCGAACGCTCTACGGGAGAGCTTCTCTTCGGGGATGAAGCTCGAGGTCGCCGCCCTCGCTCAAGTCGCTTCTCGTGACGCAATAGCGGCGTAGCCGGACGCGGACGCGACCGCACAAGTGGTGGCCACACTGGCGGCCGACGACGGGAGCACCGTCAGCCACGTGTCCTACTTGCCGCCGTCCAACGTCCGACACCGCCGAGGTTGGGGACTCCTCCGAGGATGAGTAGGGCATGGGAGGCGGTAGGGCATGGTGTTCCAACTGGCCGGTCCGTATCCCGTGTTCTACTCTTCCTCGCCGGAGACCGCACCTTCACTTCACGGGTCTTGAACCCCGCCCCCGTACATAGAGATCGCAGATGGAGGATGTCGGTCGCCGCCGTAGAATAGGTTTAGGGTCGGGTTTGTTTTATTTTTCTGTCCTATAAAAGTTCGAAATGTAATGAAAATCTGCCGTGTTTGCATTAATCTCAGCCGGTGTATATGAACTTTCACAATAATATAGTATATTGTAGGAGTACTAGCAAGATGCCCGTGCGTTGCACGGAAGATCAATATCTTGTGGGAGAAAAGGATGAATGAGGGAAGGCCTTATCTGCAAATGTGGAGAGGAGTGCGGGTAAATTTTCATAGTTTCCTTCCTATCCGTTAGATATAGATTGGACGACCTATATTGCAGGATGACAGGCACACCATCATCACCAACTCTGCTTTTTATTGAACCGAGACAAAGCTAACATGTGAAGTAAAATGAACACATAGGTTATATACTGTCGGATTTCGGGTTTCGGCAGACCCTTAAGGTTCGAACTCTGGGGTGCGCGCGGAGATCCAACCCTCCACCGTATCGTACCTCGCCGAATCGCAAGGACCTAAACTACTAAACAGAACAGCACAAGAGACGCAAGATTTATACTAGTTCAGGCCACCGTTGTGGTGTAATACCCTACTCTAGTTTGTGTGTGGTGGATTGCCTCTTGGGCTGATCAAGAACAAAGACAGGAAGAAGCGCCTCATGAGGGTCATTCTTGGTGGGTGCGATGAACTGCTAGGTGGTGTTCCGTCGCTCTAGCTTGAGGACCAGGTCTCTATCTCTCTCTCTGGATTCCAAATGCCGGATCCCCCTACTATGGTGGCTAGCTCTACTTATATAGACGAAGGCCCGGGCCTCTTCCCAAATCTTGGAAGGGAAGGGCGCCAACAATTAGCCATTTTGAAGGGGAACAGCGGGTACACTTATCCTGACTAAAGTTGGTCCTCGCTGCTGCCAAGGCTCTGGTGACGCCTGCTTGGGCTCCATGATGACTCCTTCTAGCCGTTGGGGCTGGTCTTGGTCTTGTTGCACCAAAGCGGGTGCCTTTGCTTGATGCTCTTGCTGCGCTTGCTCCCTTTGCACCAAAGAGGAAAGGAGGACGCTGCTGGCTGGCGCTCGATGGCGCCCTTGGTCGTCATGGCTTGCATCATGGGCACCTCGCGAGGTACCCGCCTTGAACTCTCCGCCTCCTCATGAGCCAACCGACGAGGCCGTGCTCGAGGAAGCTCCTTGTCATCCGCCCATGAGGCTTGCCCCTCGCGAGGGTCTTGACTTGTGTTGATGAAGATGGGCTGTCCTGGGCCTCCTTTGAGCCACGCCGCAGGCAGGCAAGTCTGGGGACCCCCGTTCCCAGAACGCCGACAGTAGCCCCCGGGCCCACGGCGCACCCGGACTTGGCCGAGCAGAGAGGCGAAAGGGCAAGTGCGAAGCGTCGTGGGCCCTAACAGCCTGCGGCCTTGGGCGCCGCGTGGCGGTTGATTGGATGTGGGCGCCTCTGCAACCGCGCGGGTTGATAATAGAGCGGCATCTTCCTTGCCTCCTTATTTCGTGCCTTGCTAGGCGGACACGCTGCTGTACACATCCGTTCTCCTCTCTGCTGCTTGTGCGCTCCTGTCCTTCCCTCTCTCGAACTGCAGCTTCCATTTTCAATCCAATCCCGAATCTCCCCCCCCCCCCCCCGGCTTTTCAATCGCCATGGCTCCGACGAAGAAGGGGAAAGGGAAAAAACCTGTGCCTCCGCCTCGCTTGCCGCCGCCGGCGGCTTCCGCTTTCGACCCGTCGATCATACTCAATCTGGAGGGCTTGGGCAAGGTCAGTTCGGCTCTGGCCACCTCCTTCAACGAATGCGGGAGGACGACGGCTTGGCCCGCGTCCCACTTCTCCATCGACAGGATAGTCACCGAGGTCCGGTATTTCGCTGACGCCCTGTGGGTGGGGCTGGTCCGCCCCTTTTCTGATTTCTTCAATGTCGTGCTTTCCCACTATCAGATCCACATGATGCATCTGGGTCCTGAGTCCATCACTCTCCTCTCGGTCTTCGCCTTTGTTTGCGAAGCAATGGTGGGCATCCTTCCTTCGGTTGCCTTGCTGCGCCACTTCTTCTCTCTGCGCCTTGTCGACCCCACCCAATGCTCGGCGTGTGTGAGCTTTGTCGCCGCGCCCGAGACAGCGGCCACAGGGATTGACTTCAGCCTGCTTCCGCCCGCGGCTGAGTTCCGCGAGAGGTGGTTGTACGTGGATGTGGGGGTGCCCAGCCCCCTGCTATCGGAGCCAACCTCGCCTGTTGTCCCCAATTTAGGCTGGGGTCAGGAGACGCTTTCAAGCCCTCGACTCATCTTTGTCTGGCGCCGCTTCGCGTTCCTGAGGTCGCTTGTTGTAACAGCGCCCAAGGTGGTGAAGGAGTTCCTGATGCGCCGCATTGCTCCTCTCCAACGCCATTCCCACCGGATGTGGGCCTTCAGCGGGCCTGGTGATCGTATGAGGCTCCAGGAAGAAGACCTGACGCCTGAAGCGCTAAGAAAGGTGCTCCTGGTCCTGACTGGCGACCCCAACCCCGGTGGCATCCGGCATGAAGGGGCCTTGTTGTACCTCTGCCAGAACAGGGGTGATCTCGTGAACCAGATGCCTATCTTTGATGAATGGGGGCCACGCCCCGCTGGTCTCCAGGGGCCTCGCGAGAATCCAGTGATGGTGACAGTCCTTCCAGTCGGCCAAGGCGGCTCCTCCTCGAGTGGCGGAGCAGGGAGGCACGAGCCGCCAGAGGCCGAAGGGACCCCCGCCGGGGTGACAGCGCCGGGCGACGCTCATGACGGGGCAGCTCCTGAGGCTCATGCCGCCGCGGCTGAGGGCGACAGGCTGCCGCCCGTAGCGCTTGCGGATGGATCCCCCGAGGCCCCTGCTGCTTCTCTTGGTGAGGCGATCAGCAGCGCGCGCCAGGCGGACGCCCCTGACGCGGGTCGCCTTGATGCTCCTCCCTCGCCGCAGGCTGACCCCTGCGCTCATATCTTGGGTCGCTTCCGCGTGAACTTTGAGGCCCTCCGGAAGAGAAGGGAGGCCCTGGGCGATGATTACCCTTGTCTCCTGCTGAAGCGCAGGAAGTACTTCGCCACTGACGAGTGAGCCTTCTCCTTCTCCAGCTCCTGATTCTTCTGCTGCTTGTACTGATCCTTGACCTGTAGGCCCCTTCCTGCCGAGCTTACGGAGATGGGTGAGGAGCCGTCCCCCTCGGCTTTGCCCCCTCCCCCGTCCTTAAGTGCTCCAAGCAGTGGAGCCCTTGTGGTGAGGGCGACCGGGGAGGTGAACCGTCCCGAGGCGCGTCGCGGCCCTGCGCGCCTCGCGATCCTTCCTCGTGAGCCTTCCCGGGGCATAGCTAGCCTACCATGGGCTTCTCGCCTGGTCGTGGACGGCGATTGGCTGAGCCGCTTCCTGCGCCCTCGTGCTGGGATGGGCTGGCTCAGCCGGGCTTTGGCGCGGCGTTCCGGCCGTCGCAAGGTGCCAGCCCCAGCCCCCGCCCGAGGGGAGTGCTGATTCGTGGCTCCCGGAGCCCGTCTGGGGCGGTTGATGGTGTGGAGGACGTGCTCGAGCGCGCCCGGGAGCGCCGCGCCCTTTGCCAAGGATTTCTTCGAAGGGCGGCTGACGCGGTGAGCCTTCTTGGTGAAGAGCTTGCTGACGAAGAGGTGCGCCTTGAGGCCGAGGGCCTGCGCCTGGCCGCAGAGAGCAGTGAGCTGGAGGGCGCTGCCGCCCGTGCGCGCCACCAGCACGATCTTGTTGATGAAGAGGCAAATGCGTCGCTGGCAGCCTCTCGGGAGGCCTGTTCTCGGGCCGTCGAGGAGGCCCGGGCAGCTAACAGGCGGCGAGAGGCGGCGGAGGAGTGGGCACGGGAACTCCTGGCCCGGTGCCACTCACTGGAGGAGCAAGTGGAGCTGCGCGAGGCAGCCCTCGCGTCGATGAAGGTGGCCTCCGCGACCGGCGGAGCTCGAGCGTGAGGAGGAGGCGACGCTGAAGCCGCGAGCAGCTCGTGGTCTGGCGCTTGAGACGAGGGAGGCGCTTGGCGGCGGGCACAGGATGAGGTCGCTGCACGGGAAGCCCGCGTCTGGAGGAGGTCGGACGCCGAGGAGTGGCGGCGGCGCTCGAACCTCGGCGCGAGTTTGAGGAGCGGCTGGGGTTGATCAAGGCCGAGGTGAGGGCAGGACTGCTGCCTTGAGGCCAAGCGAGGAGGCGACGGCGGGGCCGATGCTCTTTGGGCCGCCCTCGAGGTGGCGCAGAGGAGTCCACCACCTCTCGGGCCGAGCGCTCCTTCTTCGCCAACGGGTGGAGGAGGCCGAGGCCGTCATACGCCAGAATCGCGGACGAGATGTCGCCGGCGAATCTGGAGCATGAGCACGGTCCCATGCTCGCCACGCCTTCAGGAAAGAGCTAGCGCAGCCTTGGATAACATCTCGCGAGGCGGCAGAGGCGAGCCGCACGCGTTAACTTCGCGGCAACCTTGATTCTTCACCGGCGTGGTGGCGGCGGGCCGAGGCGCGGTCGGTCAGGGCCAAATGGTTGGTGGAGGAGAGGAGCCGCGCGCTGCTCGGGCACGCCTTCTCTCTTGTCTTCAGCCATCTCCGGGACATGGATCCCCACTTCGACTTCGACGCAGCGATCGCCCCAGTTCCCCAGGCCGTCCGGGGTGACCTGGCGCACTGGGTGGAAGACAACGTGGATGCCCTCGTCCGGGCCTTCGCTTCGGACAATGACGGCGTGGTCGTGGCCGCCGATGAGGGCGGCGTGGTGAACGGCCCAGATGCCACCGATGACCACGCAGACAACGACGGCGAGGCCAGCGACGCCAGCAACGGCTTGGGAGGTGCTCCTGAGGACGCATTGGGGGATTTATTCGACTGATCATGCATTGTCCTTATTCCATTACCCTGCATGAATAGAACTTAGGTTTTGGCCTGATGGTTGTGAGAGCATTTTGGGAGGGGGGGGGCCCTCATGTAAAACTTGTGTTCTTCGTATTAGCAGGTGTTACATTGCTCATACGCCCGCGCCAAGTGGTTGGCTAAGCGACGTGCTAGTTGGCTGGTTTACCTTTGTCTCGTCTGAGCCCCGAGATAGCTGTGGGAGGTGAGGCGATCTGAGTGTCTCTGATCGAATCCGTGGGACCTGCAGTAAAACCCTCCGGAGAGGATCTGGCGGCGACAGTGGGCTCTTGCGCAAGAAGCTAGGTTTGGCCCGGCTCGCGAGGGCTCATGAGGGAGGCAGCTGAGGCGGATTTGTAATCAAAGCGAGAGATTTGCTCGAGCGAGACTAAGCACCCCTTCCCCGAACACACGCAAATCTCAAATTCGAATCCAACTTAAATCCAGCGGGGGAAAGCGACAATCAAATGGAAAGGCGAAGAAAGCAAAAGAAAAGCCGCGTCCCGCACCTAGTCTAGTCTTGGACGTCTTCTCACCAGCGCGGAGCTAAGTGCTGCCACTGGGCGTGGGAGGGAGCCCCAGGGCCTGAGGCCGGCACCCCTGGGACTCCGGGGCGTGTACAGCCCCACTCATTATTACGTGAGAGTGTCACGGGGCGGCGAGCTTCACAGGCACTGGGCCTTCTTCACAGGTACCGGCCTTGCTTCATATCGCCAGACAAGGGCCCCGCCTTGTGCCACACTCTAGTGCCACCAGCGACGACCGAAACCAGGACGCCGGTGGGGTAAAGCGATCGCCAGCCAGTTCCCCAGCGACCACGGGTCCTCTGCCGAGGGCAGGCCACGAGAGCACCTCCCCAGTAGAGGGCCTACCTCCTGAGAACGCCTTGCTCCGAATGACACGGTGGTGATGTTGGATCTCTGCCCCTCTCCGGCAGCCCCCTGCGCCCCCCTCCCGAGGGGTAGGAGATTGCAGGAGCGGGGCAGCCGCCTGATGTGGTGACCTGTACCTCATGCGACCTATGGTTAGTGTATGTTTGCTCTTGAGGAAGTAGCGGTACCCGATAATCGTCGCCCCCGGCGCGACCAGTGGGACCGTCTCGAGGCTCCTGGAAGAGCTCGGCTTCTGGCGCATCATCCCCCCAGCTTGGGCTGAGGAGCGAGCCTTGTTCTCCCTCATGCGGGTGCCTTTGGTCCATCATGTGGGGCACGTATTCTTCTGGAGCCGCCATCCCGAGGGCCACGCCGTAGTGCTGAGCGTGCCATGCTGCTCTGCTTGATGCGCCCACCGTGGGGTGGTCGCGCGGCGGTCCACCAGGGTCGTGAGTTACGTCGAGTCCTTCTTCCCCACGGGCCGGGGGCGGGTGTAACCCCGCCGCCGGCCCGGCGCTGACAGCTTCGCCGGTGTTGGAGTAGCTTTGGAGCCCGCAGGCGCGTGTGGAGCCCCCGTGCAGGCCGCCCTCGGGCTGAGATGGAAGCTGGGTGCGAAGGGTGAGCCTCGTGGCGAAGCCCAGAGCTCGCCACCCGCTCCAAAGGCACGTCGCGGCCGCTCTCCAGCAGCCTGCACTGCAGCAGCTCTCGGGCCACTGTGAGCGCGGCCCTCGAGTTCGCCTTCTCCCTGCGGGTGTACGGTGATGTGGTCACGGCGTGATTGGAGGCCCTTGCTGCCGACCGCGGCGTGAGAGCCGTCGAAGCTTGTCTGCGTCGCCCGTGGCCCGCAGCGCCTTGCGGACCGCGAGCTGCCTTGGGCACGGGGTCGCCCGAGGCGAGCGGCTCTGCGTGGGCGGGCCACGCCGCCCAAGGATCTGGGTTGCCCGCTTGGTCGCCGGACATGGTGGTGGCGATGCGACGGGACACGAGGTGGCAGAAGGTTGATTCTGGCGCACCCCTAACTGGCGCGCCAAATGTCGGATTTCGGGTTCCGGCAGACCCTTAAGGTTCGAACTCTGGGGTGCGCGCGGAGATCCAACCCTCCATCGTCTCGTACCTCGCCGAATCGCAAGGACCTAAACTACTAACCAGAACAGCACAAGAGACGCAAGATTTATACTAGTTCGGGCCACCATTGTGGTGTAATACCCTACTCTAGTTTGTGTGTGGTGGATTGCCTCTTGGGCTGATGAAGAACAGTACAGGGAAGAACTGCCTCGCGAGGGTCTGTTCTTGGTGGGTGCGATGAACTGCTAGGTGGCGTTCCGTCGCTCTAGCTTGAGGACCAGGTCTCTATCTCTCTCTCTGGATTCCAAATGCCAGATCCCCCTACTATGGTGGCTAGCTCTACTTATATAGACGAAGGCCCCGGGCCTCTTCCCAAATATTGAGCGGGAAGGGCGCCAACAATTGGCCATTTTGAAGGGGAACAACGGGTACACTTATCCTGACTAAAGTTGGTCCTCGCGCCAAGGCTCTGGTGATGACGCCTTCTTGGGCTCCACGATGACTCCCTTCCAGCCGTTGGGGCTGGTCTTGGTCTTGTTGCACCGAAATGGGTGCCTTTGCTTGATGCTCTTGCTGCGCTTGCTCCCTTTGCACCAAAGAGGAAAGGAGGGCGCTGTGGCTGGCGCCTCTTGGCGCCCTTGGTAAATCATGGCTTGCGTCATGGGCACCTCGCGAGGTACCCCCCTTGAACTCTCCTCCTCCTCATGAGCCATCCTGACGAGGCCGTGCTCGAGAAGCTCCTTGTCATCCGCCCATGATCTGGCCCCTCGCGAGGGTCTTGAGCTTGTGTTGATGAAGATGAGTTGTCCTGGGCCTCCTTTGAGCCACGCCGCAGGCCGCAGGCAGGCAAGTCTGGGGACCCCCGTTCCCAGAACGCCGACATATACATACATAATTTATCTTAGGCACTCCAATAGTACGTCCACTACACATTCACGCATTTCACATCTTTCTACATCTACGGGAACCTATGAAAGGGTTAACGTAAATTGCCTCTCTCTCTCCTCCACTGATTTTCATGGTGGTGGACCTCTCCCTCCCCCCAATCTACAATCAACAGCTCACACGTTTCACATTACGTTAATTACGTAACTGGGATTACGTAGGTGTAGCATTACTTGTCCTAAAAAAACCAACTAAGTCAACCTCCCAGCATATCACGTGGGAAAAGACCCGGCCGCGCCGTTTTAGTCAGAATTACCAGATTACTAGTAGCAGTATCAATGGATCACATGAAGCAACAAGTTTTTTTGAGGGGGCGAAGCACCTAGTTTAAAAGGAAAAAGGCGGTACACTCATAGCACCCCTGTCGCGGTCGCATTGCACCCCACACACGTTCGGTCCTGCACACGGCTCACGCAAACGGAACGCGCTTCGGCTTGCCTCTTCACTGACACGTGGGACTGCAATTGGAGAAACCGACCATGCGTAAACTCCCCGCCCACCGCGAAAATCCTCCCCCACCCAAAAATTCCCCCCAAATCCTAGATTCAACCGCCCTTCGTCCAACTAGCCAATAATATTCCCCAAACCCCTGCCCCCTTCCCCCTCCACACCATTCGCTCCGCCAAAGCCACCCTCCCCGCCGCGCTGATACGTCGGTGTCGCGGTTCGTCGAGGGGACGCACGGTGATCCTCTCGCTCCCACAGTACACTCTCATAGACTGCCGTCCTCTAGCCGTGCCGCCACCGCTGGCGACGTTCTTGCGGAGGCGCACGGTGGTCAATGCCGCCACTGCTGGCGATGTTCGTGTGGAGACGCACGGCGGTCAGCTTCTCCCACGGTACACGCATTCTAGACTGAGGCCCCGTGCATGTCGGTGTAGCGCTCAATGTTAGCTGATAGACGCTGTTAATCTCACTATTTGCCGAAGTAGTTTACAGTCAATATGCTCTGCTTAAGAAGCTTCCTTGCCCTGTTCTGCACTCAATCTGCTTAGCTGAGATGGCATGCCAAGACCGATTAGTTGCTAAAATATCCTGCCATATATTTATTGTGACGTAGATTGCAATGGTCTAGTAGCCAATCTGTTAGATGAAATAGCTCTACACCGTTTTAAACTCGATCTTTGTTGCTGCGATGGCCTTCGATAGTTTGATGGCTGTGTGCTCGGCCTCATTGACTACTGAAACAGCCTGCCATAATTTAGCACTCAAATCTGTTTGCTGAATTAGCTTTACATATATTTTGTTACTTAGATCTGCTCGTCCAAATATCTTGCCATAGCTTTAGACATCGACCTAGGTATTTTTTTTCTGGACTTCATAAAAAAGCATATAAGTTTTTCCTGTAATATCTAGTAGAAGAACTCATTTGTAGGTCTAACAGATGGACAGGACTTGGATAACTTCAGCTCGAAGATTCTCCGCTGCATATGTCGAGGGGGTTGTAAACTTCATGAACTTTATCAGAGCTGAGTACGATGGTCCGAAATCAGATGTGCTCTGCCCGTGTAGCAGTTATATGAATTTAGTTACAAGACTCCAGTCAACTGTGCAAAATCATCTACACTTGTATGGGATGTCGGTCACATATACTAGGTGGGTTCATCATGGTGAAGCTGTGAACGTCAATGTTATTGACTACGTGGAAGCAGAAGATCACCATCTTGATCTGCTTGATACTCAGGTGGAAGAGGAGGAGGAGGTGGTGGCAGAGCCAGTGAGTTTGACCAACATTGAAACAATGCTACGAAATGCTTGTGCATTCCATGAACTTTCACCCGCAGAAGAAAAACGGTGGGCCCGCATGTTGGAACAATGCAACATGGCTGTCACCCCAGGAAATAAGCTGTCAGTATTCTCAGCTATGGTCACCTTTCTTCAGGTGAAGACATTTGAGCGGATGACCAACAAATCATTCAATGCGATGTTGGCTGCTTCCCGCAAATCTTTCCCAGATGCGTCTGAGCTGCCACACACCTACAGTAAAATGAAAAATTTCCTTCGTGCAGTTGCAATTGGATATGATATGATCCATGTTTGTAAGAATAATTGTGTTATGTTCCGGAAGGATTATGCCAAGTTAAGTGAATGACCGAAATGCAAATCATCAAGATGGAAAGATGGCGATGCTGTGAAGAGGATTCCTCATAATGTTCTGAGACATTTTCCAATTATACCAAGATTGTAGAGGTTGTTTCATGATGCTGAAACAAGAGAGGATGTACTGTGGCATTCTAGGAACCAGGAGTACAGAGATCGGAATGTAATGAGCCATCCATCTCATGGTAGTGAGTGGAAAAGCTTCAATCATAAACACAAAAAGTTTGCTGCTGACCCGAGAAACATTAGACTTGGCTTAGCTTCATATGGATTTAACCCATTTGGCCACGAGAGCGCCACATATAGCATGTGGCCAGTGCTTGTTATCCCTTACAACATGCCTCCAAATGTCTGCACCAAAGAATCAAACTACATGATGGCCTTGCTCATCCCAGGTCCAAAAAGTCCTGGAAAGGATTTTGATTTGTTCATGGAGCCTCTTGTGGAGGAACTTCAACAACTATGGAGGGGTGTTCTCACTCGAGACCTATATAGCAGCCCACCAGCTGATTTATTTCTGCGTGCTATTATAATTTGGTGCATTCATGATTATCCGGCTTTGGGCACTATGTCAGGGCGAACGACACATGGTTACAATGCATGTGTTCGCCGTGACAGGAATCTGCTGTCATACGCAATACTTAGCAAGATCTGTTACATTGGACACCGTTGTTTCCTTGCCAAGGACAAGCCGCATCCTAGAAAATACTGAAGACATGTGTTCAATGCAAAGCATGAAAACCGAGATGCGCCAAAGAGGCTCACCGCCGATGAGTTGCAAGTGGAATTAGAGAAGGTCAGGCATATTACACAAGGAAACCATCCTGGTAATGGTAGCGGGAAAAGGAAGCGTGGCAGGGCAGAAGAGAGATTATCTTTTACCTGCAGGACCACTTTGTGGGACTTGGAGTATTGGAAAGATTTGGATCTGCGGCACAATCTTGATGTGATGCACATCGAGAAAAATATATGTGACAGCATTATCAACGCACTTCTTAATATTGAAGGCAAGACGAAAGATACCTTAAAATCTAGGATTGATTTGACACACCTGGGTATCAGACATGATTTGCAGGTGCAAGATGAAGGTAAACCAGGGGATATGGCACCGGCTGTGTACATCTTGGACAAGGTAAAAAGAAAAGAATTCCGCGAGGTCCTGTCACATGTGAGATTCTCGCATGGATTTGCTTCCAACCCTGAAAGGAGAGTCAGTGCAGATGGAAACAAGGTACAATGGTTGAAAACTCATGACTGCCACGTCCTACTTCAAAGGGTTTTACCTATTATCCTTAGAGGATTGGGCATACGACTTATCTGAGCAGATTGCAGAGTTGGGACAATTCTTGAGGAACTCTGCGATAGAAATATCAGGATAGATGCTTTGGAGCATCTTAGAGACAAGATACCAACTATCCTATGCGACCTTGAGAAGATATATCCTCCAGACTTCTTTGATGTGATGGTGCATTTGGCTGTTCATCTACCTGATGAGGCACTACTTAGAGGTCCACTACAGTATGGCTGGATATACCCTATTGAAAGGCGGCTAGGCACTTTCAAGGGCTATGTTAGGAACAGAGCTAGACCTGAGGGTTCCATTGCAGAGGCCTACATTGCTACAGAAGCGTTGACATTCTGCTCAAAATACATTGAAACAACTGATCAGCTTAGCAAAGAGGTGGGTGAAGACAATCCCGGGCTCAATGTTTTGATTATTCTGCTCGAGTTCTGAGGAAGAGTCGACAAGAGGACAAACCTAAAGATTTGGACAAAATGGTTTGGTATGTGTTGAATAACTGTCCTGAGATACTACCTTATATCAAGTAAGTGCTAAGTACTACAGCTTATACATCGTAATCTACTAAACTTGTAGCACATTCTTATTATTTAGATGTTTGACGTGATCACTATGTTGTGCAGCATCTACAAAAAGGAGTTACTGCCGCAAAATCCAAGAAACATTGACAAACTGGTTATGGCAGGATTTGCGAAATGGTTCAAGAGCCATGTAAGCTTTTGAATTGCACTATCAGTTTTTTTAATATATTGAGTACAGAAGATGATCAACTTGTCTATTTTCTAACCATAGGTTAAGAAGATGCGGGAGGATGGGCAGGCAGTTGATGATGCCCTTTACTCACTAGCAATGGGTCCTGATACTCGGGTAAGACATTATGAATCTTGCGTTGTTGGAGATGTGCACTACAACACCCTTGCACGAGACGAAGGCAGGAAGACACAAAACAGTGCAATCATGAGCATGTATACGTATGACAAAGAGACAACTGAAATGTATGCTAACATAATAGACATTGTTCAGTTGCAAGATATCTCCGATTTGAGGATCATCGGTGTGTGGTTACATTGTCTTTGTCGTTGGTATAACCTGTTTTCCAGGATCGCAAAACCCAGAGCTGATGATTATTTCAAATCCATCAATGTCAAGGCGGCGTACCAGACCAATGAGCCTTTTATTTTGGCAAATCAAGCAACACAGATATTTTTCTTGGAAGACACATTTGCATGTAGCGATGACTGGAGAGTATTGCAAAGGTTTGAGCAGAGGAATTCGTTTAATGAAGTTGCACAACAAGATGATGCTTACACTGCTCCTGATGTACAAGATAACACATATGTTCCTAATATCTTTGAGAACCATCACGTCTATGACGCCGGTTAAAATATTGTCTGTCGTGTTGTGGACATACAAGAGGTGATCAAGAAGAAGCCAACATTCGAGGACGTTGAGGATGAAGAAGAAGATGACACCATGGGGAATTAAGATTCAGACTGATACACATGGCGAAGATGTTGACGCTGCTGCTGCGGATGATGATTACATTGCTTTTGTCGTATTTGCCTGTCAGAAGACATTTTTTTATCTACTATGTGAAATTGTGTTTGCTATGACAACTGAAACCTGATGAACATGTTGTTTAGTATTTTGCTATGAGAACATCACTTGTTATGTATGCTAATTTGTGTTTGGTGATTGTATGACGACTAAAACATGATGACATTGTTGTTTAGTTGTACTCATATTTGGCTGTGAAACTTGAATTTGATGACATAGTTTGTTGTTGGACTGCAATTTGCTCGACGTCTTCGAATGAGAACAAAGCTGACCCGACAGGGCCTCTGCTAATTTATTTATTTATTACCAAAAGGGCCTCTGCTATTTATTTATGTATGAGCAAAAGGGGATACCCCCTGATTTCCGTTAATAGAAATCATCAGATGTTCACAACACTACGCCCAGCCTGCTACACAGGTTTCATTCATTACTAGTTTCAATAAAGTGTTGATGTCATAGCCACTGGATACATCACGAGTGCTACATACACTGCAAATAAAGAGACAATCATCCTACAGAGCACATCGATTTTGCCCATTATCTTCACAAGTTCTTTCATCTCCTCATTGCTGTCAAGGCCGCTCAGCTGCTGTTGCTTGGCCATGATCAGAGGAACTGCAGCTTTAACCTTCTGCTCTGCATCTTCCTCTTCTGTTGTTCCTTCAGTTACTTGTCCAACACCCCAACCTGCTGGTATTGAGATTCCTCGGCTAACCAAATAATCAGTGTAGTTGCACTCCCCCACATTAGCAACTTCCCATAAATACAAATCACACGAATCTTCCCTTTTCTGCACAAATAAAATTGGAAGATCATCAACCAAACTATTAAAAAAATCAGCAACTAAAAGCAGCAGAACAACACTTAAACATATTATTACCCCATGATTCGGGCATGTGTAGAAGACTCGGCCAGGGTTGATGATTGTGGTTGAGACGCGATGGATGACTCTGCGTGATTTGCTGCAGTGGCACCACACCAACGACAGCGGGTTGCGATGAGCAACCGGCTGCGGTGCGCGTGCCAGCGGGGGTGTGATGAGACCCACAGGCGATGGTACGGGTGGTGACTTGGCGCATATCTGGTTGTTGCTCTTCAAGAGCGGTGGACGAGCAGCCAGCGGACATGGTTCTTTGCGGCGAGCTTCTAATGCTAGGCAGAGTAAGTAGAGAAGAGGAGAAGCGAATGTTGGATATGTCAATTTCATTACTTGCAGAGTAGCATAGCACCATATATAGTCATAGTCTAGGTTTGGATTCGAACCAGCTACAGGAGCACGTCTCTCTTTTTTCTAAAACTCAGCAACGTCTCTTTACTGGTACACTAGCTTGTTCTGTATGCCTTCTCAAGTCTTTGATTTTCTTTCCCTTTTTTGCGAGGAAGGAAGGAGGACAAAATTGAGAGTTCCTGGGACTCGAACCCAAGACCTCTCAGTTGAAAAACAAGGGTGCTAGTCACTTATGTGGCGAACGTTCCCTGGGAGGAGGACGACAGACGAACGCATTTTTCTCGCAGTAGTTGCAACACAAGATCGAACGGTCGCAGTTTCGGGAATGTTATCAGGCGAACAAGCCCAGTTTTTATTTTCTTCCTATATATAAAAAGTATGCTACTTGGTGTCGGCTTAGTCAAAAACGATTGTGCCAACCTTGAACGTTGGATTGACATTCAGCGTATGTCGTGTTTCTTCAGTCTCTTCTTCCTCGAGCCGCCAAAGCCAAACCAGCGCCGACGGGACCGCCTGCTCCCGCCTCCCACGGCTTGCTGTGCTGCCACGCACGCATCATGGCCACATCGCACCCTAAACTCTGCGCATCTTCCCCAGCTCTTGTTCATTCCCGTCCGAGACCTCACCATCGTCCTCCGCCTTGGTTCGCTCGCCGTGACGCCGCCCTCCGTTGTTGTCAACATGGTCAACAACCGAGAGCAATAAGGAGATAACTATACATGGTGAGGATGACAGTAGGGACCCAGCAACGCGCGCAATAATTTTGCTTTTTCGGGACGGAGAAGGGTATCAACTGGGTTGTGCGGGAGCTGTGGCCCATCTAGCCCAGGCTTTTATTTCATATGTTTAGCACATGACCAACCCAGTTTGTTTTTTTCCTTTCTGAAAATGGCTAGCCAACTATTTTGTTTTTTGCAAATAGGCAATTAGTTCCAAAATACTTTTTTCTTTCGGATTTTGATATTTTAAATTTCATTTTTTTGTGCGGGTAAAATTTCATTGAATTTAAATTAAGGTATATTTAGTTTTAAAATTAATTTGAATCTGGCTAGAAATTTCGGGTTGTATGCTGTTTGGGACAGATTTGGAGGCTGACTTGTGGGTCTACTAGGTTGACGTGTACGAAAGGCTTTGTCAACTTAGTCCACAAACGATTCTAGGAGCAGTGACCGTTGGATGTTAATCCAATGGCCGTGCTGCTTCTTCAATATCTGATCTTCTTGCTCCAGCCGCCCAAACCAGCACTGGTAGGACTGCCTGCTCCCGTCTCCCGTGGCCGGCTGTGCTACCGCACAGGCCGCACCGCCCCACCCTACTTCATTGCTGGCCAGGCCATTCCTCTACTCACCCACACCTCCTATTATTTTTCGGCGGCGGCAGTCGGACCAGTAAACCCTCGTACTCCCCACCGCGTGGGCAACCATTGCCGAGTCTTCCCCGGCTCTGTGTTGTTCCCTTCCTAGGCCACGCCGTCGTCCACCGGCATGGTGCTCCTGGCGCGGCCTAGTCAACATGGTCAACGAACGACATCCATCGGACGTTGACTGTACGTGGAGAGGTTGACAGCTGGGTCCACGGCTGCACACAAGGAAATGCCTCCTTATTACACGCAAAATAATGATTCCTCCAAGTGACATCTAGGACCCACCAGAAGGGCCTCTGTATTTCACGAAAAAAGTGCCCCCCACTGACAGGTCGGACCCACCAGCTATCTTCGCACGCAAGGAAGTGCCTCCTTATTATGCACAAAAAAGAATACTCCTCCTGCCAGCTGGAAGCCAGCATAGTGGGAGGCTGACTTGTGGGCCAACCAAGTTGACGGGGACGGAGGGCTTTGTCAACGTAGTCAATATGAACGATTCTAGCTCCAGTTACCGTACGATGTTCATCCAACGGCCGGAGTGCTTCTTCAACCTCTGGTCTTCTTGCTCCAGCCGCCCAACCCAGCACCGGTCGTGCCGCGTGCTCCTGCCTCCCATGGCCGGCTATGATGTCGCGGAGGCCACACCACCCCCTACTACTCCCACCGCTTGTCAGGCCATCCCTCTACTCACCACACCCCCTGTTATTCTGCGGCGACGGCAGCCTCACACCACATCCGAACCAGTGAACCCTCATACTCCTCTCCGCGTGGGCATCCACTGTCGCGTCTTCCCCAGCTCCACATCGTTCCCTTCCTAGGCCTCACCTTCGTCCACCGCCTTGGTGCTCTCGACGCGGCGTGGTCAATGTGGTCAACGACCGACTTCCATCGGAAGAGTACTATACGTGGAGAGGCTGACGGCTGGGTCCACGACCGCAGCTAGGAAGTGCCTCCTTATTACATGGAAAATAATGATTCCTCCACCTGACAGCAGGGACCCACTGGACGGGTAACCGTATTTCACGAAAAAAAACGTTTCCCCCTGACTGCTGGGACCCACCAGCTACATCTTCTCATGCAATGCGTCCGGGCAAAAAAAATGATTCGCCTCCCTGACTGCTGGGACCCACTAGGTACATCTTCCCACACAAGGAAGTGCCTGACAATCGGGACCCACCTGGTCGAAGCGTACGTAGCATTGTCATTCTGGTCACGAACGTGTACGTACATACTGGTCGATGTAGAGGCGCGCACGTGTCGTAGTAGAGGCGCACACGTAGCATGTACACGTACGTACAACAGCCAAGGTGCAAGGAAGTAAATACGGCCACATACGTACATACGGGCGGGGTCTAGAACACCTACTCGCGCATACGTACGGCCAGGGCTCGTGTACATGGCTGGGTCGGAACGAAGAAACAGCGTCGTCGTCGTGTTCATGGGGAGCCAACCGGTTGGGTCGGAACAGAATGCATCGTCGTGTTCATTAGGAGGGCATGGATGGAACAACCGATGGAAACGAGGCCTGGCGTACCGCAGAACAGAGGAAACGGCCTTGTGTTCGACCAGCCACGTTCGAAACGGGATCCTGTTCATTGGGAGGGGTCTGGCATACCGCAAAATGGAGGAAATGGACTTGTGTTGGACCTCCTACGGTCGAAATAGGGTCCTGTTGATCGGGAGGGGTGTGGCGTACCGCAAAACGGAGGAAACGGACTTGTGTTGGAGCGCTACGGTCGAACCGGGGGTCTTGTTTATCGGGAGGGGTGTGGTGTACCGCAAAACGGGACTCCACGGGATACTGTTCATCTCCACCGTCGATCCCCTCCAGCCTCCACGGGCTACTGTTCATCCACCGTCGACCTCCTCCAGCCTCCACTTGCATCGTTCATCCACGGGCTCCTGTTCATCCAACCTTCACCGCGCTACTCCACCGGCTCATCGCTCAACCAGCCCTCTCCACGGGCTCCTATTCAACCACCCTCCACGGGCTCTGTTCATCCAGCCCTCCACCGTTCTTGTTCATCTAGCCCTCCACGGGTCGCCCCTGTTCATCCAGCCCTCCACGGGTTCTGTTCATCCAGCCCCAACCGGCTCGATCGATCGGGGTCCTGTTCATCCAGAGGCAACACCACGGGGTCCTGTTCATCCACCCCCACCGGGAACTGTTCATCCAAACCCCTGTAGCAACACTCATTGTTCATCCAGAGGCAGCATCGATCGGCTTCAGTTAGCAGCGAGAGCGGCGAATCGCTCGATCGGGTTCGATTAACACCATCGATCGATCGCTCGGGTTCGATGAACGCGTAGCCTGCGGGCAATCGCTTGGGTTCAATAAGCTAACGCCGCCGTTCGGGAGATTAGAGCCGCACTCCACGCCGCTGCAGCGTGTGACGAGAAAGCGTGCAAACCTCCGTGCATCGCTCGGCCCGACCACTGCATCGTAAGGAACACCCGATATTTTCCTCGCCCTCGCTTCTACCACGGTTTTTCTGTCATGGACGGCCCAAAGAATGTCATGCAACAGTGTCTCCGGCCCGTCTAGGATGAAAAGCCCATTTTCTGTCATGATTTTTCGTCATAGAACTAGGAGCCCACCACATCTACGATGATACCTGGTTTTGTCACAATTATGGTCATAGAAGTGTCATAAGTATGACAGGAAAAAAATTGTTTGGTCCAAAATGTCACGGATGTGTATTTTTTTTGTAGTGAGGGCTCACCGTCACCTTCACCAACAGATTTGATGCGTACTACCTCCTCGGCAAGGTGTTTTGGTGTGGATGCGAATTCATTGCATTCACAACCCACATCATCTTCACAAACTTCGACTGCATCTTCCCCACCTGCGATGGTATGCACATCCTCCCCTACTACATCGGCCAGGACGGCATGGAGAGGGAGCAGTGAAGAGAAGGCGCAGTGAAGATGGTGGTGAAGTCCCGGTCTCGATCGTGAGCTTTTCTTTCCCTAGGGTGTTAGGGCTTTTTATCTTTTATATATTTCTATCTTAATTATGTCGTTGATTGTACCGTGAACTTTTAATCTCTGTCGTGTTATCCCCTAAGAACTTTGTTATGCTTGCTACCCTTATTTGATTTTTTTTGAGAAACGCTACCCTTATTTGATATGTCGTTGGTTATCAGTGTTTTTGCTTGCTATTTCTATCTTATTTGATGTGAAATAAATCGCTAGATGGATATGGTACCGTACACGAGCCCTTCTGCTAAATCAATCAATGATTGAGTATTCCTCAATGAAAACCAGCAAGTTTTCGCCCATTTAGAGTAGGGTCAAGTTTGCGCACGCGCGGATAATGGAGTAGTTGAAGTGTCCAAAAGGAAACTAAATCTAGAAAAATGAGCCATGATGATGTTGAAAAGAAGAAGAAGAAAAGCTAATTTTTTTGAATTGTTGGTAGCCCTATTCCGTATATTGTATGAACAAAAACAAGCTAATTTTTGAATAGTTTGTGGACTATGCTATGGTTTAGGGTACCCTATGTTTTATGTAAGAAGCATGCTATGGTTGCTACTTTTTATGTTATGGATGTATGCTTGCTACGTGAGATATCGGTCGATGGATATGGTGCCGTAGCCGAGCCGTAGACAAGCTCTCTAGATGGATATGGTGCCATAGCCGAGCCTAGACATGCTCTCTAGATGGATATGCTGGCTAATGGTGCCACCGGACTTTATTTTAGACGTGGTTTAAGACGTATATCATGATCTACATAATTAAGTCTGACATGTTCTTAATAAAAAACAAAAACAAAAAATCGTGTATACAATATTTTCTTGCAACAAAAACTTGTTTATAATACCCGCATGTCGAAAAGTGAACCCAAAAATGAAAGTGTTGTGCCGTAGGCTATATACAGAAGGAAATTGCCATGATATGTAAAAATAAATTTGACATGTGCAAGTCCAACAATAAATCGATTTACCATCATGCACTATTTTTGTTCGCCATGGCAAACCGTGGATTTACCATGGTAATAATCAAGGTTAAAAATAGAGCCAGCGCGTGGGCCTTCGACACTCAACGCGATGAGACGGCCCAACCAGAGCTTAGTTTCAATTTGGGCCCTAGAACTACATTTTTTTTCTTCTGTGGTCGGTGTTGTCTGACAAAACTGAAGAAACTGAAAGTGTACAAAACTGACGGGTACCCGAAACTGACATGATCCACAAATTAAGCAACACAGATCATAGAACACATGATCCACAAATTAAGCAACACAGAGCATAGAGCACATGATCCACAAATTTAAGCAAATCGTAGAGCACATGATCCACAAATTAACCAAATCCTAGAGCACATGACACCACACTAATAACATCTCTAACGAGTGATGACCAGCAAGTAAGCAAATCCTAGAGCAACTACACAAAAATAAAATGGATAAAATCCTAAAGCTATCAGATTCGCCTGCTTCTTCAATTGAATCATCTACTTCAAGTTCTTGTTCATCTTCTTTATTTCCCCCTTCAGATCTGCATCCCCAAATATCAGAGCAGCACTTCCAAAGACCAAATTCGTTGTTGCTGACGGCAGATTGAGCTCCCGGGTTGGGGCCCCATTGAATTGAATCTGCTTAACGTAGTCATCCAGCCATTCAAAATGCGTGCATTTCTTCACGATCTGAATCAAAAAAATGAACCCTAAATCCCAGATCGAAAAATAATTAAAAGCAAATAGAAAAATAAATCAGAGAAAAATCATGAGATCTAACCTGCCCCTCTGGCTTGCTCTCGCATTTCACGAACTCGCGCCCATAGATGCCATTCTTGACCTCCTTCGAAGTCAATCAGATCGATGGTGGCGCTGCATGGCGATCGGGACATCGCTCCATGGGAAGTGGACCATACTGGGTCCACGAGGGGCGGGAGGCTGAAGTGGAGCTTGACAAATCACCCAAAGTCGCCGGAGAAGAAGAAGTAGATGAGTGGCTCCTCTCGTCGCCGATGAAGAAGTAGCAGAGGAAAAGTGGCTCCTCTCATCGCTGCAGAATAAGCACCAGAATAAAGGGGTACCCAAAGAAAGGGGAGACACAACCAACAAGTCTCGCAGGTCGCCTCTCGCAGATCACCCCACGATCCAACGATGCGGAGCCATCCATGTGATCCAACGGCGCGGAGCCTGGTCGCAGCCTGCCCTCGGAATTACTTCTAGAAGACCACATCTAAGGGCTCTTGCTTGGCGCTAGGGTATGATCGGGCGGTTGACGTTTAGAGCTAGGGTTAGGCGAAGCCCCGCAGGGTTTAGAGGGGTTTTGAGCTGGTCAACGGGGTTTCAAAGGCTTTGACTGAGCATAACTAATTTTAAAAAAATTAAAAAAATATGAAACCTTCGCCGTTCGTCATTTTATAGGACACACTAACGAGGAAAAATACTAAACTTGGTATACATACATTTAGAGAAAAAACCTAGCTAGCACGATCGAGGTAAAATGAGCACTATTAATTAAAAAAATAAAAAATATAAAACCTGCGCACAATGTTGTCTTGTGTGACATGTTACCAACCAAAAATCATAAACTTTGTCTATGGACATTTTCATGAAAAAACCTTCAGACATATGAGCTATCATGTACAACATTTCATAGAGACCAAGGAGAGGAGGTAGGGTTTCCCTTCGGTTTTTGAAATTTTTTAAAAAATCAAAAAAATCACCAAAGCTTGATTTCAAAGTGAATAAGAAGGATCTGAACTTAGTTTTCCATTTTCATATGGTAAACGTGGTTTCTAATGGTTTTTCTATTAAAGTATATTTTTTTGAAAAAAATGTAGAAATAGGAAGATTAATTCAATAAATATTGATTCTTCGAATCTACATTATATAGATTGATTTCGTGTTAATAAAAAATAATTGGCTCATTTGGAGTAGGTCCAAAAAAAACTTGATTACAAATGGGGCTGTTTACCCTAGCTTGGGAGCTCCTTTGGAGCACATTTCTCATGACTACAAGTTTTGTAGACGCAAAAGAGATCGGATTGATCACCGTAACGTTTATAATAGTTCAGCAAACTGTGCAACTCACACCACAGTGGAATGGACTGAAGGGTTGGTTCAAATTCAAAGTTTGCCTCAGTAGTACAAATTCAAAGTTTACATATAGAATTATTACACCTTACAAGTTTTCACAGTACTTCAAATTGACGACATAATCCTTATTACAAATCTTTAAAGTTCAAAGTTTATGATTTGCATTCAAGTTCAAATTCAAATCTTTTCCTTGCTCCTTGTGTTCCGGGATGGGTTAACCGTCTTGCTTCTGGTTTCCCTGGCTAGGATATTTTGTGCTTTTGAAAGCTTTGTCTTGTTGCTTCTGATCTTCACTTCTGGTGGTGGTGGTTTTGTTGAGCTTTTACTGATCGAGCAAGTGATGACTGGTTGACGGTCATCTGTGGGCTTACTAATATTGAAAGGAACTTTAGACAAAATAACTTCCTCCTCTCTTATAGCTTCAAAACCTTCATAAGCCATGGTTTCATATTCCGCATCAGATGATGGTTCAACCGAAGTTTCTTCCTCTCTAGGTCTTTTCTGTCTTGTGCCTCTAATTATCCTAGAGCTGGGTCAAACAAAAATAAGCTTAGCCATCGATAAAAAAGAGAACAAATGCAAAAAAATGGAAAGATTGCACACATACCAAGCTGCTACTTTAGTTGCTTCATTCTCTAAACTTGTTGCATTATCCTCTGCTGCTGTATTATCCTCTAAACTTGCTGCATTCTCCTCTTCTGCTGCATTCTCCTCTGCATTTGCTGCTGCCCATTGTTCCTCTTCTCCAAATGATGCATCAACTGGATTGGTACAATGCCTAGCAATATGCCCTAAGATACCACATCTTTTGCACTTACGCTGCTTTTTTACATGACCCTCTTCACGAGCTCTTATCCTGTTTTTCCTTGGTCTTCCTGGTGGTCTAGTCAGTGTAGGAGAATGGAGTTTGAACCCTGGGTCTACTATGTTCCGTTGGTCTTTTCCCAAGAGTGTAGGCACATTTTCAGTATAAGCATCCCTAAATTTGGCAACAGAGAAATATTCAGAGCAATATTGATCAACTTCACCATCTTCACCTCCAATAACATTCATGATATGTAGGGCATGTATGCACGGCTTCCCGCGGATCTGCCATTGCCTACAGCAGCATTCATTGGTTGCAAGGTTCACTGGATATCTCCATTCCCTATTTTTACTATCAGTGTATGTCACCTCAGCCTTGTATGTCGACGGTCGAATGCATTTCATTCTTAGTCCTCTTGCCTTGGCATGCAATGCCTTAATCAGAGATGGGAGCATAAGATGGCCAACATATTGTGTTTCTGCAATTCTTTTAGGAAGAGCCATCTTTACCATGACCACTTGCCCGATCTTATCAAATGCTTGCCACAACAAAAGCCCTTTCACTGACTTGAACTTTGCATTGAAACACTCAGCAAGGTTATTGGTCACATAGTCTACTTTGCAGATTTCATTGAATTTGCTTCTTGACCACAACTTTCCATGATGTTCATCCATGTACTCCTTCACCAAAGGATTATGAGCATACAACACTCTCAAATGGTGCTCATGCTTCCTCAAGCTGCATGTGTATGATGCTGGCCATAGATTCTCATCATAAACTTTGCCTTTGAATTTCTTTTTAAAATTATGTGCTAGGTGTCGCATACATTCCCTATGTTCCACTCCAGGGAATACAATTTCTACTGCAATTTCTAAACCCTTGCAAGCATCTGTGTGTATAACTAAACCTGAGGGTGTACCTATAATGTTGGGCAACTGCTGTAGAAACCAAACCCAACTCTCCTCACTCTCTACCTCCAACACACCAAATGCAACTGGAAATAGCCAGTTGTGTACATCAACTGCAGAAGCTGCTGCTAGCTGGCCTCTCCATCTTCCATTCAAAGTAGTCGCATCGACAGCCAAATAGGGCCTACAACCATTCACAAACCCCTGCCAGCAAGACTTGAAACAAACAAAATCCCTCCTGAAGCACTCCTTCTCTATTGCATTCCCTTTTAATTTGTACTTAACTGTATGCTTGTCAATCTCTACAACACTTCGTGGACTAGCCGTCTCCACTTCAGCTTTGAAGGTGTAAAGCAACTGAAAACTCTCATTCCATGGACCATTAATCCTATCAAGAGCCCTTTCCTTAGCATAGAAAATCTTCGTCTATTGTACATTAATCTTGTACTTCTCAAATAGCTTCCCATGGAGTGTTGTTGGACCAATTGTTGGTGTTTCCCTCACCCAATCCAAGATTGCATCTGCCACCCACCTAGTCTTTGCAAGCTTAGATTTGTCCTTTCCCCCTCCCCCTCCAGGTGGGCAAGTGTGCCCGTGTGGGTTGCTTTTTATCTGAAACAAAATGAAAAATGATGTCAAATACAATTAAGAAACAGTACACATGATCTGAATATAGAATGGATAAATTATCTGATAACAATATTCAGTTGTAATACCTGAATCTATTTGGTCTTTCACATAGTGGATGCATGCGACCTCCACCTACACCTATCATAAGGGCAATGAACAGTGAATCTTCCTGGCTCACTCCTATCAACCTCATAAGAGTTTTCAGTGAGAATGCAATATGTAGTCACTGCATTACGATAGTCCACCATCGATTCGAATATGGTTCCTGGAGTAAGGTTAGGATTCTCCCTGTTCCACCCAATTGTTGGCATGTCCTCACCATCATATTCTTGTAAAACTAAGGAGTCGATGTTCTCCTCCCTCTCTTCATCATTAGTGTCATCAAATCTAGCACGGCTGCTAGGCTCCTCTGCATATTCATCTTCCACTGCTTGTTGACTGACTCTATCTACCAGTTCAGGAAATAGAATCTCATCCCCATCATCATGTCGAGGCACTTCCTCGTCAGGCTCTGCATCTACTTCTACATCAGGTGCAGAAGGGAGAGGAGAAGTTGCAGAATTAGCGGCAACCGACATGTTGTGGCTTTCAGAACCACTAGGTTTACTTGGTCTTGACCTACAAGGAGTGCGAGGATGCTCGCTATTAGCAGAGACAGATGGTGTCTGAACACCCTTCGGGATACGTTGTTTGCGTGCCTGAAGCACATCGATATGGATTTTACCGAAATGGCTGTCAGCATTCAAACTAAATAGCAATCCCAGATGCTCAACAAGTTAATGGGAGAAATCTCTGCTCGGTACTGTCGAAATATTTGAGTTCAACAGCATCGGCAGGGCTCCACGGATACTCACAATAGAGTGCCTCGTGGAAATCTCTGAACGAAACGCTGGTTTCTACTACTTTAGGATAGAAAAATCCGGAAATCACACACGGTTTAGTTCCACGTAGCTCGCTAGTTTCCATTCTAACCGCCAGCCGAAAAGCAAGTGCAGGATCAACCCTATTCGATTGAAATAAGATAAAGGGTGCAATTAGGCAGAAAAATTTCAGATAAATTGCGCTGATTCACGCCAACGGTGGTCTACGGATCTCCTAATAAGTTTGAGAGGAAAACGATGCTTACCCAGGTGGAATCCATGAATTATCAACCTATGATTCGACCCAATCATCTCCACGGTCAATGGGCGGACGGGCCCCCGACATCGCTTCCTAATCCTAGATGGGGAGACAGGGTAGATGCAGTGGAGGCGGCACGACTGCGGTAGAGGCGGCATGACTACGGCGGAGGCGGCAAGAGTGCGACGGAGGCGGCATGACGGCAACAGAGGCGGCATGACGGCACAAAGGGGGCGGCGCGGAAGCGACTGGATCTGATTCAGGTTACCGTGAGTGTCAGTTTTGCGGCCCCACTGGTTACCACGTAATGGTCAAAATGTGGACTCCGCCCTACGCGGCCCCACTAGTCAGAGTTAACGGTCAAGCCATTGACCCGACAGCAACGTCCATTGTGACCAGTTATGAGGGTTTCGGGCAAGGGAGTGGGGAAAAGTGAGCAAAAGTTAAGAGCATGGGGATGAATGAGTAGAACTAACGAACCAGGGGCACAGAAATAAAAATCCCTTGCACAAATGATGTGAAATACTGTAAGACATGGGATGCAGCTAACCTCGATGGCAAACAAAAGCATCGGCCGTTATGACCCTACGTAAGTACATGGACAGGCATGTTAAGTACAATAGGGTTAGAATCCATCAAAAATAGCAAATGGGCAGCATCTGTAGTATATCTTCATTGCGGAGAGTAGCATGGTAGCAAATGGGCAGATTATAAAATGGATACAACTTTTAATTTCAAGAGGCTTAATAGCATCCTAAGTCATGTTTTGTAAGTTTGTAGCCATTGAAATACAACTGTTTAAAAATGGATTCAACTATTAATTGCAACAGGTGATAACCCACAAGTATAGGGGATCAATTGTAGCCTCTTTCGATAAGTAAGAGTTTCGAATCCAACGAGGAGCTAAAGGTAGAACAAATATTCCCTCAAGTTCTATCGACCACCGATACAACTCTACGCACGCTTAGCGTTCGCTTTACCGGAAACAAGTATGAAACTAGAAGTACTTTGTAGGTGTTGTTGAATAGGTTTGCAAGAATATAAAGAGAACGTAAATAAAAACTAGGGGCTGTTTAGATAAAGACACAATAAAGTTAGTATAGCGAGTATGGAAAAGTGGTGGTAGGAGTTGTGAAATTGTCCCTAAGCAATTGACTACTTTACTAGACCGATAGCAAGTATTATGTGGGAGAGGCCACTGCTAGCATGTCATCCCTGACTTGGAATTCTATGCACTTATGATTGGAACTATTAGCAAGCATCTGCAACTACTAACGTTCATTAAGGTAAAACCCAACCATAGCATTAAGATGTATTGGTCCCCCTTCAATCCCGTATGCATCAATTTCTATGCCAGGCTGAAGCTTCTGTCACCCTTGCCCTCCAATACATAGTCCTATCAACATACAACTAACCCTATGGTGTGATCCACGCGCGCGCTCATATGACGGGCACCAAAGGACAGCAACATAACCACAAGAAAATTAAATCAATCATAGCAATTCAGCAACCATCGATAGGACAACGAAAATCTACTCAGACATCGTAGGATGGCAACACATCATTGGATAATAATATGAAGCATAAAGCACCATGTTCAAGTAGAGGGTATAGCGGGTTGCGGGAGAGTGGACCGCTTTAGGTAGAGGGGGGAAGGTGATGGAGATGTTGGTGAAGATGGCAGAGGTGTTGGTGAAGATCACGGTGATGATGATGGCCCCCAGCGGTGTTCCGGCGCCACCGGAAGCGAGGAGGAGAGAGCCCCACCGGATGGCATGTAGGGCTATTATCGGATGATGTTTCCCGGGGCCCGAAGCTGTCTAAATCTTTGTCTTGTGTTGCGTCTCTCGATTCCACTCAACCCCTCTCAAGCTACCACATAGATGCGTTGGGCTCGCGACTAAGTCCTGACACTAAGGACATCTGACGTGTCAATTCCACGATAGTTGGCGCCCATCGTGGGGCCTGCGCACGGTGGTGTTGAGTTCTTGGAGGGCGCTATCCCAGCGATCGAGAAGCTCCGTCCAGTTTATTGAAAAAGCTAAACCTTTCATTGTAACGTTCTGCACTGGTGTTTCGTCTGTGTCATACCACCCGGTGAATGAACCTGAGCAAGTCACCGTCCCTGTGGCCCGGTTTACATCTACTTGCCGGGACCGTGCCCGCGATTAACTCGCCCGTCTGTGCTGGTTTGCGACACCGGTGCCGATTTTCCCCGTCCGCACCGGCTTACAATGCCGCGGCCGACTCATCTGTCCGAGCTGCCTCTGATGTTACGGTCGTCCGTCTCTCGCGACCTGGTCTACATCAACATACCTGGTCGCACCTGAGGGAGTCCTGGATTAGGGGGTATCCGGACAGCCGGACTATGTACAACGTCTGGACTATTGAAGCGTGAAGATACAAGACTCAAGACTTCGGCCCGTGTCCGGATGGGACTTTCCTTGGCGTGGAAGGCAAGCTTGGCGATCCGGATATTATATTTCCTTCCTTGTAACCGATCCATGTAAACCCTAGCCCTCTCCGGTGCCTATATAAACCGGAGAGGTTGGTCCTTAGTAGGCCGATCACAATTAAAATCATACCATCATAGGCTAGCTCTTAGGGTTTAGCCTCTACGATCTCGTGGTAGATCTACTCTTGTACTACCCATATCGTCAATATTAATCAAGCAGGAAGTAGGCTTTTACCTCCATCGAGAGGGCCCGAACCTGGGTAAACATATGTGTCCCTTGCTTCCTGTTACCATCAGCCTTGACGCACAGATCGGGACCCCCTACCCGAGATCCGCCGGTTTTGACACCGACATTGGTGCTTTCATTGAGAGTTCCTCTGTGTCGTCGCCGTCAGGCTCGATGGCTCGTCTTATCGTCAAAGACAACATTACTTCAGAGGGGGCTCTGGCTGTAGGCCAGACGCTCCGTCTTGGCGGCTTTATCATGGCCGCCCCGTCGGCGGTGGCGCTGACGATGACTTCTCGGTTCATCAATCATAACCTTTGCGTCAGTTCGGAACTTGCCGAACAGATGGATCCAATGGAGCTCTCCTCCCTTAACGAACTCTTGGATCGCATCGCCGCTCTGGGAGTCGCTAGAGACTATGACCGGATTGGGCTTAAACCCGACCAGAGGGCCACCCGCGAGATAGCGATAGTGGAGGAACCACACACGGATTGCCCCTCAACTTTGAGGACAAGTTGTGTTCGGATCACTGAACTCCTTGAGCCAAAGACCTGCTCAGAAGAAAACCTGACCCAGGTCCCGGACTTAGAATCGGGCATCGGGGCGAAGAAATTGGGCACCCCGGATACTGAGCTGTTTAGCTCGGGGCCGCCCGCGCCCTTGGGCGTCAGACCGGATCAAAATCCGGACTCTAAACCGGACCTAAACTGTCTCTCTCGCATCAGGCAAGAGCCCCAGGAAACCATACATCCCTACTGGGCCAGATTCCTCCTTGCGCTTAACAAGGCCAGGGACTGCCGCGAAGAGGACGTGGTCTCACTTTTCTGCAAAAACTGCACGGACGAAGGACTCCTCAATGCTATAAGCCGCCCGCGACATAATGCGCCAGCGGACTTGGAAACCATAGTATGGAAATCTTGTGTGATGGAGAGCGCTTGGAAGACCCAAATAGAATTCTGGGATAATCATGCTCTCGCCAAAACCTTTGTCCGAACTAAGCGGACGAACTCTCGAAGTCGTCCGACCCAACCCCAAGAAACCAAAGCCCACCTGGCGGAGATTCAGATGGAAGGATGGCTCGACGGGCCATGTAAGCTCCATAGTACTTCGGATACAACACCTACTCATAGCCTTAAGGAATGTTGGATACTCCGGCAGGTGGCAAAAAGTGGCGAGGATCTTCTTGTGGGCCATAAAGCGGAACAACATCCCGCCAGCGAACACAATACCGTACTAACAGTCTTTGAGACTTTCGCCTCCAACAATAGGCGCAAGCGAGCTCGCCGAAGCTCCGCTGAGATTTACCGTGATGCAAAAATAAACCCTTGGAACGACACTACTATAACTTTTAATGCTAGTGATGAACCCCTATTCCGGGCTATCCAGGCACCAGCCGCTCTGGTCCTTAGTCCGATCGTAGATGGCTTTCGGCTCACTAAAGTACTCATGGACGGCGGAAGCGGATTAAATCTGATTTATGAAGCAACACTCAGCAAGATGGAGATTGATAAAAGCCGCATTGAGCAAAGCGGCATGACCTTCAGGGGAATTATCCCTACTCGGGAAGCGTGGTGTGTGGGAAAAATCACACTCGATGTGGTATTCGGCACCCCAGAGAATTATAGGTCCGAAGAAATCACATTTCAAGTGGCCCCTTTCAACAGCGGATACCACGCCCTTCTAGGGCGGGACGCATTTGCAAGCTTTCAAGCTATAGCCCATTACGGGTACATGAAGCTTAAAATGCCCGGGCCCAATGGAATCATCACCCTAGCCAGTGATCCAGACGTCGCGCTTCGCGCCGAAAACAAAACCGCAGCACTAGCCATGGAGGCATTATCCGAGGCCCTAGCAGCCGAAGAATTAACAGCACTATGGGCCGCCGTGGACAGGGACGATGTAATACTTGACAAACGACCCAAGTCCACCTCACTCAAACCTGCCGACGGGATAGTCAAATTCCAGGTCCACCCAACGGACCCCACGAAGACAGCTTCCATCAGGACACAGCTGAACCCCGCGATCGACGCCGCACTACGAGATTTCTTACGTGAGAATTGGGACATTTTTGCCTGGCACCCATCGGACATGCCAGACATCCCACGCAGATTGGCCAAACACAACCTCAATATACTAAAAGGATACAAACCGGTCAAGCAAACTCTAAGACGGTTTTCAGAGCCCAAACGGCAGGCCATGGGGGAAGAACTAGCCAAACTACTCGAGGCCGGATTCATCAGAGATATCAAGCATCCGGATTGGATGGCAAACCTGGTAATGGTACCAAAGAAGGACAAATCCTGGCGCCTATGTGTCGACTTTAAAGACCTCAACAAGGCTTGCCCCAAGGATCCCTTTCCCCTCCCTCGCATCGATCAAATCATTGATGCCACAGCAGGACATGACTCGCTATGTTTCCTCGACGCATACTCCGGATACCATCAAATAAAGATGGAAGAGTCTGACCAAGCTGCTACAGCTTTCATAACGCCATATGGCCCTTTCTGCTTCAACATTATGCCCTTCGGGCTCAAGAACGCCGGTGCAACCTACCAACGCATGATTCAAACATGCCTGGAAAAGCAAATCAGCAAAACAGTGGTCATAAAAACAAGACACGTCGAAACCCTAATAGATGACTTGAGGCTTACATTCGACAATCTCCGGACATACGACATCAAGCTGAATCGGGAAAAATGCGTTTTTGGCGTCCCCTCGGGGAAGCTACTCGGCTTCATCGTTTCCAACAGAGAATTGAAGCGTATCCGGCAAAGATCCGAGCTCTGTCACAGTTGGCTATACCAACAGACCTCAAGCACATTCAAAAACTTGCCAGATGCGTGACTGCTCTCAGCCGCTTTATCTCCAGGTTAGGAGAAAAGGCACTACCGCTTTATCGCCTTCTTCGGCGCACCAAACACTTCGTATGGATGGATGCAGCTGCGGCCGGACTGGATGAAATAAAGACCTTATTGGCCAGTAATCCGGTATTAACAGCGCCGAATATCGGCGAACCTATCTTTGTTGTACATAGCTGCAACGCATCAAATTAAATAAGTCAGTGCTCGTCATTGAGCGAGAGGCCGGCGGATACAAATACCGCTCCGAAGCGGTCTACTACGTGTCCACGGTCCTAACCCCATGCAAACCCGATACCCACACTATCAAAAATAGCATCGCCCGTGTTCATGGCATCCGGAAGCTATGACACTACTTTCAAGAGTGTTCGACACGGTGGCCTCGAAGTACCACTCAATGACATAATAAATAACCGCGATGTTACGGGCCAGATTGCCAAGTGGGCTATTGAGCTCCTTCCGTTTGACATAACGTAAAAACCACGGCGGGCCATCAAGTATAAGTGTTGGCTGACTTCGTGCGAATGGATGACCGAACTCCCTAAAAAGTCGACACATACTCAAACTGGATCATGCACTTCGACGGCTCTAAAATGCTGGCCCGATTGGGAGCAGGTGTAGTCTGACATCTCCACCGGCGACGAGGTCGATCGTCCTCCAAATATTATACACAGACTCCAACAATGCAGCCGAATATGAGGCTCTGTTGCACGGTCTTCGGATGGCAGTCTCTATGGGCATTCAATGCCTAGAAGTGCGCGGGGACTCAAACCTCACAATATCACAGATAAACGGAGATTTTGATGCCAAGGACCCGAAAATGGCGACCTACCGTAATGCCGTCCTCAAAATGTCAGCTCGGTTCGAGGGGCTCGAATTCCACCATGTGGCTCGAGAAAACAATCAAGCGGCGGATGTCCTCGCTCGCATTGGCGCTAAACGCGACCCTGTCCCACCTAACATATTCTTGGAACGGCTGTTCAAGCCATCCGTAGTATGGGAAGGGGAGTCCGGCAATACTAGCACGGATCCGAATACATCCCCAGATTCCGAACCATCAGACATAGTCGGAGGTTCTACCCCCGAAATAACGTCCTCGGCCCATGAAATCATGGTTGTAATCGCCCCATGGACCGAGCCCTTCTTGGCCTACCTAAATAGGCAGGAGCTCCCCGAAGACCAAAATGAAGCACGCTGCACTGTTCGGTGTTCTAAAGCTTACAAAGTCTCTGAAGGGAACTCTACAAGAAAAGTGCTACGGAGTACTACAAAGATGCATCTCCGAAGAGGAAGGCGGCAGCTCTTGGCTGAAATCCATGCCCGCCTGGCGGGCACCTCGCCTGTGACCGGGCATTAGTCAGCAAGGCCTTCCGTACAGGCTTCTAGTGGCCGACGGCCCGAGCGGACGCACAAGACCTTGTCCAACATTGCATCGGTTGCCAGCTCTTTGCCAATCAGAGTCACATGCCCCCTACCGCTCTCCAAACAATCCCCATAACTTGGCCCTTTGCGGTCTGGGGGCTGGATATGGTCGGACCTCTTAAAGGGGGAAGCCATAAGAAGAAATACTTATTGGTCATGGTGGACAAATTCACCAAATGGATAGAAGCTAAACCAGTCAAAACGGCTGAATCCGGACCAGTAATAGACTTCAAACCCGGGGTCGTACACCGATACAGTGTCCCCCACAGCATCATCACTGATAATGGCTCAAATTTCACAGCCGATGAAGTGAAAACTTGGTGCGCAAAAATGGGCATCAAGCTCGATTACGCTTCCGTCTACCATCCACAAACTAACGGCCAGGTAGAGCGGGCAAATGGTCTCATTATGAGCGGCATCAAACCCAGGCTAGTGCGATCCTCGACAGAGTCAGATACGCACTGGGTGGAGGATCTCGACTCCGTACTCTGGGGGCTACGGACCACGCCAAATCGCACCACCGGATACACACCATTTTTTATGGTGTACGGCGCGGAAGCAGTATTACCTTGCGACATAATACATGATTCGCCACGCGTACGCATGTACGAAGAGAAGGAAGCCGAGTTAGATCGGCAGGATAATTTGGATGCCCTGGAGGAGGAGTGCGATGTCGCAAAAGCCCATTCCGCATTCTATCAGCAGCAGGCTCGACGATACCAAAGCAGAGAAGTGCAGGCTAAAACTTACAATATTGGCGAGCTCGTTCTACGACTACCGGAGAAGAAGAAGGACAAACTCAAACCCAAGTGGGAGGGTCCCTTCGTCATTGACACAAGTTCTCACGGAGGGCGCATCGCTTCGTAATGCATCCGATAACAGAATCGAGCCGAACCCATGGAACGCGGCAAGACTACGGAGATTCTACGCCTAGCGCCGAACACAATGTTCGTCTCCTAACCCCTCCCTTTTAATTATGCCCCATCCCATTTTCCTTTCTCGACCTTTTTCTCTCTTCACACAAAGTATTCAATACAGTGCGGATTTCCGGATCACTGCGGCCGCACTAAGTGTGTAAGCAATACCTGGGGGCTTCCTATACGGAAGCTAAAAATGATTACTCACATGGCTTTCTGCCCGTCGCATATGCATTCTTTTTCCATATGTGCCTTTTCTTCACCATTATATGCATCGATATGACTTAAGATGTTGCCAAGCTAGGTTGCACGGCTCTTGTGTTTATGCCCCACGTTCCGTTAATTCGGCTAGGGCATAAGGAGCACCTCTGCGATTATTCTTGCCGGTTCAGCCGGATGTGTACCTCGACCGGGTGAAGCGAAAGTTAGCTTCCTTAAGAGAATATTCGGTCGGTGAACAAAAGATGTATTCGTTTATCATAACATAAATCCCCAGAAGTCTTGTATCCTGCGCCATCGTTCGCAGTCCGGACATGTGCATCGTCGCATGCGTACCCAGGGAAAGGAACCCCTGACGGAACTATTCTATCTGGAAGATGTTTCTTACGATCCATGTAATATAACATAACTAGTTGGGTACTTGTCTGTTCAAGCACTTATGACCCCTACGCCTTGTTTCCACGCATACCCCAGTTTTGTATAACTGAACGGGTATTTGGACACAACCCGGACTATTGGATCCGGGGGCTGAAGCGAAAAGGTCCGCCATGACAAATGATTTTAATCCGGCTAGGGGCTAATCATGCCCATTAAATCACACAGTCATTTGGACTGATTACATTCCTCTTCTATACCGTCCAACAGGCTATCTAGTTTACAATCCTGTTGAGAATACTTAGCGGCTAACGCTACCTGGTCATACACTAGACTAACGGGAATTTCTTGCCCATCGGGCCCCACCGGTCCCACTTCGGCCATATGGTTCGGGTCCAGCTTGGTGTAGCGCTTCTTCACCAATGCCCAGGCTTATCTTGCTCCTTGCCGGCATGCTGATATCTTCCATAGACGGAAGCGCCGCCGGGCTCCTTGAAGCAGGTCCGTAAGTTCCCCATGCCATTGGGATGAGGCTTGATGGCCACAAAGCACGAGCAACATCTGCATCACTTGCCGAGCTCGCTCGTGCGATTCTGAAAGGTCTTGCAGATAAATCATTTGCAGATGAGGCATCTCCTCTTGAGGCGACCGTTAACATACCGCAAGCAAAATTCTTTCAATATACTTCCACGCCGAACTGTACAACAGTTCGTCTAGGCACTTATTGTAAATGCAGCGTCGAAGCCTCTTGTTCTCCTTCATGGAGTCCGCCACCGAGCGCTGGAGATCTTTTAACTCCCGTCCAGTTGGACTTTGGCGTCTTGAAGATTGTTCTTCTCCGCCTAACTCGGCGTAAGAATGCGCTTCGCCAGCCTCTAGCTGCTTTTGAGATGCGATGTGTCCTCTCCACGCCTCGGACTCACCCCGGGATTATCTCGCAGAATTTTCTGTTAGACTTGTCACATCAGCCATATACTAACTGGTGCATCTTCGTGCAATTGTGACAATTGTTACCAGATGAGGGCTTTTGGGGCTCCTCTAATTTAGCAACCATGGCCCTCAGCTCGGCCTTGCATCCCTCCAGCTCCCGAAACAATTGCTCGTTCTTCTCTACAAGGACCTGTACATAAATTGATCCTTAAAACTGTTGTTTCAACCGTTTCAAGTCTCAGGGGCTACTGCTATACATACTTATCAAAAATTCTCACCCGTATGTCTTTGGTATACTGGTTTGTCGCTTGGGCAAGCCCGCCTCGAGCAGCTTGGACGTACGCGTCCGCCTAATTGAAGGCATTAAACGCCTCTTTGGAAAAGATGTTGTTCCGAAGTACGGCCCGTCGGCGCCTGTGATTCATGGCGCTCTCTACTTCAGAATTCGTGGCTGAGAGCATGTCCGCACTCCCTGTTGGAGAACTATGCGGTCCTGGCCCCGTGTCCGCCTCCGCCCCTGAAGCCTGTTCCGCAACCCGGCTGGTGGAGGCGTGATTGGTAGGCTCTCCGGATATAGTCTGGTTATTCCTCTTCCTGCCAGACACAAAGGGCGCTGCCATATTTTAAAATTCTACAATTATAGGACAGGTTATTGTTTTACCTCTGTAGCGGTTTGTCAACCCTCACCGCCTTCCTCTTGAGCCTGCCCGGTTTGGACGCCCATGGTTGACGAGTCCCTAGGGGCTCGGCCCCTCGCTCCGGCCGTTGTTTCTGCAAATAGAACGACGCCAAAGGTAAATTATAACACACTGGGAGAGTCCTCTTGAAGGATAGGGATTTCTAGTTTGGCTTACACTAAGCGGGAGCACTCCGGGGTAGTCGGCCGTAATGGCCACTAGGGCGCCATCGGCTCGCTGATAAAATACCCGTTGACAAGCTCCACAAGTGATATCCGGATCCACTTTAAGTCCGGATCTAGGGCCCTTCCAGGTCCTCTGGTTGAGGAGGGCTGAAGATTCCTTCTCGGCCCTCCTTAATTCCTGCCCAGAAGCATTGATGCAAGTAATCTTAGCAGAAGAACGCTAGAGCAAAGCAGGCAAAAAGAATGGCAACTTACCCACTCTTGGGGGTTGTACATGGAGAATTCGTCCCGCGTTTTTATGCGAAGGAATTCCTCCTCTTCCCCTTTGTACAGATCGGACAATATCCTTTTCAGAGCGGCAGCGGAGTCCGGACCTTTACGGCCGCAGCGGGTGGCATCGTCTTCCCTGTTGAAATGCCACATGGGCTTCCCCCGATATTGGTGCACTCCCCGATTTATGCATATCGCCATAACCTCAACTATCGTCAGTCCGGATTTGGCCAGTAACTTTATCCTGTCCATCAGGAGGAATATTTCCCTCGTGTCCTCTTCTTGAGGGCCCCGGGGGCGCCAGCTTAGGCGTGCCCTTGGCGGGGCGTTGCTGAACATGCGGAGACCTGTTCGGACTGGATCCGGAAGGGGGACGTCGTTTATATAGAACCACTCTGAAGGCCAGTTTTCTGGTGCCTTCTTAGGAGTGCCGGACAGGTATCTGGTCTCGGCAATGCGCCATACTTCGACCCCGCCCACTTGACATAGGGACTCCCCCTGGGTGCGGGTGACGATGCAGAACAGCTTCCGCCATATTCCGAGGTGTGGTTCGCAGCCTAAAAACAGCTCGCACAGGGTAACATACCCCGCTATGTGCAGAATAGAGGCAGGGTAAGATCGTATGGCGGAGGCCGTAGATCTCCAGGAGCCCGTGAATAAACGGGTGGATAGGGAACCCGACGCCCCTCAGCAGATGAGGGATCAAACATATACGCTCCTCCAGAGATGGGTTAGGAGATCCCTCAGCTTGGTCTCCTCCGTCATAAGTGGCTATTCCAGCTCGAACGGAGACCATGAACGCCGGTGGGAGAAACCCTTGGGTTTGTAACTTTGTCAAACGGCTATGAGGAACTGAACACTCTCCCCAATCCCCCGACATGGAACGAGAAGGGCAATCAGAAGAGCTGCGACGGCCGGCCATGTTGGAATGGCTTTTCGCGGAGCGCTCTGTTGGATGCTGGCTCTGGGAGGGAGAGTGAGGTTTTGGATCTGAGAATTCCCATCCCTTCAAATAGACGGTTAACACGGAGGATCGAGGGTGGCAAATGCAAAAATGCCTTGACTCGTTGCTTCCGCTCGACACGTGGAGATGGTCATTACTGAGGCCCCGAAGCCGAGGAGCACAACATTGATTGGAGGAAGGACACTATTCGCCGTAACAGGCACTTTGGAGTATTCGGAGAAGGAACCCGCCTTGCAATGCCGAAGACAACACTGCGCGCCGGACTCGTCATCATTGAAGCCTTGTTCAGGGGCTACTGAGGGAGTCCTGTATTAGGGGGTATCCGAATAGCCGGACTGTGTACAACGTCCGGACTATTTAAGCGTGAAGATACAAGACTCAAGACTTCGGCCCGTGTCCGGATGGGACTTTCCTTGGCGTGGAAGGCAAGCTTGGCGATCCGGATATTATATTTCCTTCCTTATAACCGAATCCATGTAAACCCTAGCCCTCTCCGGTGCCTATATAAACCGGAGAGGTTGGTCCTTAGTAAGCCGATCACAATTATAATCATACCATCATAGGCTAGCTCTTAGGGTTTAGCCTCTATGATCTCATGGTAGATCTACTCTTGTACTACCCATATCATCAGTATTAATCAAGCAGGAAGTAGGGTATTACCTCCATCGAGAGGGCCCGAACCTGGGTAAACATCTGTGTCCCTTGCTTCCTGTTACCATCAGCCTTGACGCAAAGATCGGGACCCCCTACCCGAGATCCGCCAGTTTTCGCACCGACAGCACATGTCTGCATGAGCTGTTTATGGAGTATGAGCAAGTCACAGCTTGGGTAGCTCGGTTTTCTTTCAACAAAATGGAGGCAAATTATCATATACTATCAACCGCCGTTTGCACTGGATGGCTCAATGGGCAGGCACACAAGTCGCCGCCACTATAGTTTGGTTAACTTCAATTAGCCTGTTGGAAGGAACCATTGGCCGAGTTGCTGACACGGCTCATACGGGATCATTTATAACCCGCCGCAGTCAACCTTCTGTGGATTCACATCGTGCTATCAACACAAATGATATACAACTTATGCCGGTTTATATCACGGTCAAATATGGAGAATCTCAAGCCAACTCCTCGAGTCACCTTGAGACTCGGGGGCTACGAAAACATGACTAAGCAAATTTAAGAAAACCATGACGATTGAGGGAAAGATAACCTGGTCCCAGAGGCAGCTGTTATATTAATGACAATTTAAAGGCCGTCTGAAAATTTCCGGCTTAGAAAGTGTTTGACAGTTACAAAATCCCGCCTCAATGAAGAAGTTCCGGATCATCAGAAAGGATTCCGGTTTACAATCTGGTTCAAGGGAAATCGGTCTCCCATAAAGCTTTGAAGCTCTTAAATCCGGTTTAAGAATTTATGGTTCAAAAAAGAATTAACTTCTCGCAAGTTCGAGTTTAAAGGTCGCCAGAAAATTTCCGGCTGAAAATGAAGATTCCGGTTTAAGATCCGGTTCAAGGGAAGGATGTCTCCCATAAAGCTTTGAAGCTCTCAATATCCGGTTTAACATCTGGTTCAAGAAGAATTCATCTCTCGCAAGTTCGAGTTCTCAGAAAAATTAAAGGTTGCCAAAGAAAACTTGCTGCCATGATGCGCGGTTCAAACATGGGTATCATGACTTAGTGTCTTATCATATGGTTGATCACAGCTGTTACTACCCTATTAATACGGCTATCAAGCCAATGTTATCATAAGAGCACAGCTCTGGTTACTTCGGTAATCCGGCTATCAAGCCAATATTATCATAAGGGGCCAAAGAGAGTCTGCTGCATAGCACAACTCAAACATGGGTATCCCTTGAGCATAGCTCACAGTATCACTTGGGGGCTATGTTCGAACCATAGTCACACCTCTTGATAGGCATAAAGGCCACCAGGGAAATCATTTGGGGGCTTGGTCGTATCCGAACCATAGCTACACCTCTTGATATGCATAAGGCCAACAGGGAAATCACTTGGGGGCTATGGGTTCGAACCATAGTTACACCTATTGATATGCATAAGGGCACCAGGGAAATCACTTGGGGGCTTGGTCTTATCCAAACCATAGCTACACCTCTTGATAGGCATAAGGCCAACAGGGAAATCACTTGGGGGCGCCGGTCATATCTGAACCATAGCTAACCTCTTGATCGGTACAATGCCACAATTATGACTACTTGAGGGCTCTGGTCATATCTGAACCATATCCTAAACCCTCTTGATCATACATATACATCATCATATGTTGCATTATAATTACATCATCATAGCATGTATCATACGTGCATGGATAAACCGGCATTTATTGACCCGGCTTGGTTTTCAATTATAAGTTGTCAGTACATTATCAGTTATAATCCGGCGTCTATCGGCCCGGTCTGGTTTCGACTATAAGTCGCCAATATTATATATGGTTAATCCGGTGTTTATCATAACCCGGTATGGTTTTATCATAAACCGGCACAATATGGAAGGAGTTATCAGTACTCAAAATTTGGGATTATCAACCTTACTACAAAAAGTTGGTAAACCAACGATGTGATTCAATGTTACAGGTATGATATATTTCATATTTGATTATTCTTAAGTGCAGCCTTGGTTATAAACCTGGGTTATATGTTGGGCATTATGACCCGTCCGGCGGTAAACCGCCAGGACACTTTAAACTCGTTGTATGCAGAAACAGGTAGAATAAAGCATGATTATAAATCACCAGCGTTTATTAAACCGGCCTGGCTTTCGACTATATGTCGCCAGTCTGATGATAAATTATCCGGTGTTTATTAAACCGGCCTGGCTTTTGACTATAAGTCGCCAGTATGATGATAAGTTATCCGGTGTTTATTAAACCGACCAGGGTTTAAGACGATAAGTCGCCAGTATATGATGAGAAATTATCCGGTGTTTATTAAACCGGCCTGGCTTTGGACTATAAGTCGCCAGTATATATTTGGATTGCACCATCGGAATCATGCGCTTATAAATCATTGGGTTATATTATTCAAATAGCCAAACTTGGCTGAATTTTCATTATGATATTGAATGAATAAGGTTTTCATACCGGATTATATTATTCAAATAGCCAACATGGCTGGATTTTTATTATGGTTATTAATATTATGATTGAGGTTTTCAAAGTCACTTTAGCGCAATGGATATTATTTTATCGATGAATATGATTTATTCTGCAATGAAAGGAATAGTCCCGAGTGGCTGCAGGATTACGACCCGGCACTTGGGGGCTACATTATTCAAATTGAGATTACATGCAAGTCTCATGTCGCTGCAAGCATGCACCATGACACTTGGGGGCTAATGCAAAGTCATATTTATTAGTTTTATTGAAGACCCAACTCATCACATCATAATGAGCCGGCCCTTGGGGGCTATCAATTGCTCCTGTCAACAATTCAAGGTACACAAAGTTTCATCTATTATTGAAGGATCCACTGCTCAGTTGGTAAAGCACAAAGCTCTCAACCTTGTGGACGTGGGTTCAAGCCCCATGATGGGAGTTACATAATATAATGTTTGAAGTATATATAAAGTCCCAGCTCAATATTATCTTACTGAGCCGGCCCTTGGGGGCTACATGTTGCTGTTAAAGTCTACATGATCATATTTTCAAAGTCCCTGCTCATTATTGGCATAATGACCCGGCCCTTGGGGGCTACATTGCTTGAAATTTTTATGAGCATAAGGCAATTACAAGTCCCAAGTTGCTGCAAGCATGACAACCCAGCACTTGGGGGCTACATATATGGAGTATTCAATCTTTACTAGTGACTGAGATGAACAACATAGATTTCTTTAAAGTGGCAGTAATTATATGGAAACAAGTCTCAAATCATCACTTTGTTCTGTTCAAGACTTTGGGGCTACAGGTAATATGGATTTAAGGGAGAAATATTTTCCAATTTTCAGTTTTGAGCAAACCAGATTGACCCGGCATCACCAATCATTATGACCCGGTGTCTGCAACAATCATAACCCGACGTTGGCAACAATCATGAACCGGTGTTGGAAACAATCATGACCCGAAATTATCAGATTTTATAACCCGACAATTTTGGTAATATTAAACCGGCAAGTTTTACATCTTCAAACCGGCTGAATATCAGATGAGTATTTCAAGACCAATATTTCTTAAGCCGGCACTTTGGAAGCCGACTCAAGTGGATTATTCTTCACAATATTTTTCTATGAGAAACCAACGTCAGCAATTTAAGTATGAAGCTGGTTATTGACCCGGATTTTCTAGAAGGAGGAATGACAAGGACTTAAGGATGATCAGGTGCCGGTTTACAAGAATTCTTAACCCGGAGCACAACCTGTCAAATTTGTTCTTATGTTTATTTTGCAGCATAAGTTTACCATGGATAAATCCAAGCTAAACTTGGGGGCTAATGTCGGGGATAGACCCCGCGGTGTAGACCGGCCGGAAGTATAACCCGGCCGGACTTGGCGGTTTATTTGAGATCCCGCTGACACTTGGCGATTCACTGGAGACCCGCATTGACCTGGCGGTTTACAAGCAACCTGCCTGGACATTATAACTCACTGGTGACCCGGCGGGCGGGACAGACGGATGACAAGCCCAAGGCCCAGAGGGCCGGTTTATATTAATGGTGGGCCAGTTTAAGAGGAAAGGCGTGAAGAATATTTGTCTTACAAGGAGTTAAGACCTGGACTTGTATCCGGTTTGTATTAAAGATAGACTAGTCCTAATCCTAATAGGACTCCACATGTAACCCGCCCCTTCAACATATATAAGGAGGGGCAGGGCTCCCCAAAGAGGGATGGCAAGGAAGAAGAAACAATCTTTAGGGATAGACACAACTAGAGGAGAGCCGGTTTACGGCGACTCTCTCGTGATCATAATGAGACCTAGCCTCAAACAGCATGTAGGGCTGTTACCGGATGATGTTTCCCGGGGCCCGAAGCTGTCTAAATCCTTGTCTTGTGTTGCGTCTCTCGTTCCGCTCAACCCCTCTCAAGCTACCACATAGATGCGTTGGCCTCGCGACTAAGTCCTGACACTAAGGACATCTGACGTGTTAATTCCACGACAGGCACCGCCTCGCGTGGATTTTTCTTCCGGAATTCTCCAAATATTCCAAAAATATTCTCCGTCCATTTTTATCCCGTTTGGATTCCGTTTGATATGGGGTTTCTGCGATCAATATGCAACAAACAGGAACTGGCACTGGGCACTGGATCAATATGTTAGTCCCAAAAATAATATAAAAAGTTGCCAAAATTATATGAAAGTTTTAGAATATTGGCATGGAACAATAAAAAATTATAGATACGGCGGAGACGTATCAACATCCCCAAGCTTAATTCTTGCTCGTCCTCGAGTAGGTAAATGATAAAAAAGATAATTTTTGATGTGGAATGCTACCTAGCATAATATTGATCATATGTCTAATCATGGCATGAATATTAAGACACGAGTGATTCAAAACAATAGTCTATCATTTGACACAAAAGCAATAATACTTCAAGCCTACTAATAAAGCAATCATGTCTTTTCAAAATAACATGGCCAAAGAAAGTTATCCCTACAAAATCATATAGTGTGGCTATGCTCCATCTTCACCACACAAAATATTCACATCATGTACAACCCCGATGACAAGCCGAGCAATTGGTTCATACTTTGTAACGCGCTTCAGCATTTTCAACCCTCACGCAATACATGAGCCCAAGCCATGGACATAGCACTATAGGTGGAATAGAATATGATGATGGGGGTTATGTGGAGAAGACAAAAAAGGGGAAAGTCTCACATCGACGCGGCTAATCAACGGGCCATGGAGCTGCCCATCAATTGATGTCAATGTGAGGAGTAGGGATTGCCATGCAACGGATGCACTAGAGCTATAAATGTATGAAAGCTCAACAAAATAAACTAAGTGGGTGTGCATCCAACTTGCTTGCTCACGAAGACCTAGGGCACTTGAGGAGGCCCTTTGTTGGAATATACGAGCCAAGTTCTATAATGAAAAATTCCCACTAGTATATGAAAGTGACAAAACAAGAGACTCTCTATCATGAATATTATCGTGCTACTTTGAAGCACAAGTGTGGAAAAAAGGATAGTAACATTGCCCCTTTTTCTTTTTTTTCTTTTTTTTCTTTTTTTGCGGGCTTCTTTGGCCCCCTTTTTTTTATTTAGGCTTCTTTGGCCCCTCTTTTTTTTGAATGGGGCAATGCTCTAATAATGATGATCATCACACTTTTATTTACTTACAACTCAATATTACAACTCGATACTAGAACAAAGATATGACTCTATATGAATGCCTCCTGCGGTGTACCGGGATGTGCCATGATCTAGTGTAGCAATGACATCAAAATACGGACAAGCCGTGAAAACATCATGCTAGCTATCTTACGATCATGCAAAGCAATATGACAATAAATGCTCAAGTCATGTATATGATGATGATGGAGGTTGCATGGCAATATATCTCGGAATGGCTATGGAAATGCCATGATAGGTAGGTATGGTGGCTGTTTTGAGGAAGATATAATGAGGCTTATGTGTGATAGAGGTATCACAGGGTTTTGGATGCACCGGCGAAGTTTGCACCAATTCTCGAGGTGAGAAAGGGCAATGCACGGTACCGAAGAGGCTAGCAATGATGGAAGGGCGAGAGTGCGTATAATCCATGGACTCACATTAGTCATAAAGAACTCATATACTTATTGCAAAAGTTTATTAGCCCTCAAAGCAAAGTACTACTACGCATGCCCCTAGGGGGATAGATTGGTAGGAAAATACCATCGCTCGTCTTCGACCGCCACTCATCAGGAAGACAATCAATAAATACCTCATGCTCCAACTTCGTTACATAACGGTTCACCATACGTGCATGCTACGGGAATCACAAACCTCAACACAAGTATTTCTACGATCCACAACTACCAACTAGCATGACTATAATATCACCATCTTTATATTGCAAAACTATTGCAAGGAATCAAACATATCATATTCAGTGATCTACAAGTTTTATGTAGGATTTTATTACTAACCATGTGAATGACCAATTCCTGTCATCTCTCTAAATAGATATAAGTGAAGCAAGAGAGTTTAATTATTTCTACAAAAGATATGCCCACGCTCTAACAAATATAAGTGAAGCAAAAGAGCATTCTACAAATGGCGGTTTTCTATGTGAAGAGAAACAGGCAATCCAAACTTCAAATGATATAAGTGAAGCACATGAAGCATTCTATAAAGCCATACTCAAAAGATATAAGTGAAGTGCAAAAAGCAAAGAGCATTCTATAAATCAACCAAGGACTTTCTCATACCAGCATGGTGCATAAAATAAAAATGAAAACTAAATGCAAAAGACGCTCCAAGATTGCACATATCGTATGAATGAAACGAATCTGAAAACATACCGATACTTGTTGAAAAAAGAGGTGATGCCTTCCGGGGCATCCCCAAGCTTAGACGCTTAAGTCCCCTTGAATATTTACTTGGGGTTCCTTGGGCATACCCAAGCTTGAGCTCTTGCCACTCTTCCTTCTTCTCACATTGAGGCCTTCTCGATCATCGAACACTTCATCCACACAAAACTTCAACAGAAAACTCGGTAAGATCCGTTAGTATAATAAAGCAAATCACTACTCTAAGTACTTTTGCAAACAAATTGGTATTTTGTTTTTTGCGTTGTGTCTACTGTAATATAGCTTTTCCATGGCTTAATCCACTGATATGAATTGATAGTTTCATCAAAACAAGCAAACTATGCATCAAAAACAGAATCTGTCTAAAACAGAACAGTCTGTAATAACTTGAACATTGACCATACTTCTTGTACTTTAAAAATTCTGCAAAAATTAGTAAAAATAAAAAATTTGTATATAAAGACAGTTCAAAACGAATCAGAACCGTTTGACGTTCCAGTAAAAAATAAAAAATCGCGCACTATAGCCAAAGTTTCTGTCCTGCACTGTACAAAACAACAAGTATTGTAAACATCCTAAAGACAAACCTTGGCACATTATTTTTATAATACAATGGAATTGTACAAGGGGATAATTATTTTTGTTGAAAAGTTTCTGTAATCAAGATTCACAAAGTTGCCGTGAGCATGAACAAAGTTCAAGGAGCTCTCCCACTTCAACAATGCTTGTCTTTCTCACTTTCGCTTTTCTTTTTGAAAAAGTTTTAGGTTCCCCTCTTTATTTTTTGTTTTTAAACTATATAAAAGCACACAACGGAAATAAATGACTCTCTAAAACTTCCGGGTTGTCTCCCTGGCAGCGCTTTCTTTAAAGCCATTAAGCTAGGCATATAGTGCTCAAGTAGTGAATCCACCCGGATCCCAAGGTATATCAAAGCCAATTTTAATTAGCAATGATTTGACATTTAGTAATGAGCACAAGGCAACATATATCATGAAATAATAAAGTCTAACTCTCCTCCTATGCATCGGCATGTCATAAAAGAACAATTCATGCACACAAAGTAAAGGCCACTGCATAGTATAAACAGTTTCTTGCAATTTTATCGTGTTGGAAACATAGAGAGGTGGAGATATAGTTCCTCTCTCATAATAATTGCAAGTATGAGCAGCAATCACATGCATATTATATTCATCAAAATCATCATGTGCAACGGTATAAGGGAACCCATCAATATAATCCTTACTAAGAGCAAACTTCTCCGATATAGTGTAGTTTGGAGAATTGAAAAAGATAATAGGACTATCATGCGTGGGTGCAATAGCAACAATTTCATGTTTAACATAAGGAACTATAGAAAGTTCATCTCCATAAGCATAATTCATATTGGCATCTTGGCCACAAGCACAGCAAGCATCATCAAAAAGGGATATTTCAAGAGAATCAACAGGATCATAATAGTCATCATAGCAATCATCCTTATGTAAGGGTGGGCATGGGTAGCTAATCCGCTCTTCCTCCTTTTGTTCTTCGCTCTCCTCATCATCTTTTTCATCCAATGAGCTCACGGTTTCATCAATTTCTTCTTCCATAGACTCCTACAAAATATTAGTCTCTTCTTGGACAGCGGAGTAGTCCTCAATAGATGGTTCAACATAGGCATTAGAATCATTATTATCATAGCAATATTTAAGTATGGCAAAATTTTCAGATTTGTAAAGAGTAGCACCATACTTTTCAATCAAAGAAGCAATTTCATAAGCACCCTTAAAAGCAACAAATTCTTCAATTTGTTGAACATCATAGTAATTATAAACAACCTTAGCATACGAAGATACGATTCCATTATCACTAAACTCACATTGGTAGGGAAGGTGTTTCTTAGGGTTTTCAGAAAAACAAGTAAAATCATATATTTCACATAAATTCCAAGCATAGCATTGCAAACAATGAATTTGACCCAATAGAATTTTCCCTTTTTCGGATATACGGTGTCGCACATAACAAGCATGCTCATCTAAAGATTTGCCCTCAACTAAGCTAGTTGGGGTTTCAGCACGAGCACATATGGATCGAAGATGATCCAAGTAATAAGCTTCAGCAGTGTAATAGATTTTGAGTGGTTCTTCAACCATTGGTTCAGTAGGTACAACTAATTTTTTTGGTATTTTGCGTTTCCTACCCATAACTAAAGATAGAAAACAACTAAGAACAGCAAATAAAATTACTTAGTGATAAAGCAAACAAGCACACACGAGAATATTCACCCCACGCTATTGCTCCCCGGCAACGGCGCCAGAAAAAGGTCTTGATAACACACAAGTATAGGGGATCACCTGTAGCCTCTTTCGTTAAGTAAGAGTATCGAACCCAACGAGGAGCTAAAGGTAGAACAAATATTCCCTCAAGTTCTATCGACCACCGATACAACTCTACGCATGCTTAGCGTTCGCTTTACCGGAAACAAGTATGAAACTAGAAGTACTTTGTAGGTGTTGTTGGATAGGTTTGCAAGAATATAAAGAGCACGTAAATAAAAACTAGGGGCTGTTTAGATAAAGACACAATAAAGTTAGTATAGCGAGTGTGGAAAAGTGGTGGTAGGAGTTGTGAAATTGTCCCTAAGCAATTGACTACTTTACTAGACCGATAGCAAGTATTATGTGGGAGAGGCCACTGCTAGCTTGTCATTCCTGACTTAGAATTCTATGCACTTATGATTGGAACTATTAGCAAGCATCTGCAACTACTAACGTTCATTAAGGTAAAACCCAACCATAGAATTAAGATGTATTGGTCCCCCTTCAATCCCGTATGCATCAATTTCTATGCTAGGCTGAAGCTTCTGTCACCCTTGCCCTCCAATACATAGTCCTATCAACATACAACTAACCCTATGGTGTGATCCACGCGCGCGCTCATATGACGGGCACCAAAGGACAGCAACATAACCACAAGCAAATTAAATCAATCATAGCAATTCATCAACCACCGATAGGACAACGAAAATCTACTCAGACATCATAGGATGGCAACACATCATTGGATAATAATATGAAGCATAAAGCACCATGTTCAAGTAGAGGGTACAGCGGGTTGCGGGAGAGTGGACCGCTGTAGGTAGAGGGGGGAACGTGATGGAGATGTTGGTGAAGATGGCGGAGGTGTTGGTGAAGATCGCGGTGATGATGATGGCCCCCGGCGGCGTTCCGGCGCCACCGGAAGCGAGGGGGAGAGAGCCCTCCTTCTTCTTCTTCCTTGACCTTCTCCCTAGATGGGAAAAGGGTTTCCCCTCTGGTCCATGGTCTCCATGGCGTGGGAGGGGCGAGAGCCCCTCCGAGATTGGATCTGTCTCTCTGTCTCTCTTTGTTTCTGCGTTCCCTTCTGCTGCCCTTTCACCGTTTCGTGTATATATGGAGATCCGTAACTCCGATTGGACTAAAACCTTCGCCGTGATTTTTTACCAAAAATTAGCTTTCTTGCGGTCAAGAAGGGCATCAACCGCCTTCTTGGTGGCCCACGAGGGTCGGGCGCCCCTGCCTCGTGGCCACCTCGCACCGCCTCGCATGGATTTTTTCCGAATTCTCCAAATATTCCAAAAACATTCTCCGTCTGTTTTATCCCGTTTGGATTCCGTTTGATATGGGGTTTCTGAAACATAAAACATGGAACAAACAGAACTGCACTGGCAGCCTTTGGATCAATATATTCGTCCCAAAATAATATAAAAAGTTGCCAAAAGTATATGAAAGTTGTAGAATATTGGCATGGAACAATAAAAATTATAGATCTGACAGAGACGATCAGCATCCCCAAGCTTAATTCTTGCTCGTCCTCGAGTAGGTAAATGATAAAAAAGATAATTTTTGATGTGGAATGCTACCTAGCATAATCTTGATCATATGTCTAATCATGGCATGAATATTAAGACACGAGTGATTCAAAACAATAGTCTATCATTTGACATAAAAGCAATAATACTTCAAGCCTACTAATAAAGCAATCATGTCTTTTCAAAATAACATGGCCAAAGAAAGTTATCCCTACAAAATCGTATAGTCTGGCTATGCTCCATCTTCACCACACAAAATATTCACATCATGTACAACCCCGATGACAAGCCGAGCAATTGGTTCATACTTTTTAACGCGCTTCAGCATTTTCAACCCTCACGCAATACATGAACGCAAGCCATGGACATAGCACTTTAGGTGGAATAGAATATGATGATGGGGATTATGTGGAGAAGACAAAAAAGGAGAAAGTCTCACATCGACGCGGCTAATCAACGGGCTATGGAGATGCCCATGTATTGATGTCAATGTGATGAGTAGGGATTGCCATGCAACGGATGCACTAGAGCTATAAATGTATGAAAGCTCAACAAAAGAAACTAAGTGTGTGTGCATCCAACTTGCTTGCTCACGAAGACCTAGGGCACTTGAGGAGGCCCATTGTTGGAATATACGAGCCAAGTTCTATAATAAAAAATTCCCACTAGTATATGAAAGTTACAAAACAAGAGACTCTCTATCATGAATATTATGGTGCTAATTTGAAGCACAAGTGTGGAAAAAAGGATAGTAACATTGCCCCTTATTCTTTTTTTTTGCGGGCTTCTTTGGCCCCTTTTTTTAGGCTTCTTTGGCCCCTCTTTTTTTGAATGGGGCAATGCTCTAATAATGATGATCATCACACTTTTATTTACTTACAACTCAATATTACAACTCGATACTAGAACAAAGATATGACTCTATATGAATGCCTCCGGCAGTGTACCGGGATGTGCTATGATCTAGCGTAGCAATGACATCAAAAAACGGACAAGCCATGAAAACATCATGCTAGCTATCTTACGATCATGCAAAGCAATATGACAATAAATGCTCAAGTCATGTATATGATGATGATGGAGGTTGCATGGCAATATATCTCGGAATGGCTATGGAAATGCCATGATAGGTAGGTATGGTGGCTGTTTTGAGGAAGATATAATGAGGCTTGTGTGTGATAGAGCGATCGTATCACGGGTTTTGATGCACCAATAAGTTTGCACCAATTCTCGAGGTGAGAAAGGGCAATGCACGGCATCAAGAGGCTAGCAATGATGGAAGGGCGAGAGTGCGTATAATCCATGGACTCACATTAGTCATAAAGAACTCATATACTTATTGCAAAAGTTTATTAGCCCTTGAAGAAAAGTACTACTACGCATGCCCCTAGGGGGATAGATTGGTAGGAAAAGACCATCGCTCGTCCCCGACCGCCACTCATAAGGAAGACAATCAATAAATACCTCATGCTCCAACTTCGTTACATAACGGTTCACCATACGTGCATGCTACGAGAATCACAAACCTCAACACAAGTATTTCTACGATCCACAACTACCCACTAGCATAACTATAATATCACCATCTTTATATCGCAAAACTATTGTAAGGAATCAAACATATCATATTAAGTGATCTACAAGTTTTATGTAGGATTTTATGACTAACCATGTGAATGACCAATTCATGTCATCTCTCTAAATAGATATAAGTGAAGCAAGAGATTTTAATTATTTTCTACAAAAGATATGCCCACGCTCTAACAAATATAAGTGAAGCAAAAGAGCATTCTACAAATGGCGGTTTTCTATGTGAAGAGAAACAGGCAATCCAAACTTCAAATGATATAAGTGAAGCACATGAAGCATTCTATAAAGCCATATTCAAAAGATATAAGTGAAGTGCAAATAGAATTCTATAAATCAACCAAGGACTATCTCATACCAGCATGGTGCATAAAATAAAAATGAAAACTAAATGCAAAACAGCTCCAAGATTGCACATATCGCATGAACGAAACGAAACCGAAAACATACCGATACTTGGTGAAGAAAGAGGGGATGCCTTCCGGGGCATCCCCAAGCTTAGACGCTTGAGTCTCCTTGTATATTTACTTGGAGTGCCTTGGGCATCCCCAAGCTTGAGCTCTTGCCTCTCTTCCTTCTTCTCACATTGAGGCCTTCTCGATCATCGAACACTTCATCCACACAAAACTTCAACAGAAAACTCGGTAAGATCTGTTAGTATAATAAAGGAAATCACTACTCTAAGTACTGTTGCAAACCAATTCATATTTTGTTTTTTGCATTGTGTCTTCTGTAATATAGCTTTTCCATGGGTTAATCCCCTGATATGAATTGATAGTTTCATCAAAACAAGCAAAGTATGCATCAAAAACAGAATCTGTCTAAAACAGAACAGTCTGTAATAATCTGAACATTCACCATACTTCTGATGCTTGAAAAATTCTTTAAAAATTAGTAAAAATAAAAAAATTGTATAGAAAGACTGTGCAAAAATAATCAGAACTGTTTGACGTTCCAGTAAAAAAATAAAAAATCACGCACTACAGCCAAAGTTTCTGTCCTGCACCGTACAAACCAACAAGTATTGTAAACATCCTAAAGGAAAACCTTGGCACATTATTTTTATAATACAATGGAATTGTACAAGGGGATAATTATTTTTGTTGAAAAGTTTCTGTAATCAAGAGTCACTAAGTTGCCGTGAGCATGAACAAAGTTCAAGGAGCTCTCCCACTTCAACAATGCTTGTCTTTCTCACTTCCGCTTTTCTTTTTGAAAAATTTTTAGGTTCCCCTCTTTATTTTTTTTGTTTTTAAACTATATAAAAGCACAGAACGGAAATAAATGACTCGCTAAAACTTCCGGGTTGTCTCCCTGGCAGCGCTTTCTTTAAAGCCATTAAGCTAGGCATATAGTGCTCAAGTAGTGAATCCACCCGGATCCCAAGGTATATCAAAGCCAATTTTAATTAGCAATGATGTGGCATTTAGTAATGAGCACAAGGCAAAATATATCATGCAACAACAAAGTCTAACTCTCTTCCTTTGCATCGGCATGTCATAAAAGAACAATCAATGCTCAAAGCCCTCAAACGATGCTCTTACCGACATTGTACGTTAATACTACAAACTTAAAGTACTAATGGTAATTTGCTCTAATACTACAAATTTAAACTGCTTCTCACATGCTGCCATCGGGCATGCTGGCCAAACGCCGTCATTCTCCTTTCCGTCCTTGTAGGCGACAGCCTACCGTGCTTCGATCTCCGCCAAGCTCTCCTCACCAAGGCGTGCAGCCTCTTTTTTTCTTGTGGCGGCGGGACTCTCTTTTCTTGACTGCTTTATGCCTTTTCTGCTCCTTCTGTGCGGCTTTGTCCGCCTCTAGATCCCCTCCCATTCGGCCATGGCAGTCTCAAAGTCCGTATAGCGACCCGACCCGAATGGATCAAGTCTCTGTGCTCAGTGTCATCCCTGGATCAGTAATGCTGACACCACACAGTACTTCGAAGGATTTATAGCAGAGTAGCAATCACACACTTATTACATCGTTGTCCACAAGGGAACTTATTACAATAAATATGGCATAAGGCCATCTAAAACGATAACAGCGGAAGGCTTGGAAGATAAGTGAGTCCATCAACTCCATCGGCATCACTGAGTATAGAACCACGACCTAACACCTTACTCGTCGTCTGAAAAGTCTGCAACATGAAAGTTGCAGCCCGAAAACGGGTCAGCACATGGAATATGCTGGCAATGTAACACATAGAGAGTAATGAAGGAATAAGCCTATACTACATGCATATATGGCTGGTGGTAAAGCTCTACGGTTACAGTTTTGCATAAAGCTAATTTTTCCCTACAACAAAGGAATAATTTTATTTAACTATCATGGTGGTTGTTAAACATTGAGAATGGTTGACAGCATCCTCAATCCCAATTAAAAAGTACTCATCAAAACCCAATAACATTTATTAGAAGTAACATGTTGAGATTCACATGATATTTAAGTACTAGATACTCAAGACGTCCATAACCGGGGACACGGCTAATCATGATTAGTTTATACACTCTGCAGAGGTTTGCGCACTTTTCCCCACAAGACTCGATCGCCTCCGCTTGGTTCTCGTGACTACATGGTGTTTGAGAAACGGATGACCGAGACACGATCTTTCGAAGCACTAGCACCTTACATGTGGGTAGACCGTACCAACCTACATCCCCTACATCAGCTAGTCTACCCGTAAGAGTTCGCACAACTTACTCAACTATGCAGAGCCCATATTGGCTTGTGGCTGCACACGGAAGTTTCTAGTTTAAATAATCTCATGATCCCTTAGAGCCCGGGTGGCGGTCCAAGAAATACAGCAAGTCTGATAGAAACCAGTGCCTCAATCCACACAGATGTGTGTTTAGGTTGCCACCTTAGATAAACCATTAATTTATAATCTCACATCTTTCATGGATATTCACTCACCCAATCCACGTCTACTAGCATAGCATGGCATAATAAGCAAACGTAGAAGTAACTCCCAAGGTTTCATAAGTAAAACAAGTAATAGGTACTACCTCAATCTACTTCCCTTCCCACAATTTAATTGGATCCTAAACATGCAAGTGTTTGAGGATGGATCTAATGCATAAAACTGGGTAGTAGAAAAGGTATGATCAAGTATTACTTGCCTTGCTGATGATCCGCGAGATCTAGAGATTCGAAGTAACAAGCGGCGCACTCCGGGTGATCTAACGCAAACAAACAACAAGCATACAATAAGTACTCATCTAATGCACAGGGAAATCTTGAATAAAAGATCTAACAAGAGAGTTCAATTTAAGAACCCTGGTTGCAAAAGAATCGAATCAAATAAAGCATCGAAAGTCGAAAGTCGAGAGAAAACAACTCGGTTTTAGCAATTTGAAACTAGGTCAAAATTTACAGTAGCAAAACTTTGTTTAAGTAGGTTAGTCGGAACGGCGGTTTCGAAACGAAACTCCAGGCGCTTGAATCACCTGATTCCGATAAACGAGCGAGAAAATAAACTGATTTGAAGATTGGATTGGAAATCGAATTCGGAAAATAACGGATTAATCCGATTAAAAGAAAAACGACGAACGGTTTAAACGACGGACGTTCGTTAACAGAAACTAACCGGCGAACACGTTCATTAAAACGAACGGGTCGGTGAACGTTCACTAATTAATAAAACCAAAAAATAAATAAACCAATCTAAGGTTTTTAAAAAAACCGAACAACAAAAGAAAAATCGGACGGTTTTAAAAAAAACCGGGCCGGGGGGTGTGTGGCGCGGTGCTACCTCCGGCGAGGTCGCCGCGGGCTCGGGCTCAAGGGCGGGCGGGCGGGCTTCAGTGGTGGCGGGTCAGGCGACAGGCGGCGGCGACGGCGGCAGGCGGCGGCCTTGAGGCTGGACGGCACGGGCGGCTCGGGTTAGGCGGCGGGTGGCACGGGTGAGGAGGAGGAGAGGGGGCTCGGTATAAATAGGAGGGTGGTGCCTTGGGGAGGGGCACGGTGGTGGCTGGCGGGCTGAGCCGGACTGGCGGGCGGGCGGGCGGGACTCCTCCCGCGGGGGAGCGAGGAGAGAGGCGGCTGGCCGGGGCGGGGGCTCGGTGGGCCCTTGGCCCAAAGCGGTGGCGCGGCATTTTTTTAAAATAAAACGAAACGATTTTAAAATAAAACAAAACGAACTCCAAATTAAATAAAATTAATTTTCCCCGACTCCTAAAAATGAGTCGAACAAAATGAACATTAAAACGGGGCAAAATGCATATTTTTAAAATACTCATTTTTTTTTCCTAAAGCAAATAAACTTCGAAAAACCAAAATTTGATTTATTTATTAAATCTTCATTTTTCCTAAATGTTGGGAAAGTCATATTATTCCCCCTCTAATTTTTTTTTATTGGAAAACTTATGAAGATAATTAAATAAATCCAATGATCCTATTTTCAAAATTTGAGAAATCCCAAATATGAAAATAATGAAATCTCCAACTCTCTCCGAGGGTCCTTGAGTTGCGTGAAATTTTCTAGGATCGGGAAAATGCAAGAAAATATGATATGCATGATGACTTAATGTATAACATTCCAAATTGAAATTTTGGGATGTTACAAACCTACCCCCCTTAAGGTGAATCTCGCCCTCGAGATTCGGGTTGGCTAGAAAATAGGTGAGGGTGGTCCTTGAGCAAAACTTCCTCTCTTTCCCAGGTGGCTTCATCTTCAGTGTGGTGGCTCCATTGAACCTTGCAAAACTTGATAACCTTGCTGCGAGTAACTCTGCTGGCATAATCGAGAATCTTGACTGGTTTTTCCTCATATGTTAAGTCGTCCTTCAACTGAATTGCTTCCAGTGGCACTGTGTCTCTTAACGGTATCTCTGTTATCTCGGAATGACATTTCTTCAGCTGAGAAACATGGAATACATCATGAACTCCTGACAGTCCTTCTGGCAATTCCAGTTTATAAGCAACTTCTCCCATGCGTTGCAAAATCTTATATGGTCCAACGAAACGTGGTGCTAATTTTCCTTTAACTCCAAAACGCTTAACTCCTCAAGCGGGATACTCTAAGATATACTGTCTCCAACTTCATATTCAATCGCCTTTGCTTTTGAATCCACATAGCTCTTTTGTCCGGACTGGGCTACCTTGAGCCTATCCCGAATCAACTTAACCTTCGCTCAGACTCCTTAATCAAATCTGGTCCAAACAAGCGGCGATCTCCGGTTTAGTCCCATGACAACGGTGTCCTGCATCTCCTTCCATACTGAGCCTCAAGGTGCCATCTTCAAGCTGGTTTGGTAACTGTTGTTATAAGAAAATTCTGCATACGGCAAATTATCATCCCAACTAGATCCATAATCTAGTGCACAAGCTCTCAAAGATATCCTCCAAAATCTGATTGACTCTCTCATCATCCATCGGTGCATGGGTGGAAAGCTGATCAATTCCATCTGGTTCCCAATGTTTCGTAACCGGTTCCAAAATTTCGAGGTAAATTGGGTTCCTCTATCGACACGATACTCCTCGGGACTCCGTGTAAACACACAATTCTGGTCATGTATATCTTTGCCAACTTAGCACTGCTATAGGTAGTCTTGACTGGAATGAAATGGGCTACCTTCGTCAAGCGGTCGACTATAACCCAAATCGAGTCATATCCTGAACGAGTCTTTGGCAAACCTGTGATGAAATCCATGCCTAGTTTATCCCACTTCCATTCGGGTATCGGCAATGGTTGTAACAATCCTCGCTGGCTTCGATGTTCGCCTTTACTCTCGACATACATCGCAAACTGCTACATACTCCGCAATATCCTTCTTCATTCCGGTCCACCAGAAAGTATTCTTCAAATCCAAATACATCTTGGTATTTCATGGGTGAATCAAATAGGGTGAATCATGAGCTTCTTGCAAAATCAACTTCCTGATCTCCAGGTTATTTGGACATAAACACGGTCCTCAAACCATAGGGTATCGTGCTCATCCTCACGAAATCCTTTAGCTTTTCCTTTGCTCATTTTCTCCTTTATAGAGGCAACTTCCTTATCTGCCTTTTGGGCTTCTCTGATTTTGTCCATCAGTGTAGACTGAATCTCCAATGCTGCTACATAGCCTCTCGGAACTATTTCCAAACATAGCTCTCGAAGGTTCTCGGCTAACTCATTGGGTATTCCTCCATCATTAGGGTATTGACGTGGCTCTTACGGCTCAATGCGTCTGCTACAACGTTAGCCTTTCCGGGGTGATAATGCAATCTCATATCATAATCCTTGATAAGCTCTAACCATCTCCTCTGTTTGAGATTTAATTCCTTCTGTGTGAAAATGTACTTCAAACTCTTGTGATCCGTGTACACTTCACAATGATTTCCTATGAGAAAATGTCTCCATGTCTTCAATGCATGCACAACGGCTGCTAACTCCAAATCATGTGTGGCATAATTTAACTCGTGAGGCTTAAGTTGTCGTGAAGCATACGAAACAACTCTTCCTTCCTGCATAAGCACTGCTCCAAGTCCTCGACGTGAAGCGTCGCAATACACCTCATAATCCTTGGTCTGATCTGGCAATATTAGAACTGGTGAGGTAACCAATCTTTTCTTCAACTCCTGAAAACTTGCCTCGCAGTTCTCCGTCCAAATGAATTTGTTATCCTTCTTCAACAATTCTGTCATAGGCTATGCAATCCTTGAGAAATTCTCAATGAATCTTCGGTAGTATCCTGCGAGTCCAAGGAAACTCCGAATCTCTCCAACTGTCGTTGGTGCTTCCCATTTGGTTACGGTCTCAACCTTTGTGGGGTCAACTGCTATTCCTTCTCCGGATATAACATGTCCAAGAAATCCAACTTCCTTTAGCCAAAACTCACATTTGCTGAACTTGGCATATAACTGGTGTTCCTCGTTTCTCCAAAACCAATCGCAAATGTTCCTTGTGTTCCTCTTCATCCTTCGAGAAAATCAAAATGTCATCAATGAACACCACGATTTAATTTATCCAAAAACTCCATAAACACTTTATTCATCAGGTTCATGAAATAGGCTGGTGCGTTAGTCATCCAAATGACATAACGGTATACTCATACAGTCCATATCTCGTGGTAAACGCTGTCTTAGGTATGTCCTGCTCCCGAATCTTCAATCGATGGTACCCGATCGTAAGTCGATCTTGGAAAACACTTTAGCTCCTTGCAAACGATCAAACAGATCATTTATCATTGGTAGTGGGTACTTGTTCTTGATTGTTACTTCATTCAATCCATGATAATCAACAACCATCCTTAACGATCCATCTTTCTTCTCCACTAACAATACGGGTGATCCCCAAGATGAAGAACTTGGGCGAATAAAACCTTTATCCAATAGTTCCTTAATCTGCTTCTTGATTTCCGCCAAATCTTGTGCGGGCATCCTGTACGGTCGCTTTGATATTGGTCCTGTTCCTGGTAACAGCTCAATCAAAAACTCAATGTCTCTATCCGGTGGCATTCCTGGCAACTCTTCCGGAAATACATCAGGAAAATCCTTCACCACTGGTACTTCTTCCTGCACCACTCCTAATAAGCAATTTACTTGCGCTCTCCTCGGCTCGTGCCGTGATACATACTTGATCCTTCTTCCTTCTGGAGTGGTGAGCAAAATCGACTTTGTGGTGCAATCTATGTTCCCTCCATACTTCGATAACCAATCCATACCTAATATCACATCCAATCCTTGGGATTCCAGAACTATTAGGTCTGAGGGGAAAACATAGTGTCCAATCCTTAATGGCAGTCGATCACACCATTTACTAGCCATGTATTCTGCTCCGGGTGAGGTTACTAGCATGGGTGACCTAAGGGCTTGGGTCGGTAATTTGTACTTATCCACAAATCCCCTTGATATGTATGAATGCGATGCACCAGTATCGAAAAGAACAACTGCAGTAAATGACTTAACCAAAAACTTACCGATTACTGCATCGGGCTGATCTTCAACCTCCTCCACATCAATGTGGTTCACCTGTCCCCTTTTGAAAGCGTTGGGCTTCTTTCCAGAGCTTCCATTGCCATTTCCATTCTGGCCTTCTGGAAAGTCATTTGCATAATGCCCAGTCTTGCGGCACTTAAAGCAAGTGATGTGACTCAGTCTACCTTGGATGGTGTTGACGGGTTGGTGCGGTTCGTCCATTGCTTCCTCCATTCCGCTCCCATTCTTAGTGCCATTATGGTTGTGCGAATTACCTCCTCCATGGGTATGCTGAAACTGAATTCTGATTTAGGGTATAACGAGGCTTCTGCTGAGCTCCGAGTTATACTTTCCCGTCCATACTTCCTCTTGCGGTTCTCAATTTGTCTGCTGCTTTCCTTCAATCATGAGGGCTCGGTCTACCAACTCCTGGTAGTTGTTGAAACTTGCTACCATCAACGGCATCTGAACTCATCATTCAGTCCTTCTAGAAACTTCTCCGCTTAGCATCAGTAGCAAAGTCATCCGGGGCATAACGTGCTAACTTACTCAAATCATCCACATCCGCCAACAGTCCTTCCTCCTTGGCGTAAGTTGCGAAACTCACGCTTCTTCATGGCCATAGCTCCTGCTGAAACATGGGCGGTCGGAAAGCTTGTCAAACTGGTCCCATGTGGCGGTGTCTCTGAGGTAAGTGGCTGTAAAATTTTCCCACCATGTTGCTGGGTCCTTCAAAGCTGGTGTGCGGCAAACTTCACTTTTTCTCCATCTGCATCCTAAAGTGGTCAACTCCTTCCTATCTTGCGGAGCCAATCATCTGCTACAATCGGCTGTACTCTTTGGAATACACCGGCGGATTCAGCCTAAGGAAGCGAGTCAAGTGATCCGTGGGTGGTGGTGGTGGTGGGTTGTTGTTGTTGTTGTTGCCTTGGTTACGCACCAATGTTTGAATCAAGGTGTTACGCTGCTGAATCAATTGGGTGATCTCTCAAGGGAAAACAAACCGGGTCGCGTCTGGAGGCATCTGATGGGTTTAGAAAAGACGAGAAATTAAGAATAGAATGAGGTCTAAGGAGAATCACTACCAAAATGCACATGAGCAAATGCACACAAAATCACTTCATTCAATCAAACAAAAGGACTTACAACGATCTAACTATCGCAAGAGTGCGTGTACTATAATGTTTACATGGAGGTAATACTACTAATATTTGGGGGACTTCTACTAATTTGAACCGGTGGAAGACTCCATGATGTCTGCTCCAGCTTCGTCTTCAAAGTCGGGTTCACTTGGATCCGAATCGGTGTCGTCGATGATGATGTAGTTGCTTGGACCGCCAACGTACTTGTCTTCATTCTTGAGCGCCAGCTTCTTCTTGAGTACTTCAATTTCATACTTAAGATCGTTATTGTGTCTTGCTAGAGCTACGATCTCGTCCATGTAGTCCTTGCGTGTAGTCTTTAGTTCTTCTTCAAGTTCGATGATCCTTCCCTTTGCATTCTGCAACTCCAACATATCATTGCACATCTGGTTCTCTTGGCGTCGAATGTGCTGGTTTAACTCCTGGATGAAAGCTGCAATGGATCTATCCTTCTTGGTGCTGACTATCTCCCATTGTTCATCTCGGCGTCCACAAATCTGGTAGATAGTGTCCTTGAGGTCTTCTTGATAAACTTCTCCAATGCGTCCCATGGTGATATGAGCTGCCATGCTCTTTCCCAGACTCCATTGGTGCACTGAAAACACTATCTATAGGCTTGGTGATTGGGGCGAATGTCCTTCCTGGAACGTGAGCTTGAATCTTCCAGCGCTCCTCTTCAGGCAGAGTGGTGTTGAAAGTTCCGGTGAAGCTTGGTAGTCCAATGTTCAGGTACTTGGTGACTTCCTTCAAGTGAAATCCAAAAGGTGTGCCTTCATCTGGTTGGGCGTACTTGATCTTCGCGTCCTTCATCCTAAAGAGTAGAAGTGATCAATGGCTTTAACTTAGTGGTCGTGTCCTACAGTCAGCGTGTGCTCTGATACCATCTCTGTAGCGACCCGACCCGAATGGATCAAGTCTCTCGTGCTCGGTGTCATCCTGGATCGAATAATCTTGACACCACACAAGATTTCGAAGGATTTATAGCAGAGTAGCAATCACACACTTATTACATCGTTGTCCACAAGGGAACTTATTACAATAAATATGGCATAAGGCCATCTAAAACGATAACAGCGGAAGGCTTGGAAGATAAGTGAGTCCATCAACTCCATCGGCATCACTGAGTATAGAACCACGACCTAACACCTTATTCGTCGTCTGAAAAGTCTGCAACATGAAAGTTGCAGCCCAAAAACGGGTCAGCACATGGAATATGCTAGCAATGTAACACATAGAGAGTAATGAAGGAATAAGCCTATACTACATGCATATATGGCTGGTGGTAAAGCTCTCTGATTCTGATTTTGCATAAAGCTAATTTTTCCCTACAACAAAGGAATAATTTTATTTAACTATCATGGTGGTTGTTAAACATTGAGAATGGTTGACAGCATCCTCAATCCCAATTAAAAAGTACTCATCAAAACCCAATAACATTTATTAGAAGTAACATGTTGAGATTCACATGATATTTAAGTACTAGATACTCAAGACGTCCATAACCGGGGACACGGCTAATCATGATTAGTTTATACACTCTGCAGAGGTTTGCGCACTTTTCCCCACAAGACTCGATCGCCTCCGCTTGGTTCTCGCACTACATGGTGTTTGAGAAACGGATGACCGAGACACAGTCTTTCAGAAGCACTAGCACCTTACATGTGGGTAGACCGTACCAACCTACATCCCCTACATCAGCTAGTCTACCCGTAAGAGTTCGCACAACTTACTCAACTATGCCAGAGCCCATATTGGCTTGTGGCTGCACACGGAAGTTTCTAGTTTAAATAATCTCATGATCCCTTAGATCTTGGGTGGCGGTCCGAAGAAATACAAGCAAGTCCTGATAGAGACCAGGTGCCTCAATCCACCCAGATGTGTGTTTAGGTTGCCACCTTAGATAAACCATTAATTTACAATCTCACATCTGTCATGGATATTCACTCACCCAATCCACGTCTACTAGCATAGCATGGCATAATAAGCAAACGTAGAAGTAACTCCCAAGGTTTCATAAGTAAAACAAGTAATAGGTACTACCTCAATCTACTTCCCTTCCCACAATTTAATTGGATCCTAAACATGCAAGTGTTTGAGGATGGATCTAATGCATAAAACTGGGTAGTAGAAAAGGTATGATCAAGTGTTACTTGCCTTGCTGATGATCCGCGAGATCTAGAGATTCGAAGTAACAAGCGGCGCACTCCGGGTGATCTAACGCAGACAAACAACAAGCATACAATAAGTACTCATCTAATGCACAGGGAAATCTCGAATAAAATATCTAACCAGAGAGTTCAATTTAAGAACCCTGGTTGCAAAAGAATCGAATCAAATAAAGCATCGAAAGTCGAAAGTCGAGAGAAAACAACTCGGTTTTAGCAATTTGAAACTAGGTCAAAATTTACAGTAGCAAAACTTTGTTTAAGTAGGTTAGTCGGAACGGCGGTTTCGAAACGAAACTCTAGGCGCTTGAATCACCTGATTCCGATAAACGAGCGAGAAAATAAACTGATTTGAAGATTGGATCGGAAATCGAATTCGGAAAATAACGGATTAAATCCGATTAAAAGAAAAACAACGAACGGTTAAAACGACGGTCGTTTGTTAACATAAACTAACCGGCGAACACGTTCATTAAAACGAACGGGTCGGTGAACGTTCACTAATTAATAAAACCGAAAAAAAATAAACCAATCTAAGGTTTTTTAAAAAAACCGAACAACGAAAGAAAACTCGGACGGTTTTAAAAAAAACTGGGCCGGGGGGTGTGTGGCGCGGTGCTACCTCCGGCGAGGTCGCCCGGCGGGCTCGGGCTCCGTGGGCGGCGGGCTTTGGCGTGGTGGCGGGTCAGGCGACGGGCGAGGCGCTGGCGACGGCAGAGGCGGCGGCGGCGGCCTTGGCGGCGGCGGCTTGGGTTGGGGCGGCGGGCGGTGGGGTGAGGAGGAGGAGAGGGGGCTCGGTATAAATAGGAGGGTGGTGCCTTGGGGGGGGGGCACAGTGTGTGGCGTGGCCGAGCCGGACTCGGCGGGGCAAGTGGCGGGACTCCTCCCGAGCGGGAGGCAGAGGAGAGGGGCGGCTGGGCCGGCGGCGGTGGGCTCCGGCTGGGCCCTTGGCCCAGGCGGGGGTGCGGCATTTTTAAAAAAAAAAATAAAACGAAACGATTTTAAAATAAAACAAAACGAACTCCAAATTAAATAAAATTAATTTTCCCGACTCCTAAAAATGAGTCGAACAAAATGAACTTTAAAACGGGCAAAATGCATATTTTTAAAATACTCATTTTTTTCCCTAAAGAAAATAAACTTCGAAAAACCAAAATTTGATTTATTTATTAAATCTTCATTTTTCCTAAATGTTGGGAAAGTCATATTATTCCCCCTCTAAATTGTTTTTATTGGAAAACTTATGAAGGTAATTAAATAAATCCAATGATCCTATTTTCAAAATTTGAGAAATCCCAAATATGAAAATAATGAAATCTCCAACTCTCTCCGAGGGTCCTTGAGTTGCGTGAAATTTTCTAGGATCGGGAAAATGCAAGAAAATATGATATGCATGATGACTTAATGTATAACATTCCAAATTGAAAATTTGGGATGTTACAGTCTGCCCATGTAAACGTCTGGCCGCTGGCGGCGATGAACTCGGCGCGGCGAGATGCCATCGCTTCCTTACCATGTGTGCGGTCGCGGGCGGCGAGGAACGCGACGCGGCGGGTTGCCATCGCTTCCTTACCAGTTACTGTGCGCCGCGGTTCCATCGACGACGCCTGGAGAGAGCTCTGGGACGGAGGGGCCGGGCAGCCGTACAGTGCGGTGGTATTCAAGAGCTCAACGACAAACGACAACAGAAATTTGGCTTCCCTTACAATTTTGCTCGTTCAATATCACACACGGTTCATCTCTGTTGATTCCGGAAACAGTGTGTATTGAGCCTATTGTGTGTTGCATTATGATTGGCCGGAACCCCAGCCACACGGATCGCGTGTGTGCACCGTAGGATGCGCCGCGATCGAACGGAAATCCACGTCGCTCACATCACACTCGTGCACCTGTAGCTGGATTGGATTTATATGCGCTAAATGCCTATAAAATGCACATAATCCCCTAAATATGGTAAATGAACCCGGGAAAATGCCAAACTTGAACACGGTGATTTGCAGGGTGTATGTTTGTCGTAGAAAAAAACTCCAGGGCAAAGAATGAATAAAATTTGGATTCCCCTTCAATCTTGGTTATTTCCCTTTCGAAAGCATGGAAGTTCTTTGGTGATGGTTCGATTTATGAAGGGCGTGCATGACGACATAAGCCAAACCTTCTCAAATTTTTACCAGGGCATGGTGAGGTCATACCATGGCACACCATGCCACGCGTCATGTTTTTCAAGCATTTATTTCATTTTTTATAGTTGAAAACCCAATAAACAAACGTTTGTGGTTGACTATTGCCACACATTTCATCGAAATATATGTTCCTTCCTTGTAAAAGGCACGGGAATTTACTAAATGGCACGACCATGGTTTTGCAGGCCGTTCTTGTGCACCCTTTCATGCACTGATTGATTGAACTTGAATTATGTGCATTAATGTGACGCCCCCGATTCAACCGTACAATAATCATACACGCAAACGTGTACGATCAAGATCACGGACTCACGGGAAGATATCACAACACAACTCTAAAACATAAATAAGTCATACAAGCATCATAATACAAGCCAGGGGCCTCGAGGGCTCGAATACAAGTGCTCGATCATAGACGAGTCAGCGGAAGCAACAATATCTGAGTACAGACATAAGTTAAACAAGTTTCCCTTAAGAAGGCTAGCACAAACTGGGATACAGATCGAAGAGGCGCAGGCCTCCTGCTGGGATCCTCCTAACTACTCCTGGTGGTAAATCGCCGGGCTGCACGTAGTAGTAGGCGCCTCCAGTGTAGTAGTCGTCATCGCCGGTGGCGTCTGGCTCCTGGGCTCCATCGTCTGGTCGCAGCAATTGGGTAGAGATAGGGCGAAAAGGAGGAACAAGGCAACTGTGAGTACTCATCCAAAGTACTCGCAAGCAAGGAGCTACACTACATATGCATGGATATATGTGTAAAGGGACATATCAGTGGACTGAACTGCAGAATGCCAGAATAAGAGGGGGATAGCTAATCTTGTCGAAGACTACGCTTCTGGCAGCCTCCGTCTTGCAACAGTAAAAGAGAGTAGACTGAAGTCCTCCAAGTAGCATCGCATAGCATAATCCTACTCGGCGATCCCCTCCTCGTAACCCTGATAGAGAGCGACCACCGGGTTGTATCTGGCACTTGGAAGGGTGTGTTTTATTAAGTATCCGATTCTAGTTGTCATAAGGTCAAGGTACAACTCCAAGTCGTCCCCATTATCAAGATCACAGCTATTCAATAGATTAACTTCCCTGCAGGGGTGCACCACATAACCCAACACGCTTGATCCCATTTGGCCGGACACACTTTCTTGGGTCATGCCCGGCCGCGGAAGATCAACACGTCGCAGCCCCACCTAGGCTCAACAGAGAGGTCAGCACGCCAGTCTAAACCTAAGCGCCACGGTGCAGGCCCATCTCCCTTAGCACACTGCACGCGTTGTGACGCGCCGAAGCAGACCTAGCCTAACAGGCGTTCCAGTCCAATCCGGCGCGCGCCGCTAAGTCGCTAACGTCACAAAGTGCTTCGGCTGATACCACGACGTCGAGTGCCCATAACTGTTCCCGCGTAGTTGGCTAGTGCGTATAGACCAAATGGCCAGACTCAGATCAAATACCAAGATCTCGTTAAGCGTGTTAAGTATCCGCGAACGCCGACCAGGGCCAGGCCCACCTCTCTCCTAGGTGGTCTCAACCTGCCCTGTCGCTCCGCCACAAGTAACAGTCGGGCGTCGTTGGGAACCTAGGCCCACATCTACCGGGATGGAGCCACCTGTCCTTTCAGCCCCCATCTCCGAACAGTATCACAGGTAATGTAACAGTGTAAAGTATATAGTATATGCCCGTGATCACCTCCCAAGTGATCACAGCCCAATAGTATAGCATGGCGAGACGGACAAGAGTGTAGGGTCCTTGATGGAACACTAGCATCCTATACTAAGCAAGAGGATAGCAGGTAAAGGTAACAACAGAGTAGCAAGGACAGGCTATGCAGAAGATAGGATTAACTTAAAGCAGTAACATGCTACACTACTCTAATGCAAGCAGTATAGAGAAGATTAGGCGGTATCTGGTGATCGAAGAGGGGGGGGGGGGCTTGCCTGGTTGCTCTGGCAAGAGAGAGGGGTCGTCAACTCCGTAGTCGAACTGGGCAGCAACAGCGTCGGTCTCGGTGTCTAGCGGAAGAAGAGGGGGAAGAAATAATGAATACAATGCAAACAGATGCATAACGGTGCATGACAAAGCAATGTGTGATGCTAGGCGTGCCCTAACGCAGTATGAGGTGATACCGGTGAAGGGGGGAAACATCCGGGAAAGTATTCCTGGTATTTCGCGTTTTCGGACAAATGAACCGGAGGAGGAAAGTTGCGAGTTCGATAGGTTAGGGATGCGTGGCGGACAAACAGGCTGCGTACCCGGATTCATCTCGTCGTTCTGAGCAACTTTCATGTACAAAGTTTTTCCATCCGAGCTATGGTTTATTTTATATTAATTTTAAAAGTTTTATTTCATTTTTAAAATTAACAGAATTAATTTAATTAGAAAATGCAGTTATGACGTCAGCATGATGTCAGGGTGATGTCAGCAGTCAAACAGTCAATTGACTTAGTCGAACTGACGTGTGGGTCCTACTGTCATTGACTATTAACTAACTAACCAATCATCTGTTGTGGACACATATTTGCCTGCTCCTTCTCTTTTTGACTATAACAGCAAAGAAAGATATTTTGTTCTTGAGAGCGAGGCCCGAGCTCACAACACAGCAGTGGTGGCGGCACGGCATGCCGAGGAATCCGCACCGAGAGCCTCTGTGAGCTACCACGCCGACTACTACCCTCCAGGCTACTGATCTACTACCAACTTAGGCCAAAAGCCTAAGCTTGGGGGAGTACGTGTTTCTCACTGACATTACATTCATGTCTACATATCATTCTATTTGTCGGTGTTCACACTTTTTCATTGTATCATCAATGCTTAGATTTATTTTCTTGCTTTCTTCTTGTGTGTTTGAAAAACTTTAGAAAAACCAAAAAAATTAGTTGTAGTAATTTACTTTCTATGCATGCTTAGTAGTAGTATTAAAAAGAAAACCCAAAAAGATTTCCTTGTTCTTCTTTTGCTTGTTGGGAGCTTTCCCATGTAAATAGTTTTTCTTGTTTTTACTTTTTATTTGCTTGTTCAAGAAAACCAAAAACTCCAAAAATATTTCGAAGTGTTTCTCTAAATTTCTTTTCTTTTTATTCGAGTCCTATCGAGGAGAAGACCACAATGAAAATGTTGAGTGGCTCTCATATGAATACTTGTTGAACTAATAAAGAGCCCATTTTACCTTGTCTTCTCCTGTTGAATAAAATGTTTTGCAGATTCCAGCTTAGTACACGGTACTCTTGCACTATTATTATTTTCATATCATTCGGTCGTGCAAGTGAAAGGCAATAATGACGATATTCGATGAACTGGCCGTGGCAAAGAGAAACTGGTATGAACTCGACTTGCTCTGTTTGTGTAAATATGTTTAACCTAGTATCCAGGCTTCAGCCCATTGTGATTAAACATGTTTGCAATGACAATTAGAGATTATAGTTTCTCATGCCATTCATAAGTAGCTAGGAGTTGATAATGATTTATCTTGGATATCAACATAGCGTTAAAATGATTGTGATGTAGTATGATGATATGGTATCCTCCTCTGAATGTTCGAGTGGCTTGACTTGGCACATGTTCATGCATGTAGTTGAATCAAAACCAACATAGCCTCTATAATATTTATGTTCATGGTCTCCATATCCTACTCATGCTAGCGTCCAATGTTACTTATGCATAATGCATGGTTATGATCGTCGTTGCTCTCTAGCTGGCCGCTTCTCAATCTAATTGCTAGCCTTCGCCTGTGCTAAGTGGGAACTCTGCTTGTACATCAAAAACCTTGAACCCAAAGTTATTCCAGATGAGTCCACCATACCTACCTATATGCGGTATTACCCTGCCGTCCTAAGTAAATTTGCATGTGCCACCTCTAAAAACTTCTAAAAATTATCCTTTTTGTGTGCTTGGATCGTTCATGGAACGATAGGAGGTGGTCGGTATCTTCCATGCTAAGTGGGTTATTCTCAGTTCGAGTGTTTATTCACTCGCCATCGCACGAGAAAATGGGTGGTAATAGGGATTTCCAGTCCCAAACTCAAAAATGCAAATAATTAAACAAAACTCCCTTGGGACTGATGTTGGTATGGATGGCACCCGTTGTTTCGGACAAGCCATGGAGTGTGATTGATGGTGGAGGGGGAGCAAACCTTTACTTTTATCTCTTGGGAACCGCCACTAGCATGCTTAGCATGAAAGATATTGATAACTAATGGTCGTGAAGTGAATGAGAAGGGTGCATGTCTCAAAATAATCATTTATCTCTGTTTTAAAAATTGAGCTCTGGCACCTCTGCAAATCACTGCTTCCCTCTGCGAAGGGACTTTCTATTTACTTTTATGTTGTGTCATCACCTTCTGAAACAAGCACTAGAAACTGAGAGAGCACAATTGTCATGATTTATGCATATCTAATGTTGGGTGCATCATGTCTGGATCTTTTCTACCATGAATTACAATGTTTAGTCGCTGCTTCAACTTTGGAGGTGCTCTGCATTTATGTTTTGCGGTCTTAGAAAGGGCTAGCGAGATACCACTATTGTCATATTATATCATGGTTGTTTTGACAACGTGTTGCCATTTGAGATACCTTATTATTGCTCGCTAGCTGATTATGTCATTAATATGAATCATTATAATCTTTAAGAGTTATTGTTGACATAGTTAGTTCTAATGTTGGCTGAAAACCTGGGTGCTATTTAAGCTTATTTATGCAAACAAGAGCAAAAGAGTTCATAAAAGTTTTTCTTTCTCACTTTCAGTTTATCAACTGAATTGCTTGAGGACAAGCAAAGTTTTCAGCTTGGGGGAGTTGATATGTCTCCAACGTATCTACTTTTCCTCACGCTTTTCCTCTTGTTTTCGACTCTAATTTGCATGATTTGAATGAAACTAACCCCGGACTGACGCTGTTTTCAGCAGAACTACCATGGTGTTGTTTTTGTGCAGAACTAAAAGTTCTCGGAATGGAACGAAACTTTACGAGGATTTTTTATATCAATAATAAGAATTTCTGGAGCCAAGACCCACCAGAGAGGGCCCCTGGGTGGGCACAACCCACCAGGGCGCCCCACTCTCCTGGCGTGCCCAGGTGGGTTGTACCCACCTGGTGGCCCCGTAGACCCTGATTCCGACGCTACAAAATCACATTATTCCAGAAAAAAATCAGGGAGAAAGTATTATCACGTTCCACGAGACGGAGCCGCCGCCAAGCCCTGTTCTTCCTCAGGAGGGCAGATCTGGAGTCCGTTTGGGGCTCCGGAGAGGGGATCTTTGTTCTTCGTCATCACCAACCAATCTCCATCGACAATTCCATGAGTCTCCCCATCGGGAGTGAGTAATTCCTTCGTAGGCTCGCTAGTCGGTGAGGAGTTGGATGAGATTCATCATGTAATCGAGTTAGTTTTGTTAGGGCTTTTTCCCTAGTATCCACTATGTTCTTAGATTGATGTTGCTATGACTTTGCTATGCTTAATGCTTGTCACTTTGGGCCTGGGTGTCATGAACTCAGATCTGAACCGTTTATGAATTCATCATTATATCCATGTTTTAGATCCGATCTTGCAAGTTACAGTCACCTACTACATGTTATGATCCGACAACCCCGAAGTGACAACAACCAGGCCCACTCCCAGTGATGACCGTAGTTTGAGGAGTTCATTTATTCACTATGTGTTGATGCTTTGTTCGAGTTCTCTATTAAAAGGAGGCCTTAATATCCCTTAGTTTCCAATATGGACCCCGCTGCCACAGGAGGGTAGGACAAAAGATGTCATGCAAGTTCTTTAATAAAGCACGTATGACTATTTACAGAATAAATTCCTACATTATATCGATGAACTGGAGCTAGTGCCATATCGCCCTAGGTTATAACTGTCACATGATGAATATCATCCAACAAGTCACCGACCCAATGCCTACGAATTTATCCTATATTGTTTATGCTAAGTTACTACTGCTATCATCACTGTTACACTTGTTACCAAACTACTGCTATCACTGTTAACGTTACTGTTGCTGCTATCACTACTATCAAAACTATCAAACTACTTTGCTACCGATCACTTTGCTGCAGATAATTAATCTCCAGGTGTGGTTGAATTGACAACTCAGCTGCTAATACCTTCAAATATTTTTTGGCTCCCTTGTGTCGAATCTATAAATTTGGGTTGAATACTATACCCTCAAAAACTGTTGTGATCCCCTATACTTGTGGGTTATCAGCTCGTTACAAATTATCTTGCTATCAAACTACTCGCTACTTACCGTTTCAGCACTTGCAGACATTACCTTACTGAAAACTACTTGTCATTTCCTTCTGCTCCTCGTTGGGTTTGACACTCTTACTTATCGAAAAGAGCTACAATTGATCCCCCATACTTGTGGGTCATCAAGGCTATTTTCTGGCGCCGTTGCCGGGGAGTGAAGCGTCTTTGGTAAGTGGAATTCGGTTGCTGAAATTTTTTGTCACTAGCTACTATGGAAAACAATCGTTTGAGGGGTTTGTTCGGGGTATCTTCACCTTGTCCGGAACCATAATTAATTTCCCCTCAACCTACTGCACCTACTAAAAATATTGAATATGAAATTCCGTCGGGTATGATAGAACAACTGCTAGCCAATCCATATGTAGGAGATGGAACCGAACATCCTGATATGCACTTGATATATGTAGAACAAATTTGTGGATTGTTCAAGCTTGCAGGTTTACCCGGAGATGAGGTGATGAAAAAGGTTTTCCCTTTATCTTTGAAGGGAAAAACATTGGCATGGTATAGGCTATGCGATGATATTGGATCATGGAATTGGAATTTTTTAAAATTGGAGTTCCACCAAAAAAATTATCCTATGCATCTAGTTCATGGTGATCGGAATTATATATACAATTTTTGGTCTCGTGAAGGAGAAAGTATCGCTCTAGCTTGGGGGAGGCTTAAGTCAATGTTATATTCATGCCCCAATCATGAGCTCTCAAGAGAAATTATTATTCAGAACTTTTGTGCTCGGCTTTCTCGTAATGATCAAACCATGTTGGATACTTCTTGTGCTGGTTCTTTTATGAAGAAAACTATTGAATTCCGGTGGGATCTTTTGGAAAGAATTAAACGCAACTCTGAAGATTGGGAACTCGACGACGGTAAAGAGTCGGATATAAAGCTTAAATATGATTGTGTTAAATATTTTATAGATACCGATGCTTTTTAAAAGTTTAGCACTAAGTATGGACTAGACTTTGATATAGTAGCCTCGTTTTGTGAATCATTTGCTACTCATGTTGAACTTCCTAAAGAGAAGTGGTTTAAATATCACCCACCTATTAAAGATGAAATTGAAGAACCAGTACCAGTTAAAGAAGAAACTATACTCTATAATGTTGATCCAGTTGTTCCTACTGCTTATATTGAGAAACCCCCTTTTCCTGTTAGGATAAAGGAACATGCTAAAGTTTCAAGTGTGATTAACAAAAGTTATGTTAGAATACCTAAACCAGATGAACAAATTAGAGTGGAATCTAATGTTGCTATGGTTAAAGATCTCTTAGAAGAAGATATAGATGGGCATGTTATTTACTTCTATGCAGAAGCTGCTAGAATTGCTAAACCCGATAAAAGGGATAAACATAGACCAGTTGTTGGCATGCGTGTCATTTCAGTTAAAATAGGAGATTACTGTTATCATGGTTTATGTGACATGGGTGCTAGTGTGAGTGCTATTCCTTACATATCAAGAAATTAAGAAATACATAGCACCTGCAGAGATAGAAGACATAGATGTTACTATTAAACTTGCTAATAGAGACACCATATCACCTTGTGGGATTGTTAGAGATGTTGAAGTCTTGTGTGGGAAAATAAAATACCCTACTGATTTTCTTGTTCTTGGTTCCCCACAAGATGACTTCTGTCCCATTATTTTTGGCAGACCTTTCTTGAACACAGTTAATGCTTAGATAGATTGCAAGAAACAAACAGTTAGTGTTAGTTTTGGTGATGAGTCTCATGAGTTTAATTTTTCAAAGTTAAGTAGAAATCATCATGGAAAAGAATTGCCTACTAAGGATGAATTAATTGGTATTGCTTCTATTGCTGTGCCACCTACTGATCCTTTAGAACAATACATGCTAGACCATGAAAATGATTTACGTATGCATGAAAGAAATGAAATAGATAAGATTTTCTTTGAACAACGTCCTCTACTTAAACACAATTTGCCTATTGAAACTCTAGGAGGTCCTCCTCCACCTAAAGGTGATCCTGTGTTTGAATTAAAACAATTGCCAGACACTTTGAAATATGCTTATCTTGATGAAAAGAAAATATATCCTGTTATTATTAGTGCTAACCTTTCAGAACATGAAGAAGAAAGATTATTGAAAGTTCTAAGGAAGCACCGAGCTGCTATTGGATATACTCTTGATATTTAAAGGGCATTAGTCCCACTCTATGTCAGCACAAAATTAATATGGAACCTAATGCTAAACCAGTTGTTGATCACCAACGTCGGTTAAATTTGAAGACGGAAGAGGTGGTAAGAACGGAAGTACTAAAACTTCTGGAAGTAGGTATAATCTATCCTATAGCTGATAGTAGATGGGTAATTCCTATTCATTGTGTCCCTAAGAAAGTAGGTATTACTGTTATTCCTAATGATAAGAATGAGCTCATTCCTCAAAGAAAATTGTTACAGGCTATAGAATGGCAATTGATTTGAGAAAATTAAATAAAGCAACTAGAAAAGACCATTACCCTTTGCCTTTTATTGATCAAATGCTTGAAAGATTATCTAAGCACACACACTTTTGCTTCCTTGATGGATATTCTGGCTTTTCAAAAATACCTGTTTCTCAACCTGATCAAGAAAAGACTACTTTTATTTGTCCTTTTGGAACATATGCTTATAGACGTATGCCTTTTGGTTTATGTAATGCACCTGCTACCTTTCAAAGATGCATGATGGCTATATTCTCTGACTTTTGTGAAAAGATTGTTGAGGTTTTCATGGATGACTTCTCTGTTTATGGGCAGTATTTTGATGATTGTTTAAGCAATCTTGACCGAGTTTTGCAGAGATGTGAACAAACAAATCTTGCCTTGAATTGGGAAAAGTGCCACTTTATGGTTAATGAAGGCATTGTCTTGGGTCATAAAATTTCTGAAAGAGGTATTGAAGTAGACCAAGCTAAGTTTGATGCAATTGAGAAAATGCCATCTCCCAAGGACATCAAAGGTATTCGTAGTTTCCTAGGTCATGCTGGTTTCTATAGGAGGTTTATTAAAGACTTCTCTAAAATTTGTAGGCCTCTCACTAATATTTTGCAAAAGAATATTCCTTTTGTTTTTTATGGTGATTTGTAACATGCCAAATTTTCAATTTGGAATGTTATACATAGGTCATTCTTGCATATCATATTTTATTGCATCTTCGTTCCGCAATCCTCAAAATCCTAAGCAACTCAAGGAACCTCGGAGAGAGTTGGGGATTTTCCGGTTTTCATATTTGATTTTTGTCAAATAATGAAACGAGCATTTTGATTTTAATTATTTTTCGCTCTGAAAATATTTCATAATAAAAATAAATGAGAGGAGATATTATGACTTCTCCAAAACAATTGAAATATTGGAGGAAAAACTGTTAAAATCATTTGTTGGATTTTATTTGATTTTATTTGGATTTTATTTGCATTAGAAAAATTGCACGTTTTCAAAATTGCAGTTTAGGGCCAAGAAAATGTTCACCTCGTTCTAAATATTACATTTAAACGGTGAAAATTTGTTTTGGCATTTTTAGATTTTTTATTTTATTTGTTTAGGATTTATTTTCTGTCGGCGGAACTATTTAAAAAGTTTCCCATACCGACTGGGCCTAAGGCCCAATGAGCCAGCCGGCCAAGAGCCGCCGCCGCCTCCAGCGCAGGCGCTAACCCCGCCTGGCCGGTCGGACCGAGTCCGAGCCGGACTCGCCTCGCCGCCTTTGCCCTCCTCCAAGCCGCCTCTCTTAAATACCCGCCACACACCACCACCACCACCCGCCACCGCCGCCCGAGCCGAGCTGCCGCCTGAAGTGAGCCCCGCCGCCGCCTCGAGCCGGAGCCCGCCGCCGCCGCCACCCCACGCCCGAGCCACCGCCATGAGCCCCTGTTGCGACTGAATCCCGTCGGAGCCAAGCCGAGGTAGCCGCTCGCCGCTGCCGGTTTTCTGAGAAAAAACCGTTTCAGTTTTTTAGAAACCCTAGTTTTCGTTTTTTAAAATAGATCGGTTTTTCTCCGGTTTATTTATTTAGCGAGCGTTCGCTCGTTCGTTCGTTTTAACGAACGCGTTCTTCGTTTAGATCCAGATAACGAATGTTCGTTCGTTAGTCTGTTCGTCAGTTTTTCTTTTCTCGGATTTATTCCGTGATTTTTCCGATCGCGATTTCTGATCCGATCTTAGTTTCTGTTTATATTTTCGCTCGTTAGTCGGAATTAGGCGATTCAAACGCCTAGATCTTCGTCTCGAGACCCTCTTTCTGTTTAAACAACTTAAACAAGATTTAGATATTGTAAAATTTGACCCTAGTTCATATTAGTAAACGGATCTTGTTTCTTTCGCCGTTTGAGTTTTGTTGCTCCGTTTGGTTTGATTCTTTTCGCGAACCAGAGTTCTTAAGTTGAACTTTCTGGTCAACCTCTTTTAGTTGAAGTTTTGCTTGTGCATCTTTGCTTGTTGCTTATGTATGTTATTGTTTGCTTGCGATAGAATTCCCGGAGTGCGAAGCGTGTTACTACGAGTCTCTAGGATTCGCGGATCGTCAGCAAGGCAAGTAACACATTGATCATACTCTTTTCATACCCAGTTTTTATGCATTAGCTCAATCCTCAAACATTGCATGGTTAGGATGTCATTAACTTGTGGGTTTGGAAGTAGTAGTTGAGGTAGAACCTATTGCCCTGTTACTATCAAACCCTTGGGAGTTACTTCTACGTGTTGCTTATATTGCTATGCTATGCTCGTAGACGTGGTTGGGTTTGAGTGAATCCATGACAGATGTGAGATTTTTAATTAATGGTTCAACTTAAGGTGGCAACTTTAATACACATCTGGGTGGATTGAGGCACATGGGGAACCCAGTGTTGTTTGTTTTATTTTTGGAAATCCCGGGGTACCCGTGTGATCTTCCTATGGACCGCCACCCAGGCTTAAAGGGAACTGAGATTATTCATGCTAGAAACTTCCGTGTGCAGCCACAAGCTACTATGGGCTCTAGCATAGTTGAGTAAGTTACGTGAAGCTCTTGAAGAGGTAGATCAGCAGGTAGTGGGTTTTGTAGGTTTGGTATGGTCTACGCGGAGTAGAGAGTTAATGTTTCTGAAAGACTATGTCTTGGTCATCCATTTCTCAAACACCATGTAGTGCGAGAAATCAACGGAGGCGATCGAGTCTTGTGGGGAAAACTGCGCAAACCTCTGCAGAGTGTACATTCTAATCATGGTTAGCCGTGTCCCCAATTATGGACAGTTTTGAGTATCTAGTACTTGAGTTATCACATGTATCTCGTCACTCTTAATTAATATTGTTGGGTTATTAACTACTTTAATTGGGATTGAGTTGGGGTTATACCTTCTCAATGTTTCAACCACCATGATAGTTAAATTAAAATATATTCCTTTTTGTAGGGAAAAATTAGCCTTTCGCAAAACTATAACCATAGAGCTTTCCACCAGCCAAATATGCATGTAGTAATAGCATTATTCTGTTCTTGCTCTATTGTGTTATATTGCGAGCATATTCCATGTGCTGACCCGTTTTCGGGCTGCAACGTATTATGTTGCAGACTTTTCAGACAAGGAGTAAGGTTCGTTAGGTCGTTGCCGTGCAGCTTAGCTATGTCGTTGGAGTTGATGGACTTACTTTATCTTCCAAGCCTTCCGCTGTTATCGCATTAGATGGCCTTAAGCCATATTATTGTAATAAGTTCTCTTCTGAGACATTCGATGTAATAAATGTGTGATTGCTACTCTGTTATAAATCCTTCGAGTAATCGTGTGTGTCAAGACATCGATCCAGGGATGACACTGAAGCACAGAGACTTGACCATCTGAGGTCGGGTCGCTACAAGATGGTATAAGAGCACACGCTGAGTGTAGGACACGACCATTAAGATAAACCATAAGTCACTCTTCTCTACTCATTTCTGACTCCTCTCCATTTTTCCACTCTTTAGGATGACGGAGATGAAGAACAAGTTTGCACAACCGGATGAAGACACACCTTTTGGACGCCACTTGAAGGAAGTCACTAGGTACTTGAACATTGGAGTACCAAGTTTCACCGGGACGTACAACGCCACCTTACCCGAAGAGGAACGCTGGATGATTCAAGTACAAGTTCCAGGAAGGACGTTCTCGCCAACTTCTAAGCCCATAGAATTTTGTTTTGAAGCACCCACCTGGAGTCTAGGCAAGAGCATGGCAGCCCACATTACCATGGGACGCATTGGAGAAGTCTACAGCAAGGAGCTTAAGGACACCATTTATCAAATATGTGGGCGCTGAGACGAGCAATGGGAAGTAATCAGCACCAAGAAGGATAGATCCATTGCAGCTTTCATCCAGGAGCTAAACCAGCACATTCGACGCCAGGAGAACCAGATGTGCGCAGACATGATGGAGTTGAAGAAGGCGAAGACCAGGATCATCGAGCTGGAGGAAGAACTCAAGTTTACACGCGATGGATATGAGGAGGAAATCAAGACACTACTGGAGAAGAACGATGACCTGGTTAAGAAGATCGGAGTATTCATGGGAGGACCAGCACCGGAAGAAGAAGACGATGACCCCACTTGCCCGGACAACTACATCATCATCGACGACACCGATTCCGATCCAAGTGATGATGACTACAAAGACGAAGCTGGAGCAGACATCATGGAGTCTTCCACCGATCAAAATTTCTAGATGTCCACCATATATTAGTAGTATTTTCCCCCAATGTATTTAGTAGTAGTTGAGCACTTATGCGATAGTTCTAGACTGTTTGTATGCCTTTGCTTGATTGATTGAGTGAAATGATTGTGTTTGCCTCATGTGCATATGGGTAGTGTTTTCTCATTAGACCTTTTTTTCTATTCTAATCTCTTCCATCTAAACCCATCAGATGCCTCCGAGACGTGACACCGGTTTGCTTTCCCACCGGAGCTCACCCAGTTGATCCAGCAGCAGAATGCATTGATGCAACTGCTAGTTCAGAACCAGGGCAACAACAACAACAACAACAACAACAACAATAACCCGCCGCCTATGGACAATCTAGCCCGTTTCCTGAGGTTACAACCGCCGGTGTTTTCCAGTAGCACCGAGACAATAGTTTCTGATGATTGGCTACGCCGTATTGGAAGGGAGTTGACCACCGCATCAATTGGATGGACCAGCAGCCTCATGGTGGGAGAATTACACGGCTACTTTTCCCATAGCCAATGTTACTTGGGACCAGTTTCAGCAAGCTTTTCGCACAACCCATGTCTCAACTGGAGCCATGCAGATGAAGAAGCGCGAGTTTCGCAACTTACGCCTGGGGAACAGTATTGTGGCTCAGTACGTGGATGAGTTTAGCAAGTTATCATGCTATGCCCCTGATGACGTGGCCACAGATGCTGCGAAGCAGGAGAAGTTTATGGAAGGGCTGAATGATGAGATGAGCATGCAGTGATGCTAGTGATTATGCTGTTGGTGCTGTTCTAGGACAAAGAGTTGATAAGAAATTGAATGTTATTCATTATGCTAGTAAATCTCTAGACATTGCTCAAAGAAATTATGCTACTACTGAAAAAGAATTCTTAGCAGTTGTGTTTGCTTGTGATAAATTTAGACCTTATATTGTTGATTCCAAAGTAACTGTTCACACAGACCATGTTGCTATTAAATATCTTATGGAAAAGAAAGATGCTAAACCTAGACTTATTTGTTGGGTTCTCTTGTTACAAGAATTTGATTTGCATATTATTGATAGAAAAGGAGCTAAGAACCCCGTAGCTGATAACTTGTCTAGGCTTAAAAATGTGCTTGATGACCCACTTCCTATTGATGATAGTTTTCCTGATGAGCACTTAGCTGCAATAAATGTTGCTAATAGTACTCCTTGGTATGCTAACTATGCTTATTAAATTGTTGCTAAATATTTGCCACGTAACTTTACTAACCAACAAAATAAAAAAATCTTCTATGATTTAAGACATTACTTTTGGGATGACCCACATATTTATAAAGAAGGAGTAGATGGTATTATTAGACGTTGTGTACCTGAGCATGAATAGGGACAAATCCTATAGAAATGTCACTCTGAACTGTATGGAGGGCATCATGCTGCAGATAGAACTGCTCATAAGGTATTGCAATCTGTATTTATCGGCCTACTCTCTTCAAGGATGCTCGTAAGTATGTCTCATCTTGTGACGAATGCCAAAGGATAGGAAATATTGGTAAGCGTCAAGAAATGCCTAACCATTTGATGTTTGGGGATCCTTCCTCTAAAGGGTATCCACATATTTTGGTTGTTGTTGATTATGTTACTAAATGGGTAGAAGCTATTCCAACTAGTAGTGCTGATCACAACACCTCTATTAAAATACTTAAGGAAGTTATTTTCCCAAGGTTTGGAGTTCCTAGATATTTAATGACTGATGGTGGTTCACACTTTATTCATGGTGCTTTCCGTAAAATGCTTGCTAAGTATGATGTTAACCATAGAATTGCATCACCTTATCATCCTCAGTCTAGTGGTCCAGTTGAGCTTAGCAATAGAGAAATAAAATTAATTTTGCAAAAGACTGTTAATAGGTCCAGGAAGAATTGGTCTAAGAAATTAGATGATGCACTTTGGGCCTATAGAACAGCATATAAAAATCCTATGGGTATGTCTCCTTATAAAATGGTTTATGGAAAATCTTGTCATTTGCCTCTTAAGTTAGAACATAAAGCATACTGGGCAGTTAAAGAATTCAACTATGATTTCAAACTTGCTGGTGAAAAGAGGTTATTTGATATTAGCTCATTAGATGAATGGAGAACCCAAGCTTATGAAAATGCAAAGTTATTCAAAGAAAAAGTTAAAAGATGGCATGACAAAAGAATTCAAAACGTGAGTTTAAAGTTGGAGAATATGTTCTTTTGTACAACTCTCATTTTAGGTTCTTTGCAGGAAAGCTCCTCTCGAAATGGGAAGGCGCATATGTCATCGAGAAGGTTTACCGGTCTGGAGCCATCAAAATAAATAACTCCGAAGGTACTAACCCGAAGGTTGTCAATGGGAAACGAATAAAGCATTATATCTCAGGTACGCCTATTAATGTTGAAAGCAACATTATTCAAACTTTGACACCAGAAGAACACATAAAAGAGTCCTTCCGAAACACTCTAGAATCGTCAAAATAAGGAGGTACGTGATACAGTAAGTAAATGGACTCCGAAAAATCCGCAAAAATATTATTTTTCAGATTTGGAATATTTTAGAATTTTGGGAATAAAGAAACTTCCAGGAAGCGTCCCCTGGTGGGCACAAGATATCAGGGCGCGCCAGGCATGCCTGGCGCGCCTAGTTGGGTTGTGCCCACCTGGGACAGCTCTCGTACTCCGTTTTTCTTCCATGTACTGGTCCCCAAAGATAAAAAATCTATATATACTTCCCGACCTGTTAACCACCATATCACGAAGAGATCCTCTATTCTCTTTTTCCCTTGTTGTTTTCTGTTAGATCCCATCTACCATGGCTCCTTCAAGCTCCCCCAAGGACAAGTTCTTCAAGAACATCATCAACCCATATCTGCGGGAGGTGGTGCAACACCCTCTGGTTATTGAGATGCATGAGGGGTTGATGCACCTTCGTGATATGCCCTATCCCAAGGGGACGGGAACTGAGGAGGCTAGGCTTGAAGCTATGGAGCAAGATGTCTTCCGGTGCAAGGGGATGGTGGATTGTGGACTCCATGCTAATCACCTAATGATCACGGACCTCTCCCGTGATCTCAAGGTGGATGGCAAGCCCATGAAGGACATCGTCTTCACCTCCAGAACCAAGTTTTTGAATATGAGGCGAGATTTAAAGCTATGAGTTTGGCTGCTAGTTGCAGGACCCGTGAGACTCACTCTTCCTCTTATGATGGTTGACCATTGCCATCGATATCCGAGGACAATACCTCTTCTTCATCACCACCACCATCTTATTCACCACCAAAGGATAACTAAGTATCAGGTATGGGCACTCTCCTTGGCTTCCACCAAGCTTGGGGGAGGTGCCCCGATATCGTGTCATCCCACTATCTTTTTGCTTTTACTTATCTTAGTTCAATCCTTTTGCTTTAGATGAAATAAAGTTTAGTTCTATCCTTTCTTCTTTGAGAGTTTGCTTAGCGATCTATCATTGTAATCGTGTGCAAGTTATATAATAAAGTTAGTTTGAGTTTTTACTTTCTTTACTTTCATGTTGCAAATAAAGAAAAGAAATAAGAAAATAAAAAGATAAAGAAAGCAAATAAAAGAAAGGAAATAAATCAATAAGATCATATACTAATCCTATGGTAGGTGCTAGCACCACATAAGGAAAAGTATAACTAAGAAAATTTTATTAGAGATTGACAAACATATCATTAGTCAATGATGCAACTCATGCAAGAATTAATAAGGGAAGGGAAGATTTACATATAAATATACTATCCTAGAAATCTTTTGTGATTGTGAGCCCTCATCAAAATATTATATGCCAAAATTGTTGACGTTGGACAAGGAAGACAACGTAATGGTTTATGTTTGTTTATATTCACATAGAAGTCATATTGTCATAGATCCTTCAAAATGTGGTCCTTGCCCCTATCTTTGCTAGCCAAAAACTCCGCACTAAGTAGAGATACTACTTGTGCATCCAAAACCCTTAAACCCAAATCTTTTTCAAGTGTCCACCACACCTACCTAGGGATTGAGCAAGATCCCTCAAGTAAGTTGTCATCGGTGCAAAAAGGCAATAAAAAAAGCTTATAAATGTGTGAGATCATTTAGTGTAAGAGAAAATTGAGCGTTGCATGAACTTGGATGACAAAGAATAAAAGCGACAGTCTGCATAATAAAGGTTGTCATCTTAAGGGGCAGTGTAACGTGACGTTCTTTTGCACTAAGGGATTGAACATACAAACAAAAAAGTGCATGGAAACCTCTGCTTTCCTCTGCGAAGGGGCTTTCTTTTACTTTTATGTATTTACTTTTATGCAAAGAGTCAAAGTTTTCCTTCTATTCCATTTTTATTTTTCTCCTTTGGCAAGCATCATGTGGTGAGGAAAGATCTAGGCATAAGTTATTATTATTGACATCACCCTTCAGGTGAGTATGTTGGGAGGCGAAACTATAAGCCCCTATCTTTCTATGTGTCCGGTTGAAATGTTTTGCTCATGTGTACAAGGTGAGTGTTAGCAATCATAGAAGATTATATGATGGTTGAGTATGTGGACTTTCCTAAAGGCTCCGACACGTGACCCTTCCTGAAAAGATGATGAATTGTAGTTGCAAAGTTGACTGAGAACATAGTTTGTTGGTTTCTAATAGAGTTTTTGCTTTATACTTCGATTATGTGATGAATTGTTACTTATTCATGGGAAGTATATGATAAAAGTATTATGTTTAATTTGTTGATGTTATGATAATCAACATGATGCTTCTATGTCCGTATTTTGTTTTTATCGACACCTCTCTCTCAAAGCATGTGGACATGTTTTTCGATTTCGGTTTTCGCTTGAGGACAAGCGAGGTCTAAGCTTGGGGGAGTTGATACATCCATTTTGCATCATGTTTTATTACTATTATTTACAATGTTTTTATCTATAATAATGCCTTTTGGAGTAATTCTAATGCATTTTCTCTCATAATTTGCAAGGTACACACCAAGAGGGAGAATTCTGGTAGCTGGAAATCTGCACGTGAAAAAGGTAAGTCAGGCCACCTATTCTGCACAACTCCAAACAAGATGAAACTTTACGGAGAATTTTTATGGATTATTTAAGAAATATTGGAGCCAATAACTACCAGAGGGGGGCCACCACGTGGGCACAACCCACCTGGGCGCGCCAGCCCCACTGGCGCGCCCTGGTGGGTTGTGGCCTCCTCGGCCCACCTCCGGTGCTCATCTTCTAGTATATAAGTCATTTTTTCTAGAAAAAATAAGGAGAAGGCTTTCGGGATGGAGCGCCGCCGTTTCGAGGCGGACCTTGGGCAGGAGCACTTTTGCCCTCCAGCGGAGCGATTCCGCCGGGGGAATGATACGTCTCCAACGTATCTATAATTTTTTATTGCTCCATGCTATATTATCGTATTGTTTTGGACTATATTGGGCTTTATTTTCCACTTTTATATTACTTTTGGGACTAACCTATTAACCGGAGGCCCAGCCCAGAATTGTTGTTTTTTTGCCTATTTCAGTGTTTCGAAGAAGCGGAATATCAAACGGAGTCCAAACGGAATAAAATCTCCGGGAACATGATTTTCTCATCGGATAAGACCCAGGAGACTTGGACCCTCCATCAAGAAAGCTCCGAGGCGGCCATGAGGGTGGAGGGCGCGCCCCCCTACCTCGTGGGCCCCTCGAGGCTCCACCGACGTACTTCTTCCTCCTATATATACTATGTACCCCCGTCAGATCAGATACGGAGCCAAAAACCTAATTCCACCGCCGCAACTTTCTGTATCCACGAGATCCCATCTTGGGGCCTGTTAGGAGTTCATGGGAAGGATTCCACCATGGAGGGCTTCTACATCAACATCATAGCCTCTCCGATGAAGTGTGAGTAGTTTACCTCAGACCTTAGGGGTCCATAGTTAGTAGCTAGTTGGCTTCTTCTCTCTTTTTGGATCTCAATACAATGTTCTCCCCCTCTCTCGTGGAGATCTATTCGATGTAATCTTCTTTTTGCAGTGTGTTTGTTGAGACCATTGAATTGTGGGTTTATGATCAAGATTATCTATGAGCAATATTTGAATCTTTTCTGAATTCTTTTATGTATGATTGAGTTATCTTTACAAGTCTCTTCGAATTATCCGTTTGGTTTGGCCAACTAGATTGGTAGTTCTTGCAATGGAAGAAGTGTTTAGCTTTGGGGTCAATCTTGCGGTGTCCTTTCCCAGTGACAGTAGGGGCAGCAAGGCACGTATTGTATTGTTGCCATCGAGGATAACAAGATGGGGTATTTATCATATTGCATGAATTTATTCCTCTACATCATGTCATCTTGCTTAAGGCGTTACTCTGTTTTCATTATACTCTAGATGCATGCTGGATAGCGGTCGACGAGTGGAGTAATAGTAGTAGATGCAGGCAGGAGTCGGTCTACTTGTCTCGGACGTGATGCCTATATACATGATCGTACCTAGATACTCTCATAACTATGCTCAATTCTGTCAATTGCTCAACAGTAAATCGTTCACCCGCCGTATAATACCTATGCTCTTGAGAGAAGCCACTAGTGAAATCTATGGCCCCCGGGTGTATTTTCATCATATTAATCTTCCTACGCTTTATTATTGCTTTTCTCTTTACTCTGCCTTTTTATTTTACTTTGCATCTTTATACCAAAAATACCAAAAATAGTATCTATCATCTCTATCAGATCTCACTCTCGTAAGTGACCGTGAAGGGATTGACAACCCCTGTTCGCGTTGGTTGCGAGGAGCTATTTGCTTGTGTAGGTACGAGGGACTCGCACGTGGCCTCCTACTGGATTGATACCTTGGTTCTAAAAAACTGAGGGAAATACTTACGCTACTCTGCTGCATCATCCTCTCCTCTTTGGGGAAAACCAACGCAAGCTTAAGACGTAGCAAGAAGGATTTCTGGCGCCGTTGCCGGGGAGTCTACGCAAAAGTCAACATACCAAGTACCCATCACAATCCGTTATCTCTTGCATTACATTATTTTCCATTTGCCTCTCGTTTTCCTCTCCCCCACTTCACCCTTGTCGTTTTATTCGCCCTCCCTTTTCGTTTGCTTTGATGTCTTACTTGGCTCGTTTGGTTGAAATAGTTGAGTATTTATTCCTAAACAAAGAAGCCAATATCTATGGATCCTCATCCTCTTGCCAATCTTTTTAGGAGATCCAATTATGATGAACCAATTCCTAGTGATTTGGATGCACTAGATTATCTTTATAAGGTTTTGCCTGAAATCCGTGAAGTGATTCATGATAGATCTTTGAATAAAAAGCATGATTGCAATGATTTTATTATAAATTCTTTTGATGTCAATTGTGCTAATGATATGCAAAACCCTAAGCTTGGGGATGCTAGTTTTTCTATGTCTACTACATGTTGCAATGATCATGATGGGGGTGATTCTTCTTATGATCCTGAAAATTTATTTAACCCCCGTGATGAATACGAGATTGATAATATTGTTTGCAATAATATTGAAAGTGGGCTTGGAAGAGTGTCAACTTTAGATCCCACATATTTGGAGAATATTCAATCTTATGAAATTTTTGATAAAAGTGGGTTTGGAGAGGTCATGACTCTAGTTAATGTTAATCCCACTATTTCGGAAAAGTGTCAACTTTGCATGCATGTGGATCGTGTTGAGAATATGTTATGTGATAGCTATATTGTTGAATTTTCTTATGATCCTACATTTAATTATTATGAGAGAGGAAAATATGGTTATAGAAATTTTCATGTTACTAAATTACCTCGCCTTATGTTGAGATTGCTATTGTTCCTTTCCGCTTCCTTGCATATGCTAGTTTTTGCTTGCTATGATAAAATTTTTTCTACAAGATGCCTATTCATAGGAAGTATGTTAGACTTAGATGTGTTTTTCACGTACTTCATGATGCTCTCTTCGCACTTCAATTCTTGTCTTTCATGTGAGCATCGTTGAAATTTTATGCCTAGCTAAAAGGCTTTAAAGAAAAGCACTTGTTGGGAGACAACCCAATATTTTTCCTTGCTGCTTAGGAATAAATAATCCATCTACCTTCTGTTTGGATGTGGTTTTATGTTTTAATTAGTGTTTGTGCCAAGTTAAACCTATAGGATCTTCTTGGATAATAGTTATTTGATCTTGCTGTAATTTCCAGAAACTTTCGGTTCACGAAAACAATTGTTAAAAATCACCAGAACGTGATAAAATAGTGATTCCAATTGCTTCTGATCAATAAACAAATTTCCTAGGTCTTCCTAGTTTGGCTTAATTTTTGGAGTTCCAGAAGTTTGCGTTAGTTACAGATTACTACAGATTGTTCTGTTTTTGACAGATTCTGTTTTTGTGTGTTGTTTGCTTATTTTGATGAATCTATGGCTAGTAAAATAGTTTATGATCCATAGATAAGTTGGAATACAGTAGGTTTAACACCAATATAAATTAAGAATGAGTTCATTACAGTACCTTGAAGTGATATTTTGTTTTCTTTCGCTAACGGAGCTCACGAGAATTCTGTTGAGTTTTGTGTTGTGAAGTTTTCAAGTTTTGGGTGAATTTTTTTGATGGATTATGGAGCAAGGAGTGGAAAGAGCCTAAGCTTGGGGATGGCCATGGCACCCCAAGATAATCCAAGGACACCAAAAAGTCAAAGCTTGGGGATGCCCCGGAAGGCATCCCCTCTTTCGTCCACTTCCATCGGTAACTTTAATTGGAGCTATATTTTTATTCACCACATGATATGTGTTTTGCTTGGAGCGTCTTGTATTATTTGTGTCTTTGATTTTTAGTTTACCACAATCATCCTTGCTGTACATACCTTTTGAGAGAGCCATACATGAATTGGAATTTGTTAGAATACCCTATGTGCTTCACTTATATCTTTTGAGCTTGATAGTTTTGCTCTATGTGCTTCACTTATATCCTTTGAGCTTTATAGTTTTGATCTAGTACTTCACTTATATCTTTTAGAGCACGGTGGTGGATTTGTTTTAAAGAAACTATTTATCTCTCATGCTTCACTTAGATTATTTTGAGAGTCTTAAATAGCATGGTAATTTGCTTAATAATAATATGCTTGGTATTCAAGATTGGTAAAACTTTCTTTTCAGTGTGTTGAATACTAAGAAAAGTTTGATACTTCATAATTGTTTTGAGATATGGAGGTGACAAATATTAGAGTCATGCTAGTTGAGTAGTTGTGAATTTGAGGAATACTTGTGTTAAAGTTTGTGATTCCCGTAGCATGCACGTATGGTGAACCGTTATGTGATGAAGTCGGAGTATGATTTATTTATTGATTGTCTTCCTTATGAGTGGCCTTCGGGGACGAGCGATGGTCTTTTCCTACCAATCTATCCCCCTAGGTGCATGTGCGTATTACTTTGCTTTGATAACTTGTAGAATTTTGCAATAAGTATATGAGTTCTTTATGACTAATGTTGAGTCCATGGATTATACGCACTTTTCTCACCCTTCCACCATTGCTAGCCTTTCTAATACCGCGCACTTTTCACCGGTATCATACACCCACCTTAAACCTTCCTCAAAACAGCCACCATACCTACCTATCATGGCATTTCCATAGCCATTCCGAGATATATTGCCATGCAACTTTCCACCGTTCCGTTTATTATGACACGCTCCATCATTGTCATATTGCTCAGCATGATCATGTAGTTGACATCGTATTTGTGGCAAAGCCACCATTCGTAATTCTTTCATACATGTCACTTATGAATCATTGCATATCCCGGTACACCGCCGGAGGCATTCACAAAGAGTCATATTTTGTTCTAAGTATTGAGTTGTAATTGTTGAGTTGTAAGAAAAATAGAAGTGTGATGATCATCATTTTTTAGAGCATTGTCCCAAGTGAGGAAAGGATGATGGAGACTATGATTCCCCCATAAGTAGGGATGAGGCTCCGGACGAAAAATAAAAAAAGAAGAAGAAAAGAGGCCATAAAAAAGTAAAAGGCCCAACAAAAAAATGAGAGAAAAAGAGAGAAGGGACAATGTTACTATCCTTTTACCACACTTGTGCTTCAAAGTAGCACCATGTTCTTCATGATAGAGAGTCTCTCGTTTTTTCACTTTCATATACTAGTGGGAATTTTCATTATAGAACTTGGCTTGTACATTCCAATGATGGGCTTCCTCAAATTGCCCTAGGTCTTCACGAGCAAGCGAGTTGGATGCACACCCACTTAGTTTCTTTTGTTGAGCTTTCATACACTTATAGCTCTAGTGCATCCGTTGCATGGCAATCCCTACTCACTCACATTGATATCTATTGATGGGCATCTCCATAGCCCGTTGATACGCCTAGTTGATGTGAGACTATCTTCCCTCTTTTTATCTTCTCCACAACCACCATTCTATTCCACATATAGTGCTATATCCATGGCTCACGCTCATGTATTGCGTGAAGATTGAAAAAGTTTTGAAAATGTCAAAAGTATGAAACAATTGCTTGGCTTGTCATCGGGGTTGTGCATGATTTAAATACTTTATGTGGTGAAGATAGAGCATAGCCAGACTATATGATTTTGTAGGGATAACTTTCTTTGGCCATGTTATTTTGAGAAGATATGATTGCTTTGTTAGTATGCTTGAAGTATTATTATTTTTATGTCAATATGAACTTTTGTCTTGAATCTTTCGTATCTGAATATTCATACCACAATTAAGAAGAATTACATTGAAATTATGCCAAGTAGCACTCCGCATCAAAAATTCTCTTTTTATCATTTACCTACTCGAGGACAGGCAGAAATTAAGCTTGGGGATGCCTGATACGTCTCCAACGTATCTATAATTTTTGATCGCTCCATGCTATATTATCTATTGTTTTGGACTATATTGGGCTTTATTTTCCACTTTTATATTACTTTTGGGACTAACCTATTAACCGGAGGCCCAGCCTGTAATTGCTGTTTTTGCCTATTTCAGTGTTTTGAAGAAATGAATATCAAACGGAGTCCAAACGGAATGAAATCTTCGAACGTGATTTTCTCATCGGATAAGACCCAGAGACTTGGACCCTCCGTCAAGAAAGCTGAGGCGGCCACGAGGTGGTGGGCGCCCCCTAGGGCGCGCCTACCTCGTGGGCCCCTCGAGGCTCCACCGACATACTTCTTCCTCCTATATATACCTCACGCCCGTCGCCGATCAGATACGGAGCCAAAAACCTAATTCCACCGCCGCAACTTTCTGTATCCACGAGATCCCATCTTGTGGGCTGTTCCGGAGCTTCGCCGGAAGGGGATTCCACCATGGAGGGCTTCTACATCAACATCTTAGCCTCTCCGATGAAGTGTGAGTAGTTTACCTCAGACCTTCGGGTCCATAGTTAGTAGCTAGATGGCTTCTTCTCTCTTTTTGGATCTCAATACAATGTTCTCCCCCTCTCTCGTGGAGATCTATTCGATGTAATCTTCTTTTTGCGGTGTGTTTGTTGAGACCGATGAATTGTGGGTTTATGATCAAGATTATCTATGAGCAATATTTGAATCTTTTCTGAATTCTTTTATGTATGATTGAGTTATCTTTACAAGTCTCTTCGAATTATCCGTTTGGTTTGGCCAACTAGATTGGTAGTTCTTGCAATGGGAGAAGTGTTTAGCTTTGGGTTCAATCTTGTGGTGTCCTTTCCCAGTGACAGTAGGGGCAGCAAGGCACATATTGTATTGTTGCCATCGAGGATAACAAGATGGGGTATTTATCATATTGCATGAATGTATTCCTCTACATCATGTCATCTTTCTTAAGGCGTTACTCTGTTTTCATTAACTTAATACTCTAGATGCATGCTGGATAGCGGTCGATGAGTGGAGTAATAGTAGTAGATGTAGGCAGGAGTCGATCTACTTGTCTCGGACGTGATGCCTATATACATGATCATACCTAGATACTCTCATAACTATGCTCAATTCTGTCAATTGCTCAACAGTAATTCGTTCACCCGCCGTAAAATACCTATGCTCTTGAGAGAAGCCACTAGTGAAATCTATGGCCCCCGGGTCTATTTTCATCATATTAATCTTCCTAGGCTTTATTATTTCTTTGCTCTTTACTTTGCCTTTTTATTTTACTTTGCATATTTATACCAAAAATACCAAAAATATTATCTATCATCTCTATCAGATCTCACTCTCGTAAGTGATCGTGAAGGGATTGACAACCTCTATTCGCGTTGGTTGCGAGGAGCTATTTGCTTGTGTAGGTACGAGGGACTCGCGCATGGCCTCCTACTGGATTGATACCTTGGTTCTCAAAAACTGAGGGAAATACTTACGCTACTCTGCTGCATCATCCTCTCCTGTTCGGGGAAAACCAAAGCAAGCTCAAAATGTAGCAGGGAACTTCCCTCCCGGAGGGGGAAATCATCGTCATCATCATCACCAACAACTCTCCCATCTTGGGGAGGGAAATCTCCATCAACATATTCAATAGCACCATCTCATCTCAATCCCTAGTTCATCTCTTGTATTCAATCTTGTTACCGAAACTATAGATTGGTGCTTGTGGGTGACTAGTAGTGTTGATTACATCTTGTAGTTGATTACTATATGGTTTATTTGGTGGAAGATTATATGTTCAGATCCATTATGCTAACTAATACTCCTCTGATTATGAACATGTTTATCACTTGTGAGTAGTTACTTTTGTTCTTGAGGTCACGGGAGAAATCATGTTGCAAGTAATCATGTGAACCCTATATGTGTTCGATATTTTGATAGTATGTGTGTTGTGATTCCCTTAGTGGTGTCATGTGAACGTCGACTACATGACACTTTACCATATTTGGGCCTAAGGGAATGCATTGTGGAGTAGCAATTAGATGATGGGTTGCGAGAGTGACAGAAGCTTAAACCCCAGTTTATGCGCTATTCCGTAAGGGGTCGATTGGACCCATAAGTTTAATGCTATGGTTAGAATTTATTCTTAATACTTTTCTCATAGTTGCGGATGCTTGCGGGAGGGTTAATCATAACTAGGAGGTTTTTTCAAGTAAGAACAGCACCTAAGCACCGGTCCACCCACATATCAAATTATCAAAGTAGCGAACACAAATCAAACCAACATGATGAAAGTGACTAGCTGAAATTCCCGTGTACCATCAAGAACACTTTGCTTGTCATAAGAGACCGTTTTGGCCTGTCATGTGCCTCAAAAGGACTGGGCTACCTTTCTGCATACTTGTTACTATTATCGTTACTTGCTCGTTACAAATTATCTTGCTATCAAACTACCCGCTACTTACAATTTCAGCACTTGCAGACATTACCTTACTGAAAACTACTTGTCATTTCCTTCTGCTCCTCGTTGGGTTAGACACTCTTACTTATCAAAAAGAGATACAATTGATCCCCTATACTTGTGGGTCATCAAGGCTATTTTCTGGCGCCGTTGCCGGGGAGTGAAGCGCCTTTGGTAAGGAAACATTTATATAGTGTGCTGAAATTTATTGTCACTTGTTACTATGGAAAACAATCCTTTGAGGGGTTTGTTCGGGGTATCTTCACCTCGTCTGGAACCAAAATTAGCTACCCCTCAACCTACTGCAACTACTGAAAATACTGAATATGAAATTCTTTCGGGTATGATAGAACAACTGCTAGATAATCCTTATGCAGGAGATGGAACAGAACATCCTGATATGCACTTGATATATGTGGAACAAATTTGTGGATTGTTTAAGCTTGCAGGTTTACCCGGTGATGAGGTGATGAAAAAGGTTTTCCCTTTATCTTTGAAGGGAACATCATTGGCATGGTATACGCTATGCGATGATATTGGATCATGGAATTGGAATCGTTTGAAATTGGAGTTCCACCAAAAAAATTATCCTATGCATCTAGTTCATCGTGATTGGAATTATATATATAATTTTTGACCTCATGAAGGAGAAAGTATCGCTCTAGCTTGGGGGAGGCTTAAGTCAATGTTATATTCATGACAAAATCATGAGCTCTCAAGAGAAATTATTATCCAGAATTTTTATGCTTGGCTTTCTCGTAATTATCGAACCATGCTTGATACTTCTTGTGGTGGTTCTTTTATGAAGAAGACTATTGAATTCCGGTGGGATCTTTTGGAAAGAATTAAACGCAACTCTGAGTATTGAGAAGTCGACGAAGGTAAAGAGTCAGGTATTAAACTTAAGTATGATTGTGTTAAATCTTTTAAGGATACCGATGCTTTTCAAAAGTTTAGCACTAAATATGGACTTGACTCTGAGATAGTAGCCTCCTTTGTGAATCATTTTCTACTCATGTTGAACTCCCTAAAGAGAAGTGGTTTAAATATCACCCACTTGTTAAAGAAGAAATTAAAGAACCGGTACCGGTTAAATAAGAAACTATACTTTATAATGTTGATCCAGTTGTCCCTTCTGCTTATATTGAGAAACCACCTTTTCCTGTTAGGATAAAGGAACATGCTAAAGCTTCAACCGTGGTTAACAAAAGCTATATTAGAACACCTAAACCTGAAGAACAAATTAAAGTAGAACCTAGCATTGCTATGGTTAAAGATCTCTTGGAAGAAGATAAAGATGGGCATGTTATTTACTTCTGTGAAGAAGCTGCTAGAATTGCTAAACCTGATAAAAAAAATAACCATAGACCTGTTGTGGGCATGCCTGTCATTTTAGTTAAAATAGGAGATCATTGTTATCATGGTTTATGTGACATGGGTGCTAGTGTGAGTGCTATTCCTTACACTTTATATCAAGAAGTTATGAAAGACATAGCACCTGCTGAGATAGAAGAAATAGATGTTACTATTAAACTTGCTAATAGAGACACCATATCACCAATTGGGATTGTTAGATATGTTGAAGTCTTGTGTGGGAAAATAATATACCCTACTGATTTTCTTGTTCTAGGTTCCCCACAAGATGACTTCTGTCCCATTATCTTTGGTAGACCTTGCTTGAACACAGTTAATGCTAAGATAGATTGTAAGAAACAAACAATGGGTGTTAGCTTTGGTGATGAGTCTCATAAGTTTAATTTTTGCAAGTTTAGTAGAAAACTTCATGAAAAAGAATTGCCTAGTAAGGATGAATTAATTGGTCTTGCTTCCATTGTTGTGCCACCTACTGATCCGTTAGAACAATATTTGCTAGACCATGAAAATGATTTACATATGCATGAAAGAATGAAATAGATATGATTTTCTTTGAACAACATCTTCTACTTAAACACAATTTTCCTATTTAAACTCTTGGAGGCCCTCTGTCGGTGGAAACGACACCAAAGGAATCTCTGGGATCCCTTCTGTGGTTGGCGGGCGTGGGGTTGTGCAAAGAGCGGGTCTGGTAGTCAGCACAAAGATCGTTTACCCAGGTTCAGGCCGCAAGGATGCGTAATACCCTAGTCATGCTTTGGTGTATATTTGAGTGTTCTTAAGCTCTCGAACTAGCTGTGGTGCGTGCATCGTCCAAAAGATCTGAATCCTTCTCCAGTACACCTTGGGCCTCCTTTTATAGACAAAAGGGGTCGCCACAGTGGCACATAGGAGGTGAAAAGGTATACAGTGTACAAGCTTATCGCCTGTAATTACGGGACAAGGCGCATTAAATGCGCTCCTTAGGTGTCATGTTGCTTTATTGGGGACGACAATGAGGCCCGTCCCGTCCGTAGCCGCTCCGCCTTGCTCTGACACGCGTCTTGGCCATCGAGGCACGCAGCGCAACGTAGGCTGGCAGGCTGCTGAGATGGCGTGGTGGTAGGGTCTTCATGAAGATCTGCATGCCACCACGTAGGTGCTTGCTGAGTTGGCCTGGAGGCCGCACGTTGCCACGCAGGTGCCTGCCCAGGTGGTTGGGCTGGCAGCTGTGTGGGAACGGCGGTGGAGTCTTGGCAGACGTGGGTCTGGCTGTGGCCCTGCAGGTGTCTTCAGTGTTGGGGATACACATAACAGGTAGGCCCACGAAGGGTCGAAATACCATAAAGCATGAGGTCCAACAACATGTGGGTCCAGATAAATTTCATACAGACATACTACCCACTCGGACAAGCAGCATACTATCCACTCGACCAAGCAACATACCATCCACTTGGATGACAGTTCACTACTCGACCGTACGACTCACTCGGACATACGAAGACCAGCAAGCAGCAAAGCAGTCGGCATCATTCTCATAGTGAGGGCTTGGTAGTGGGCTGGCATTATGGCATTCATGCCCCACCTTCTAACATATGAGGTGAGGGGGTGGTGAACTCTATATAAGCCACCCCCACCACTAGACTAAGGGGGCTTTTTTTCTGCCATCTCTCTCTCTCTCTCTCTCTCTCTCTCTCTCTCTCTCTCTCTCTTCTTCCTCTCTAGTCTCCGGACTTAGATCAGGCATGGGGATCCGTTCTCCTCGCTCTCACATACATTGTAATCTCCGGATACAAACAAATATAAACAAGGCCTCTCCGGAGCACGAGACGTAGGGTTGTTATCTCCACCGTGAGAGGCCCGAACTCGCTAAAACCATGTGTCACCCATTTGCATCTCGATAGATCATGCTCCTTTATCCTACCCCTCTCTTATTGTCGGAATCATTTCGACGACAGTTGGCACCCACTATGGGGCATGGCGCCTACCGAACAATGATGCGAATGGTTTGTTTCAATTCTTACATATATTCCCTATTTTACTTGTGTTGCCTCTTGCCTTTGCCAAGAGCAGTATCATCTTCGGCTCCTAAGGGAACGCCATGTCCGCTATTCCTCGCATGGTCGCCACATGTGCAGATGAAGGGGCGAGGAGATCATCCCCGTCCGACTCCCGGAGCGGTGAAATGCTCTATCGCACCCAGCACCGTGCACGCTTGCCGCCCCGTGACGTGCTCACTGGCCCAACGCCGCACTTGCCCGCTCCGCGGCACACTCGCCGGCCCAGCGCTACGCTCGCTGGCCCCATGCCATGCTTGCCGCCCTATGACGCGCTCGCTGGCCCTCGCTTACATCACCGACAGCGCACGCTACCCAGCCACCTGCATCTCCTTTGTCTGTGTCATCTACATCAAAGGGTACGTAGCCCACTATCCCGAGCGCATAACGAGCGCCTCATAATCCTTTGTTAATTTAATCACCTAATTAAGCGGTACCGCAGCTCATTAAGCAGCTCAGTAAGCGGTTAATTACAGCCAAAACTTCCCCGATTCCTACGCCAGTTAATTGTGCATGCATGCATAACCATCCCTGGTCTTTAATCCTTGCAAAATAGCATCCGTGAAGGGACAGTTTAGTCCAGCAAAACAATATTCGTGGCTAACCACCTGCAGGGTCACTCGTCCGTCATGGTCCTCGGACAGCAGTTCATTCGGACGGACGTTTTGTTTCGAGCGACTAACACCACATGCAGGTTAACTCAGATGAAATTTGCGTCCAGACGACTAATGTGCAGTGACTCGACCGCGTGCATGCCGTCACTCTGCTGGACACATCTTCGTGAACTTACCTGACTCAACCGCCCCGCGTGTTGCCACCCGATGAGACACTCGACCGCCCGCGCGTTGTCGTCACTTGAATGCCTCCATGGCACGCCTCTACTTCTTTCGGACGCCCCACGCATCGCCACTCTGCGGGACGTGTCTACGTGACTCGAACGCCCCGCTCGTCGCCACTCCGTGGGTCACGTCTGCATCACTAAAGACGTCCCGCTCGTCGCCACTCCGCGGGTCACGTCTACATCTCTAAGGACGCCCCGCGCATCATCACTCCGTGGGTCATGTCTGCATCATTAAGGACGCCCCGCGCATCGTCACTCTGTGGGGTGCATCTACTTCTCTCAGACATCCCGTGCATCGTTACTTCGCGGCACGCCTCTACATCACTCGGACATCCCGCGCATCGTCACTCTGCGGCACGCCTCTACTTCTCTCGGACGCCCCGCCCATCGCCACTCTGCGGGACGTGTCTACATCACTCGGACATCCCGCGCATCGTCACCCTGTGGGTCGCGTCTACATTACTCGGACATCCCGGGCATCTTCACTCTGCGACACACCTCTACTTCTCTCGGATGCCCCGCCCATCGCCACTCTGCAGGACGTGTCTACATCACTCGGACAGCCCGCGCATCATCACTCTGCGGGTCGCGTCTACATCACTCGGGCATCCCGCGCATTGTAACTCCGCGGCACGCCTGTACTTCACTCGGACGCCCCATGCATCATCACTCCGTGGCACACTTCTACATCACCGGACGCTCCGCGCATCGTCACACCACTGGACGCGTCTAAGTCACTCGGACGCCCTGCTCGCCGCCATTCCGGGGGACGCCTCTACTTCTCTCGGACGCCCCGCGCATCGCTACTCATCGTGACGTGTCTGCGTCACTCAGACGCCCCGCTCGTCGCCACTCCGCGGGTCACGTCTACATCACTAAGGACGCCCCACGCATCGTCACTCCGCGGGTCGCGTCTACATCACTCGGCCGCCCCACGCGTTGCCACCCGGTTGGTCACCTCATCACCACTTGGCCGCCCCGCGCCTCACCATTGGTTGGTCACCTCATAACCACTCGGCTGCCCCACGCGTCGACATTGCTTGGTCACCTCATAACCATTCGGCCGCCCCGCGCGTCGCCATCGGTTGGTCACCTCATAATCACTCGGCCGCCCCGCGCATCGCCACTCGGTTGGTCACCTCATAACCACTCGGCTGCCCCGCGCGTCGCCACTCGGTTGGTCACCTCATAACCACTCCGCTGCCCCGCGCGTCGCCACTCGGTTGGTCACCTCATCACCACTCGACCGCCCCGCGCGTCGCCATCGGTTGGTCACCTCATAACCACTCGTCCGCTCCGCGTGTCGCCACTCGGTTGGTCACCTCATCACCACTCGGCCGCCTCGCGCGTCGCCATCGGTTGGTCACCTAATCACCACACGACCGCCCCGCGAGTCGCCATCGGTTGGTCACCTCATAACCACTCAGCCGCCCCGCGCGTCGCCACTTGGTTGGTCACCTCATCAGCACTCGGCCGCCCCGTGCATCGCCATTGGTTGGTCATCTCATCACCACACGGCCGCACTACGCGTCACCATCGCTGGTCACCTCATCACCACTCGGTCGCCCCGTGCGTCGCCATCGGTTGGTCACCTCATCACCACTCGGCCGCCCCGCGCGTCGCCACTCGGTTGGTCACCTCATAACCACTCGGCCACCCCGCACGTCTCCACACGGTTGGTCACCTTATAACCACTCGGCCGCCCCGTGCGTCGCCACACGGTTGGTCTCCTCATAACCACTCGGCCGCCCCGCGTCGCCATCGGTTGGTCACCTCATCACCAATCCCCGCGTGTCGCCACTCGGTTGGTCACCTCATAACCACTCGGCCGCCCTGCGTGTCGCCATCGGTTGGTCACCTCATAACCACTCGGCCGCCCCGCGCGTCTCCACACGGTTGGTCACCTCATAACCACTCGGCCGCCCCGCGCGTCGCCATCTCATCACCACTCGGCCGCCCCGCGCATCGCCATCGGTTGGTCACCCCATAACCACACGGCCGCCCCGCGCGTCGCCACTTGGTTGGTCACCTCATAACCACTCGGCCGCCTCATGCGTCGCCACTCGGTTGGTCGCCTCATCACCACTCGGCCGCCCCGCGCGTCGCCATTCGGTTGGTCGCCTCATCACCACTCGGCCGCCTCGCGCATCGCCACTCGGTTGGTTGCCTCATAACCACTCGACCACTCGTGCGCCTTCAGACAACTAAGTCATTTTACATTCTGTTATTTCCGTCTTCCCGAGTATCCCGTAATTCACACATCACGTTCACTCGGAGGCCACTCCATCGAGTGTACCTCTACGCTCGGCTGCTTATTTTCACATACTTGCTTAGTACTGGTTATGTGACTCCCGAGTCCAACTCCATTTTTTCGCATACATCATTCACGAACACCATGTGTCGTTCTTCATTTCGAGTTTGCATTGGTCCTCCGGGGCTGCAACTCAGTCGAAACACTACACATCCGTTTTATTTGAGCCAGTATTCCAATGAGTTCAGTCGGATCCGTCGCTTCGACACGTCCGAACGGATCCTTCGCTCTTTCAGACTCTTGCTGGTTAACCAGCAAGACCCTTGCACTCCCTGTGGGTGTCTATGGGTGTTATTCACACAAATCATTTCAGCACACATCAAATTTCCTCAAGAAATTTTTTCGTTGGCTTGTGCCATTTTTACACAAGTTACGCGATCACTCGACGACCCTATGCGCCAACTTCATCGCTGCTCGGACTCGGTCACCGTACCGGTCGTAGCGCACCACAACACCGACCTTGTCGCTCTGTTGACTTCAAACACATCAGGCCAACCCCTCTGTGGAATGCTCTTCATCGTATCAATGATATAGACCTCATTAGGCATGAGACAGATAAGTCCCTTTTATAATTAAACTTCACACACTTCACTCTTTTGCGAGTTTGCCTCTTTCGAGCATCACTGGGAAGCTTCTCCTCGTCTTTACCCGAGCCCGACTCGATGAATTGCAAATCATCCATTCAAAACTATATTTCTCGTATTCCGACATGTCCGTTGTCGAAGCCTGTAGTACGCTCAGAGGCTACGCCGCACTCGGGGGCTGCATCTCATTTGGAATAACACTTTTCTTAGTAGTCGAGTACTTCATCACCAGTCAGATCCTTCACTTCAACAAGTGCATTCGATCCGCCACTTTGACAAGTTTTATAATCACACAGACGCTTCGCACGCCATCTTCATTCTAACTCAGACTCAGTTGTCACGCCGGTCTTGTTGTGTCGCAACCACACTACACCGACCTCGTCGCTACATTAGCTTCAAAAGCATCTGGCTAACTCCTTCGAAGACCATTTCAGCCACTCGGCTGGACAGGCAATTTGTCACTCGGCCACCTCGCACATCCTCACTCGGCCACCTCGCACATCCTCACTCGGCCGTCCTGCACCGCACCACTCGGTTGTGCACATCTTCACCACTCGGTCGCTCCGTGCATCGCCTCACAGTTGTGCACGTCTTCACCACTCGGCTGCCCCGCCCATTGCCACTCAGTTGTCCATGTCTTCATCATTCGGCCACCTCGCACATCATGACTCGGTCGCCCCGCGCGTCGCCACTTGGTTGGGCACGTCTTCACCACTCGGCCGCTCAGCACGTCGCCACTCGGTTGTGCACGTCTTCACCATTCGGCCGCCCCGCGCATCGTCACTCTGTTGTACACATCATCGCCCCTCGGCCGCCTCGCGCGTCACCATCAGTTGGACATGTCTTTACCTCTACACCCCCAACACAGGAACGACTAAGTTACTCATATGATCAAACCTCATATCACACTCTGTAGCAAGCTTGCCTCTTTCGAGCATCAGTCGGGGGCTACGCACAGCCATTGGCCATGCCGCCCTCAGGGGTTATGCCCATTCAATCAACCCATTGATCACATCAGGAATATCTTTCTGACCATACATGCTTGGTCTGCCGAAAATCTATAAGGGTAGTACTGTTCACTCGGACAATCGCCCAAATCATTACCTAAAGTCATCTTCAAGACTGCAAAAGGGTGAAAACAACGCTCCTCTACGGATACACTTGGCCCTATCCTAGGCGCCAAGGCGTCAGTTTCACAAACTTGGACCCAGAGATGGCATGTGCTGGTGTTCCCCCGGGATGATAAGTGGCCTCTCTCTGGAGAGTCAGCCGACACACTAGCCTCGTCACTCGGGTTTCATGGCACGTCCATGTTAGACCACTAGTCTATCTCCTCCGGGAGACATACAAGTGCCACCAAGTTTTTCCTTGCAGTCAACATACCCTGATCAGTCGGGAAGCACGTCCACTCGGACAAATACCCCTTTGATGCAAAAGGGTAAAAATGAAGCTCCTCTATGGATACAATGTACTCTTACAAATACCCCTTTCACGCAAAATCTAACGGTCAATATAAGAAGTACTACTGGAACGATTACTCCCTGGAGTGGCCAGTTTTTTTCTACAATCGGCAGCTTCAAAGCCGAATTCATTCACTGTGCCAAGAGAACAAAGATTCACCTGCTTGACTGAGTTCCAGGCTGAATTTCTTCCATGACGAGTGCATGAAGATCAGTCTGACTGACTCAGCTCCAGGCTAAGCTTATTTACCATGTCAAGCGTCTGAAGATGCATCTGATTGACTCAATTTCAGACTAAAAGATATTTACCGTGTCGACTGCGTGGAGGTTTACCAGGAGACTTAAACCCCCTGCCCGACTCATCTTGTCCGACAGAGGCTCGGTGACTACACCTAGTGGGTGCACTCAGTGTGCCCCCACTGGAAGAGAACTCAGAAAGAAACATTTTGCTCGACGCAAGACCATCTCCAGATCACTCAAGTGCTACTCGACCTCCGAGTCGGAGAGGAACAAGTTCTATCAGTGCCAGCTAAGAAGATTTTTAGTTCTCTCAGACCCCGCCGACTGCCCACAGTCGACGACAGTCTCGGGGACTACACCCAGTGGGTGCACTCAGTGTTCCCCCACTGGAGTAATCTCCACTCGGTACAGCCTGACTGGTCCAAGTGGAGAACAACAAACAAACAAATTCTAAGGCTCCTGTCGGCTACCAAAAAATTGCTATAATGTGAATTTAACGCTCCTCCGTGGACCTGTTTTGAGCCTTCTTCTAGGACTCAAAGCGTGAAACTCATAAGTTTGGATCTAGAGCCGAATCGTATTGGCGTTCCTCCAGGATAAGAGTGGCATCTCCCCGAGAGAGCAGTCCATGCGTCGATCTTGCTGCCTAGATTTAATGACACATTCATACTCTGATCACGAGTTAACCTCTTCCGAGAGATGATCGAATGTTACCAAGTTGCTCCTCGAGAGCACTTACCCCAAATCAGTCGGGAAGCACAGCGCCATAATCCATTGAAATTCTGTTCAAACCTTGATGGTCTGAAAGCACGATGGCGGGTACCGAGTATTTCCGTAATCACTCGGACCAAATTGTGTCTTTCACAAACTCGTTCTGCAAAATCGCAACCGATTCGGGGGCTAATGTTGGGGATACACATAACAGGTAGGCCCACGAAGGGTCGAAATACCATAAAGCATGGGGTCCACACAACATTGGGTCCAGATAAATTTCATACAGACATACTATCCACTCGAACAAGCAGCATACTATCCACTCGACCAAGCAGCATACCGTCCACTCAGATGATAGTTTACCACTCGACCGCACGACTCACTCTGATATACGAAGACCAGCAGGCAGCAAAGCAGTCGGCATCATTCTCATAGTGAGGGTGTAGCGACCCGACCTCAGAAGGTCAAGCCTCTGTGTTTCTATGCCATCCCTGGATCAGTATGCTGGCACACACAGTACATCAATGTATATATCAAAGTGCAATCACATGCATAAATAACGTAAAACTAATATATATACCTCATAATTCACAGCGGAAACAAATAGTCGGGTGTGGAGTCCCATCAACGCCATCGGCTAGTTGAGTGTAGACCGTAACCCTGTACCGTACTCTTACTTGTCGGAAGAAAGTATCTACAACATGATACGTTGCAGCCGTGTAGGTCAGTACATTGAATGTACCGTCAAGATCACAACATGAGAAAACAGATGATAAAACTATAATATATGCAATTTGGCTTTGTGGCTCTGGGTCTGAGTTTTGTTTGTGTAAAAGCTGGTTTTATTTTCCCTACATCAAAGGAATAAATGAAGTCTGTACTATGGAGTTTTCTATCATGACATGGTTCCGCCAACCGATGTCTCATAGCCCAAAATCATCATAAGTTGCCAACAATTAAGTTATCAATCCGGTGTTGAGAGTTCCGAGATAGATCCAAGTCCAGAGGCTCAAGTTGTCCGTAACCGGGGACACGGCTAATCGATTAGGTTTTAACCCTCTGCAGAGGTTTGTACACTTTACCGCAAGATTCGATCCCTCTCTTTACGTTCTCGCACTTGAGGTGTTTGAGAACAAGGCGACGAAACATGGTCTTCGAAGAGTTCCCATGACAACTGTCGGTGCTCATCCAATCCTACCGTAGTTCTACATCTGCTAGCACCGCCCCAGCCAGAGTCACCACTAAGGTCAACCAAGCGAGCCCATAGTGACTTGCGGTTGCACAGTAAGCTTCGGGCATGAAGTATTCTTCCGTCTCTTTGAGTCTGGGTGAAGCTTTCCGCAAGATGTCATGGCGCTTCTCCATGCATCCCGCCATCCTTTGGTTTCTCCAGGTGCCGTCAACCATCCTTCACCCGAGAGTGTGTATTGAATTCTTGTCTCGAGTCTTGAAGTCTTGAGGCCTTGAAGATGCAATCCTTGCAGATGCCATCATGGAGTTGTAGTCATTGACGTAGAGTCGTCCATTCTCACACCACTCCCGAGCACTCATACCAAACCTCGTCTACTATAGCGTAGCACTAAAATAAATAACGTCTCGGGCTTGGTAACAGGGTGATGGGTTCCTACCTCATGCATACTACTCAACTACAAGAATTCAATATCACTACTGGAGGGTTGTTGCAAAGATGCCACTAAATACAATAAAACATAGGTATGAAAGCATGGTCAAAGTGAACTTGCATGGTAAGTTGATGAAGATAATAGCGCTCTCGGAATAATGACTTGGTATAACTATTCGTCACTCCGTTGAAAATCTATATAGTCAAACATAGCATTCATATAAGCAAACATACAAGCAAACAATTCCAACACTCATAAAAAAACCAACAAATAAATTGCAAAACAACAAGGGACACCAAATAAGAACAACAAAGGAAAACTACACAACAAAACTACTAAAGAAAACTCTAAGACATAACAAAAAAAACCAGTTTTGTCCTAAGTAAAAACTTAACAACAATTAAAACATTAAACTAAAAATTAACAGAAAATAAAAATCTAAAATAACTAAGTTAACAGAAAGTATTTTTCATAAAATTTTATTTGCAAAAAGAAACAAATAAAAAGCTTTTATGAAACACTAACTATGACCTAAACAAGTTTTCATACAAAACTAAATAAAATAATTTTTTAAAATAAAATAAAATTTTCCTTGGTTGACTAACAGATACAAAACTAAATTCTTCAAAAGTGAGAAAAGAAATAATTTAAAACTAATAAAAAATAAAGAAAAGACTAAAACAGAAGTATAACTAAGCAATAGTATTTTCTAAAACCTAAATTACAATAAACTAAAATAAATAACTATAGGCTACTGGATAGACAAAACCATAACAAAACCGTAGCAAAAAGAATCAATCAAAAATATTTTATAAAACTCAAGATATGGCCAAATTAGTGATTTGAACAAATTCATGCAAACTCAAATTTAAACTACTAAAATTTAAAATCCAATTAAACTAACAGAAACTTTAAGAAATTTTGAATGCAATGCAAAAAGAATCACTCAATTTGGATCTAAAACATAAAAGTTATAAGCAATCTAAAGACAGAACTATTTTGTTTTTGAAACAGAAACTAAATAAAATAAAACAAGACAAAACGAGAAAGTGCTACGTGGCCTACTGCTACTGGGCTAAACAGGTGAGCGATCGGAACTAAACAACGCTCGGGCGTTACTTAACAAAACCGTGCATGCACGTGTAATAAAAAAACCGGGGTACTCGTTCGAACTAAACCGGACTTAACCGTAACTAAACCGATCTAAAAAAACAATGTACCTATTCGATCTAATCTAATCAGAGCCGTTGGAACTAGATCGGATGGATGAGAATCTCACCGCGGCGGAAACGAACTCCGGCGAGATGCTCCGGTTTCGGTGGTCGACGGGGATGGCGCTCCGGTCGTCGGTGAGCTCGGTGGCGTGTACGGGGCGATGCAGCGGACGACGGCGAGTCCAGTGGTGGTCGTGGCGTCAGCGGAGGTCGACGGAGGAGGACGACGGCAAGGTCGAGGCGGCGGTGGCGTTCGGGTGGTCACCGTTGCCGATGTTCCAAGGGCGCAGGAGCTCGGGCGAGGGGTTAGGAAGGTGAGGTGAGAGAGGAGGGTCGGTGGTGGGTTGGACGGCGACGAGGTGGTCGGGTGGAGCGCCTGCAGCAAGAATGGCGGCGGCGGAGCTCGGGCTCCGGCGAGAAATGGCGGCGAGCGGAGAGGGGTCGGGGTCGGGAAGGGCGGAGCGGGGTGAGGGAGGGTATTTATAGGGCGGGTCGACTTGGAGGAGGGTGAGTCGGGAGAGGATCCCGCGATCTCGAGATACGGCTGGCGGCGCGATCCTCTTCTGGCGCTTGCGCAAGGAGGAGGAAGAAGATGGTGGGGTCCTTTGTCGTGAGTCTTGGGAGCAAGGGGAGTCAGCGATCGACCGAAGGGGTTTGAGCGTGGGCGCCTTCTTGCTGGGCCAGTGGGCCGTGGGCAGTGGGAGAGAGATGGGCCTCGGGCGTGCTTGGCGGCTGGGCTCTTGTGCTCGGCTCGCTCTTGGGCAGCGTCGGGGTTTATTTATTTATTTATTTTGAAAATCACGAGAGAGAAAACTAAATATAGAAAACTATATTATTTTATATCTGACGTATATCTATCAATAAAATCAGAAAAAATAAATCCTACACGTGTACATTTTCGAGAGAAAAATCCAAACTTAAGGAAAACATTTTTTTATATAAATTCCAAATAAACTCCAATTTGAATTCAAAAAAAAACTTTTGGCATTAATTTCTCCTGACTTTTTTTTGGAGTGTCATGTTAGCTCCTCTCATACTTTTAAACAAGTATTTGTCAGGGGTATATGAAATAAATTTCGAATGCCAAGTTGAATCCAAATTCAAGTAAAATTCAAATGTCTTTGAAATTTCCAAATGCCACTCAATTTCACACAATCAGTCACACAACAATCAAACAAACAATCGTAAATATTTATTTAATATAACATTCCAAAATTTAGAATTTTGGGATGTTACAAACCTACACTTAAAATGAATCTCGTCCTCGAGATTGAAGAAACTAACAAGAAAAGGTCGAGGTTTGGGGTCTTCTAGCAATTCCTTTGATCGGAATGGTCTAGTGTGCTACCACACTTAAAAGCACGGTTATGTTTCTGATTGAACTCATGTAATCCGTCCCTTTGGGTTGGCGGTGTCGGTCTTCTCATACTCTGGAATAACTCCTTCATTGAGGCTCTTCGGTAGGGTCACAAACTTTTCCTCAAACACGTGTCCTTTAATCCCGGTGAGGTTCTTCCGAGATTGGGTCTTCAGATCTGATAGGTGTGTCGCCAATACTAAACAACTATCGAAAATCTCGTGGCGGTCAACCATGTATGGTTTCTTCTACAGGAAATGGGTCTCGGCTAAATCTCACCGTATATCCTACGATTGGCAACGATTGCCTGTACATGGATCAACCGTCCTACCATTCTAGGGTTAAAACAAGGCTTTGACATCGTCGTCTCTCTACTATGGGTAAGTCACTCAGATTTACCATTCCAAATAGCAAGAGCAAATGACAAGAGTAAGTCGGTATGGTGATGAATCCATTCCGCACCCAAATCATTACCCTGTATAAGGTTTAGCGAATATCGCATTTCTAACACTCGGGCATTCTCACAGGCATTGCAGAATTTCTCCTGTATTGAACAGGGATCGGGTAAATCCTTTGGTTCTGCAAGCCAAACAAAACATCTATCGTTTCTTCACAACTCTCGGGTTTTTGCGTAACCTCCTACGAAACATCTGCTGATCAAATCATAGCTTGTTCCAATATTTCTTCTTCCCAGGAGTTCTTGATCCTTATTAATTTCCTGGGCCTGTGGGTTATGGGCCCACTTCAATACTTGCACAGCTTGAACTCATTGTGGGAGTTATAATTGTTCCATATTCCAACATTACACCTCCATTTAAATCCAATAATACTTCATTCCTTCATATCCATCATACCGAAAACAAAACTCCTCAGCGGGATACATTCTTCATTTCCATAGATCTGGTGTTCTCATAGGGTACTACCACCCTTAAAGTGCAATGCACAATTTCATCCATAGACCATATTTCTCATATCCTCGAAAATGGTCAAAATCTTTGTTCATAGAGTAACAACTCAAAAAAATCCACGTATGAAATCATGACACATTAACTTTATTGATTTCATGAATTCATTACAATATCCAAGACTTTCATTACCTAAATTCAACTACATATCCTGATGGAAACAATTGCTTCCTACTACACTTGTTACCAATATCAAAATTCCAACTACTCAGCTCCAGTTTTCATCTTGTCGGGACATTTAGTAGCACAACGTCCTGCTTCCTTGCAGAGAAAACAAATGACTTCCGACATGTCTCGGGGCTTCTTTGTGATTAAGTAGGCTCCTTGGGTTATAGGCTTCTTTTCTGGACATTTACTAGCGTAATGACCTAAATCCTTGCACCTGTAACAAGTGATGTGACTCAGGTCCTTCTCTGCAGAAATTAGGTTGTTCTGGGGATGCCTTCGCTTTCTCTTCCTAGATTTCTCCGCAATGACCGAGCTTCTATTTCACGAGGTCAAACTTCACTTCTGCTGTCGGGAACTCTCTCGAGATCCTCTTTGCTTTCCTTCGTGCAATACACTGAAAATGTCCTTCTTCCCACATGAATAGCAGACTTGGGCGAAAAATCTGTTTAGGCCTTCACCATCAGGGTCTTCAATAACTTCCTTCATCACAGATTCTTCTAAATTTCCCCTGAAGGCTTCTTTCTGTTGCTTGGTAATTTCTTGTACCTTGGGGTAAAAGTGACATTGAGCAGGGTAGTGCGTGGTTCCTTCACACATGAAACAAGTAACCTTCCCAGTCGGGCATTCTTCCTCTGGGTGATTTTCCTCACAATAAGGGCATCCATCCTTGTGTTCTTCATTGGTGTGTCATATTTCTCCGCAAATCTTGCAGGCACAAGGTTTCTTCTTCGGGTTATCATAGTGCTTCCGAATAAGGCATGATCTCAACAGGGTCTTTTTGAATTCCTCCCAAGTTCTTGCTCCATTACGTCCTTGTATGGCTTGATGCATTTTCCACCAGATTGCAGCACTCTCGGTAAAAGCAGCTGAAGAGCATATGGAACCTCATACTTCCTTGCAATCCAATTTTTCTTGAGTTGATTCTCCATGTTTTGAATCCATAGCTCTGCCTCCAAGCGAGTCATCGGTCCAGAGAATACCAGTCCTTCTTCATTCATCATCTATTGGCTCCAAGGGTTTTAGGGTGAGATAAGAGAGAGGCTGGATAGAGAGATACACACAATACAAATGATAGTTTTGAAGAAACGAGTTTTATTTTGGGGCTGTCGGAAAACATCAAACAAATGACAGCTCACAAATCATCGCATCTAACGTAGGTGTATAACAGGGGTTTGGTCTCTAAAGGTCAAATAATTCTTCAGGAACTTCAAATTCTTCAAGTCTTCAGAGTCTTCAATTGTTGCAGCTGCAATTCTTCCAACGCATGGTGAAATCCTCTTTACTCTGAAATGGCCATCAGTTGTCCGATATCTTTAATTCTTGGAGTGACTTCATCTTCCGTGTGGTCAAAAGGGAAAGATGTATATTCTAACTATTTGAGGTCAGAGGGACTACTTGATAAAATCAGAAAAGATGAGAAGTAAAGGATCCTTTTGGAAATAAAGTTTTTTGAGACATCCTGTCCTAGGGGCTTTCTGATTTCTAGGGTCACGTTCTACAGTCAACATGTGCTCGGATACCATATCTGTAGCGACCCGACCTCAGAAGGTCAAGCCTCTGTGTTTCTATGCCATCCCTGGATCAGTATGCTGGCACACACAGTACATCAATGTATATATCAAAGTGCAATCACATGCATAAATAACATAAAACTAATATATATACCTCATAAGTCACAGCGGAAACAAATAGTCGGGTGTGGAGTCCCATTAATGCCATCGGCAAGTTGAGTGTAGACCGTAACCCTGTACCGTACTCTTACTCGTCGAAAGAAAGTATCTGCAACATGATACATTGCAGCCGTGTAGGTCAGTACATTGAATGTACCGGCAAGATCACAACATGAGAAAAAAGATGATAAAACTATAATATATGCAATTTGGCTTTGTGGCTCTGGGTCTGAGTTTTGTTTGCGTAAAAGCTGGTTTTATTTTCCCTACATCAAAGGAATAAATGAAGTCTGTACAATGTTGTTTTCTATCATGACATGGTTCCGCCAACCGATGTCTCATAGCCCAAAATCATCATAAGTTGCCCACAATTAAGTTATCAATCCGGTGTTGAGAGTTCCGAGATAGATCCAAGTCCAGAGGCTCAAGTTGTCCGTAACCGGGGACATGGCTAACTGATTAGGTTTTAACCCTCTGCAGAGGTTTGTACACTTTACCCGCAAGATTCGATCCCTCTCTTTACGTTCTCGCACTTCATGGTGTTTGAGAACAAGGCGATCAAACATGGTCTTCGAAGAGTTCCCACGACCCTTTGTCCGGTGCTCATCCAATCCTACCGTAGTTCTACATCTGCTAGCACCGCCCCAGCCAGAGTCACCACTAAGGTCAACCAAGCGAGCCCATAGTGACTTGCGGTTGCACAGGTAAGCTTCCGGGCATGAAGTATTCTTCCGTCTCTTTGAGTCTGGGTGAAGCTTTCCGCAAGATGTCATGGCGCTTCTCCATGCATCCCGGCCATCCACTGGTTTCTCCAGGGTGCCCGTCAACCATCCTTCACCCAGTAGTGTGTATTGAATTCTTGTCTCAAGTCTTGAAGTCTTGAAGCCTTGAAGATGCAGTCCTTGCAGATGCCATCATGGAGTTGCCGTCATTGACGTAGAGTCGTCCATTCTCACACCACTCCCGAGCACTCATACCAAACCTCGTCTACTATAGCGTAGCACTAAAATAAATAACGTCCCGGGCTTGGTAACAGGGTGATGGGTTCCTACCTCATGCATACTACTCAACTACAAGAATTCAATATCACTACTGGAGGGTTGTTGCAAAGATGCCACTAAATGCAATAAAACATAGGTATGAAAGCAAGGTCAAAATGAACTTGCCTGGTAAGTTGATGAAGATAATAGCGCTCTCGGAATAATGACTTGGTATAACCATTCGTCACTCTGTTGAAAATCTATATAGTCAAACATAGCATTCATATAAGCAAACATACAAGCAAACAATTCCAACACTCATAAAAAAACCAACAAATAAATTGCAAAACAACAAGGGACACCAAATAAGAACAACAAAGGAAAACTACACAACAAAACTACTAAAGAAAACTCTAAGACATAACAAAAAAAACAGTTTTGTCCTAAGTAAAAACTTAACAACAATTAAAACATTAAACTAAAAATTAACAGAAAATAAAAATGTAAAATAACTAAGTTAATAGAAAGTATTTTTCATAAAATTTTATTTGCAAAAAGAAACAAATAAAAAGCTTTTATGAAACACTAACTATGACCTAAACAAGTTTTCATACAAAACTAAATAAAATATTTTTTAAAAATAAAAATAAAATTTTCCTTGGTTGACTAACATAAACAAAACTAAATTCTTCAAAAGTGACAAAAAGAAATAATTTAAAACTAAATAAAAAATAAAGAAAAGACTAAAACAAAAGTATAACTAAACAGTAGTATTTTGCTAAAAACCTAAATTAAAATAAACTAAAATAAATAACTATATGCTACTGGATAGACAAAACCATAACAAAACCGTAGCAAAAAGAATCAATCAAAATATTTTATAAAACTCAAGATATGGCCAAATTAGTGATTTGAACAAATTCATGCAAACTCAAATTTAAACTACTAAAATTTAAAATCCAATTACGCTAACAGAAACTTTAAGAAATTTTGAATGCAATGCAAAAGAGTCACTCAATTTGGATCTAAAACATAAAAGTTATAAGCAATCTAAAACAGAACTATTTTGTTTTGAAATAGAAACTAAATAAAATAAAATAAAACAAAAGCGAGAAAGTGCTCGTGGCTCATCGCTCTTGGGCTAAAGAGGTGAGCGATCGAACTAAACAACGCTCGGGCGTTACTTAACAAAACCGTGCATGCACGTGTAATAAAAAAAACCGGGGAACTGGTTCGAACTAAACCGGACTTAACCGTAACTAAACCGATCTAAAAAAAATAACGTACCTATTCGATCTAATCTAATCAGGGCCGTTGGAACTAGATCGGATGGATGAGAAGCTCACCGTGGCGGAAACGAACTCCAGCGAGATGCTCGGCTTCGGTGGTCGACGGGGACGGCGCTCCGGTCGTCGGTGAGCTCGGTGGCGTGTACGGGGCGATGCAGCGGACGGCGGTGAGTCCATTGGTGGTCGTGGCATCAGCGGAGGTCGATGGAGGAGGACGACGGCGAGGTCGAGGCAGCGGTGGCGTTCGGGTGGTCGCTGTTGCCGATGTTCCAAGGGCGCAGGAGCTCGGGCGAGGGGTTAGGAAGGTGAGGGTGAGAGAGGAGGGGTCGGTGGTGGGTTCGGACGGCGACGAGGTGGTCGGGGTGGAACGCTGCAGCAGCAATGGCGGGCGGCAGAGCTCGGGCTCCGGCGAGAAATGGCAGCGAGCGGAGAGGGGTTCGGGGGTCGGGAAGGGGCGGAACGGGGTGAGGGGAGGGGTATTTATAGGGGCGGGGTCGACTTGGAGGAGGGGGTGAGTCGGGGAGAGGATCCCGCGATCTCCGGGATACGGCGGTGGCAGCGTGATCCTGCTGCGGCGCTTGCGTGCGAAGGAGGAAGAAGATGGTGGGGTCCGCTGTCAGCGGGTGCGGGAGCGAGGGGGAGTGCGGGCGATCGACCCGAAGGGGTTTCGGGCGTGGGCGCCTTGCTGCTGGGCCAGCTGGGCCGTGGGCCGGTGGGAGAGAGAGATGGGCCTCGGGCGTGCGCGCGGCTGGGCTGCCGCTCGGCTCGCTGCTGGGCCGCGTCGGGGGTTTCATTTATTTATTTATTTTTTGAAAATCACAGAGAGAGAAAACTAAATATAGAGAAAACTATATTATTTTTATATACGACATATATCTATCAATAAAATCAGAAAAAAATAAATTCTACACCGTGTACATTTTTCCAGAGAAAAAAAATCCAAACTTAAGGAAAACATTTTTTTATATAAATTCCAAATAAACTCCAATTTGAATTCAAAAAAAATTTGGCATTAATTTCTCCTGACTTTTTTTTTGGAATGTCATGTTAGCTCCTCTCATACTTTTAAACAAGTATTTGTCAGGGGTATATGAAATAAATTTCGAATGCCAAGTTGAATCCAAATTCAAGTAAAATTCAAATGTCTCTGAAATTTCCAAATGCCACTCAATTTCACACAATCAGTCACACAACAATCAAACAAACAATCATAAATATTTATTTAATATAACATTCCAAAATTTAGAATTTTGGGATGTTACTTGGTAGTGGGCTGGCATTATGGCATTCATGCCCCACTTTGTAACATAAGAGGTGAGGGGGTGGCGCACTCTATATAAGCGACCCCCACCACTAGACTAAGGGGGCTTTTTTCTGACATCTCTCTCTCTCTCTTTTTCCTCTCTAGTCTCCAGACTTGGATCAGGCATGGGGTTCCGTTCTCCTCGCTCTCGCATACATTGTAATCTCCAGATACAAAATCAGATAAACAAAGCCTCTCCGAAGCACGAGACGTAGGGTTGTCATCTCCATCGTGAGAGGCCCGAACTCGCTAAAACCATGTGTCACCCATCTGCATCTCGATAGATCATGATCCTTTATCCTACCCCTCTCTTATTCTTGGAATTGTTCCCACGTCACTCGGCAAGGGTCTTGCCGTGGCATCGCGGTCGTCCCTGGCAAGGATCTTGCCGGGGGTCTCGTGGATTTCCTCGGCAAGGATCTTGCCGAGGATCGTCGTCTTCTGGTCCTCATCTGCTTTTGTGTGCTTATGATCTTCCAAAGATCTGCATGCCACCATGGAGGTGCCTCCCGAGCCTTGGTTCCAATGTGGTTGATGGTGTTGGAAACCTTGGGCTCAAGGGTGGCGGGATCTGCTGGCGTTGGGCAAGTTGCTCCGGCAAGGCTCTTGCCGGGGCTGCAGAGGCCGCCCCGGCAAAGCTCTCGCCGGGGGAGTCCACCTCGCCCTCTTGCTCTTTGTGTCTCTGGTCTTGGCGTTGCTTTGCCCGTCTAGTGCCTTTGGCTTCCCTCCTCTGCCCTACTTAGTGTGGCCGCAGGCGCGACTCTGACTGCCCGTGCACAAGTAAAGGGGTAATAAGGAGAGCCCCTACTTTTGTACACCGACAGGAGCCCCCGGGCCTGGGCCACATGTAAGTGCAATGCATTGTTGGGCCTGGCCCAGAACGGTGCGCGGGCACGTGGGGCGGAGTTTTACTACGGTAATTCCCTTGCCCGTCGCGCTTCCCCACGACCCATGTTGGATTCTTGACGTGGGGGTCGTGCGTGGGGCGGTTGCTGCCCTCACGCGTCACATCGCGGTAAATGGTAACGAAGCGGCCCGCACCTTCCCATAAAAAAGGAGAAACTGCAGGCACGACGCCCATTTACCCTCTGTGCCTTCTCCAATCTCGGAACCACCGTCCCTCCCTTCTTCCTTTTCAAGCTCTTGCTTTCGCTCGCGGCCGCCGCACCTTTGTTGTCCCTCATCCTTCGTCTCCCTCAGCCGCCATGGCACCCAAAACCAGCAAAGGCAAGGGAATGGCCAAGGATGCCGGGGGGAAGGAGGCGCCGGAGAGCGAGTTGGCGGCGCGACGGACGCAGCTCGCCTACTTTACTTCGACGGTCGATGCGGTCCAACTCCGGGACTACTTCAAGCCCCTGTGGGGGTGTAAGACGAAGGGGCATCCTGCCACGCGCATCATCCCGAATCAGTACCCCTTCTTCATTGATTACTTTTCCAGCGGGCTCTGCCTCCCTTTCTCCGATTTCTTCAATGACGTCATGCACACCTATGGCTTCCACCTTTTGGATTTCACTCCAAATGTCGTGGCGTGCATGGCCCTTTTTGCCCATCTCTGCGAGGGCTTCGCCGGAGTGCATCCCAGCACGGCGCTCTTCCACCACTACTTCTATCCTCGTATCCAAAAGGGAGGCGCCATCTACGGTTGTGTCGCCTAGATCCCAAGGAGCCAGGGGAAAAGGACATATCCGGAGGGCGCTCAGAAGGAGAGGTGGGAGGAATGGCGAAGCCGATGGTGCTGGATTGAGGAGGAGGACCCGCAGGAATTTTGCCGGGTTCGCCAGGCACCGGTGGTTCGCAGAGATGATTGGGGCGATGTTGATGCCAAGGATGAGAAGCTCTCGGTCGCCACCACCAGGATCCATCGCCTCACTATGGCCGGGCTCACCCTTGAGATGATTGGGGCTGATTTCATCCGTCGCCGAATCACTCCACTGCATAATAAGGGGAGGCCGGCCTGGCTATTCAGGAATGCGGCCGACATCATGAGGCTTCGCCCTAGCTTGAACCACAACTTCATGGTGATGGGGCATGCCCACTTTTGCCAGAGGCTTTTTCAGCTCGACGTGCACCACGACGGCAGGGTTGAGAGGACCAGCAAGGCCACGAAGGCCGGCAAGGTCGTCAAGGGGCCCTTGTTCGGGTTGCCGGCGGGGGTGGTCCCACTGAGCAACAACTCTTGCCAAACCGACATCATCGACATGATGCCGGACTTCAACGCGCATGGCCTTGACCCGAATTGGGCCGAGCCAGGGGCGGATCAGGTGCAGGAGTTCTTCGACAACCTATCAGAGAAGTACGTCCGTGATGAGCCATTGCTTACCCAGGATACCACCAAGGAAGAGCTAGACTACATTTCCTCCTGGGTGGCGGAGGCGGCGCTTGCCAGGGAGGCTGGAAGCGCCGGCCACGTGGAGGACGAGGCCGAGGCGGCCACGGAGGAGAAGGAGCTTGTCGGAAGGGCGGAGTATGCTGGGGAGGCCAGCAGCGCCGACACTTGGGCCCCTCTCGTCGAAGATGTGGCCGGCGAGTCGACCGAGGAAGAGGACGAGGCTGACGACCCTCCGGCCTTGGGAAAAAGGCGTGTCCTGCGGCGGGCCAGCTCCGGCGAGCCGGTCCGGCCCGGCAGGACCTAGCAGCGGCAGGAGATCCAGGGGGAGTCCGTGCGCCTGACGAGGGCCGCGGCAGCAAAGAAGGTGGTGAAAGCCGCGGTGGCGAAGAGGAAAGTGACCGCCTCTTCTTCGTCCAAGCGTCCTTGGACTCCACCCGCTTCCCCTCCTCCCGCAGATGTCAACACGGAGGTCTTCTTCGACCTTGGTTCTCTCCGCCCGAGGAGGAAGAGGAAGGCAGTGGAAGAGGAGGCGGAGGATGAGTAAGTATCTTATCTTTTGTCATCTCCGTCCCCTCAGACAGCGCCGCTTTACTTTACTTGTTTTCATCTTTTGCAGGGGTGTGGAGACGCTGGCCCAGAGGGTGGCGAAGAGGGACAGGGCCTCGACGGGCGGCCAGCCCCCGACGGGCACCTGAGTACGCCGCTGGTGGTGGAGAGCAGCCCGGATAGCAGCCCGGCGCAGCCCCCAGCGTGCGTTCACCAATCGCTCCCCATCAACGTGTGTTGGGGTACGATCCCTTGGCGCTGACCTTGCCGTGGTTGCAAGAGGAGGATGGCAGCAGGAGGAGCCACTGAGGGCCACCCCCAACATGCCACCCCCATCAACCACGCCGCCCCAAGGGGCGTCCCCGACAAGGGTGCCAAGCACCGAGCCCATGCGCACAGAGGAGGAGGAGGAGGCGAACCTGGGCGCCGGTGGCTCCATCTAGGCACCGAATGTTGGTGGGGGGCACTTCCTCCCAGGTCGGCACGGGTGAGTTATTTGCCTTCTGTCGTTGTTCTTGGTTCTTCTTTTCGAACCTTGGCCTTGGCTTCGCCTCATTCCCCTCCTCGGTATCCAGACCCTTCCCCGGCGAACTGGGAGGACATTGACACCGTCATTGAGGAGGTCGTCAGGGACGCCGAGGCCGAGGCCGCCAAGATCACCGCCGAGGAGGTTGCCAAGGATGCTGCTGAGGATGCCGCCAAGGGGCCGGCTGGGGAGAGCAGCAAGGACGCTACCGAGGAGGCCGGCAAGGGGCCTGTCGGGGAGGCTAGCAGGGCCGCTGCCAAGGAGGGGGCGGTTGACGACCAACCTTCCTCCTCTGCTGCCTCTGGCTCGGGCAAGTACCTGAAGGTGAGCGACGACCTGTTCGTCCACCTCCCAGGGACGGCGAGCACCAGGGCACCCACCAATGGGGAGGTGTTTGATGAAGAGGTGCTCGCCGCCGCCGGGCTTGAGGTTCTTGACGAGCTGAGCGCCGGTGCTGGTGGTTCCCAGGAAGAGCGGCTCCTCCAGGCCATGAGGGCCAACTTCCAGAGGCTCCAGGGGCTTCACTGTGCCCGCCTGTACAAGGCCAAGTCCAGGATGAGGCGGTGGACAAGGCGGAGGCGGACCTCGAGGAGCGCGTCGTCGAGACGCAGGCTTGGTTCCGCCAGGCCTGTGAGGAATTGAAGACCGCCCAGGATCTGCTGGCCAAGCGCAATCAGGAGCTTATCCTGAAGCAGGCCGACATCGAGAAGGCCCAGGAGGCGGCGAAAGAACAGGCCGCCAAGGACGAGACCGCTCGGCAGCAGCACCAGGCCGTGCTGAACTCCCAGGAGGAGGACCTTGCTGCACGTGAGGAGAAGCTCACCGCGACACCCCGCAACAAGGATGAGGAGGTCAAGAAGCTTGTTGCGCAGCAGACCCAGGAGCTGGAGCAGAAGCACAAGGAGGCGCTCGATGCCCAGGCCTTGGTCCATGCCGGCAAGGTGAAGGAGCTGGAGGTGGAGCGGGATGGGCTGAAGGAACAGGCCCTGAAGCTGGCGAAGGAGAAGGACACGCTCAAGGGTGCTCTGGTGGAGGCGCAGGCCGCAGTCCTCAGCACGGCTAAGCAGCTCTCCAAGGCCAACGACTCCATCAAAGACGTGAAGCTGAAGCTGGAGGGTCTTGAGGGGACGCTTTCGGAGGTCAGGGCCCGGGAGGAGACCCTGACCAAGGGCCTGGAGGAGGAGAGGCAGTTGCGGAGGAATGTCTCCGCCAACCACGAGGATTATGTGAAGGGTGAAAACCTCTGGATCAGCCACCTCGCTGACGTCGCCGGCAGGATCACCATGAAACTGGCTGCCATGGGGATGCCAAACGTGAGGTACGCCCCGGAGCCTAACGTGAGTCCCAACGCCAAGCTAAACTTGTTCTTCGAGGGCGTTCTTGGAGCCCTGGAGCAGTTTTTCTCCTACAGGGCGACCTCTCTGGCCAATGAGGCACGGAGGCTTTACCGGGGTGCCATGACCAAGGTCCACACCAAGGTGGCGTACTGGAACCCCAACCTCGACTTCGACGCCGCACTTGAGAGCTTGCCGGAGGGTGTGGACCTTGCGGTGCTCGAGGAGCGTATCGAGCCCGTCATCAGCCGCGTCGACAGAGTTCAAAGGATATAGGGCCAGCACCGAGACTAGGCACCCTGTTTCTTACCGCCGTTGAGAGTTCAAGACCAAGACGATTTTATCTTAAGTTAGAACCGCAATGATTATTTGATGTAATATAACTCTGCAATATTTTAGTATCACGCATGCTATCTTCCCGTTAGATCTTTCTTTGTATGTCCACCCTACGTTAATCGCGTAGGCTTGTCGGCGCGTAAACCCCAGGCCGCGGCGCCTTGAGGACGGATCCCCAATAGCCTGTTCGGTGCGCTTGCTGCCAGGCAAACCACCTTACCACTTTTAACGCGGCCGCTCGAACTGTCGAGCGGACTCGAGACAGAACGAGAGCGTTGCCAAATGTGGAAGGACACCCTACCGCTCTTGACGCAGCCGCTCGAACTGTTGAGCGGACTCGAAACAGAGCAAGGGCGTTGCCAATAGTGGAAGGGCCCCATTGCGTGCAGGTTTTCCATACATAGGGCAAGATCTTCGAGGACGATAACCATATATATAAAGAGGAATCTCTCAAAGTTTTGCATGACTTTGCTTTTCTGCCGCTGCGTGAGCGTTCACTGCATCCGCCGATGATGCCGCTCGTTTGGTCGTCTTCTTCCTTGAAGTGACGACCACGATGAATCCGCTGCTCCAACTAGACCGGATTTCCACAACTGCGCTCCCCCTACCTAGCGCGCCAAAGATGTCGTTGGAAACGACACCTATGGAATCACTGGGATCCCTTCTGCAGTTGGCGGGCGCGGGGTTGTGCAAAGAGCGGGTCTGGTAGTCAGCACAAAGATCGTTTACCCAGGTTCGGGCCATAAGGATGCGTAATACCATAGTCATGCTTTGGTGTATATTTGAGTGTTCTTGAGCTCTCGAACTAGCTGTGGTGCGTGTGTCATCCAAAAGATTCGAATCCTTCTCCAGTATGCCTCGGGCCTCCTTTCATAGACAAAAGGGGTCGCCACAGTGGCACGTAGGAGGTGGAAAGGTATACAGTGTACAAGCTTATCGCCTGTCATTACCGGACACGACGCATTAAATGCGCTCCTTAGGTGTCCCGTTGCTTTATTGGGGACGGCAACGAGGCCCATCACGTCCGTCGCCGCTCCGCCTCGCTCCGACACGCGCCCAGGCCATAGAGGCATGCAGCGCCACGTAGGCTGGCTGGCTGCTGAGATGGCGTGGTGGTAGGGTCTTCACGAAGATCTGCATGCCACCACGTAGGTGCTTGCTGAGTTGGCCTGGAGGCCGCACGTTGCAACGCAGGTGCCTGCCCAGCTGGTTGGGCCGGCAGTTGTATGGGAACGGCGGTGGAGTCTTGGCAGACGTGGGTCTAGCTGTGGCCCCGCAGGTGTCCTCGGCAAGGGTCTTGACGTGGCATCGCGGTCGTCCCTGGCAAGGATCTTGCCGAGGGTCTCATGGATTTCCTCGGCAAGGATCTTGCCGAGGATCGTCGTCTTTTGGTCGTCATATGATCTTGTGTGCTTATGATCTTCACAAAGATCTGCATGCCACCATGGAGGTGCCTCCCGAACCTTGGTTCCAATGTGGTTGATGGTGTTGGAAACCTTGGGCTCAAGGGTGGCGCGCTCTGCTGGTGTTGGACAAGTTGCCCCGGCAAGGCTCTTGTCGGGGCTGCGGAGGCCGCCCCGGCTAGGGTCTTGCCGGGGGAGTCCACCTCGCCCTCTTGCTCTTTGTGTCTCTGGTCTTGGCGTTGCTTTGCCCGTCTTGTGCCTTTGGCTTCCCTCCTCTGCCCTACTTAGTGTGGCCACTGGCGCGGCTCTGACTGCCCGTGCACAATTAAAGGGGTAAAAAGGAGAGCCCCTACATTTGTACATCGACACCCTCCTCCACCTAAAGGTGATCCTGTGTTTGAATTAAAACAATTGACAGACACTTTGAAATATGCTTATCTTGATGAAAAGAAAATATATCCTGTTATTATCAGTGCTAACCTTTCAGAACATGAAGAAGAAAGATTATTGAAAGTTCTAAGGAAGCATCGATCTTCTATTGGATATACTCTTGATGATTTAAAGGGCATTAGTCCCACTCTATGTCAGCACAAAATTAATATGGAAACTGATGCTAAACCCGTTGTTGATCACCAACGTCGGTTAAATCTGAAGATGAAAGAGGTGGTAAGAACGGAAATATTAAAACTTCTGGAAGTAGGTATAATCTATCCTATAGCAGATAGTAGATGGGTAAGTTATGTTCATTGTGTCCCTAAGAAAGGAGGTATAGTTGTTGTTCCTAATGATAAGAATGAACTTATTCCACAAAGAATTGTTACGGGCTATAGAATGGTAACTGATTTTAGAAAATTAAATAAAGCAACCAGAAAAGATCATTACCCTTTGCCTTTTATTGATCAAATGCTTGAAAGATTATCTAAGCACACACACTTTTGCTTCCATGATGGATATTCTGGCTTTTCACAAATACTTGTTTCTCAACCTGATCAAGAAAAAATACCACTTTTACTTGTCCTTTTGGAACTTATGCTTATAGACGTATGCCTTATGGTTTATGTAATGCACCCGCTACCTTTCAAAGATGTATGACTGCTATATTCTCTGACTTTTGTGTAAAGATTGTTGAGGTTTTCATGAATGACTTTTCTGTCTATGGGAAGTCTTTTGATGATTGTTTAAGCAATCTTGACCGAGTTTTTCAGAGATGTGAACAAACGAATCTTGTCTTGAATTGGGAGAAGTGCCACTTTATGGTCAATGAAGGCATTGTCTTGGGTCATAAAATTTCTGAAAGAGGTATTGAAGTGGACCAAGATAAGGTTGATGCAATTGAGAAAATACCATGTCCTAAGGACATCAAAGGTATTCGCAGTTTCCTAGGTCATGCTGGTTTCTATAAGAGATTTATCAAAGGCTTTTCTAAAATTTCTAGGCCTCTTACTAATCTTTTGCAAAAGGACATTCCTTTGGTTTTTGATGATGATTGTCTGGAAGCCTTTGAAACACTCAAGAAAGCTTTAATTTCTGCACCTATTGTTCAACCACCTGATTGGAACTTGCCTTGTGAAATTATGTGTGATGCTAGTGATACTGTTGGTGCTGTTCTAGGACAAAGAGTTGATAAGAAATTGAATGTTATTAATTATGCTAGTAAAACTCTAGACACTGCTCAAATAAATTATGATACTACTGAAAAAGAATTCTTAGCAGTGGTGTTTGCTTGTGATAATTTTAGACCTTATATTGTTGATTCCAAAGTAACTATTCACACAGACCATGCTTTCATCATAATAAATTTGCTCATCAAAACATGGGGGACAAAAAATATCATCTTCATAAAACATAGCATCCCTAAGCTTGTGGCTTTGCATATAATTAGCATCATGGGTATTCAAAGAATTCATACTAACAACATTGCAATCATGCTCATTATTCAAATATTTAGTGCCAAACATTTTAATGAATTCTTCCTCTAGCAATTGAGCACAATTATCGGAATCCTTATTTCCACAAAAGATATTAAAAAGATGAAGCATATGAGGCACCCTCAATTCCATTTTTTTGTAGTTTTCTTTTATAAACTAAACTAGTGATAAAACAAGAAACAAAAAGATTCGATTGCAAGATCTAAAGATATACCTTCAAGCATTCACCTTCCCGGCAACGGCGCCAGAAAAGAGCTTGATGTCGACTACGCAACCTTCTTCTTGTAGACGTTGTTGGGCCTCCAAGTGCATAGGTTTGTAGGACAGTAGCAAACTTCCCTCAAGTGGATGACCTAAGGTTTATCAATCCGTGGGAGGCGTAGGATGAAGATGGTCTCCCTCAAACAACACTGCAACCAAATAACAAAGAGTCTCTTGTGTCCCCAACACACCCAATACAATGGTAAATTGTATAGGTGCACTAGTTCGGCGAAGAGATGGTGATACAAGTGCAATATGGATGGTAGATATAGGTTTTTGTAATCTGAAAATATAAAAAGAGCAAGGTAACTATTGATAAAAATGAGCGTAAACGGTATTGCAATGCTAGGAAACAAGGCCTAGGGTTCATACTTTCACTAGTGCAAGTTCTCTCAACAATAATAACATAATTGGATCATATAACTATCCCTCAACGTGCAACAAAGAGTCACTCCAAAGTCACTAATAGCGGATAACAAACAGAGAGATTATTGTAGGGTACGAAACCACCTCAAAGTTATTCTTTCGGATCGATCTATTCAAGAGTTTGCACTAGAATAACACCTGAAGAGACAAATCAACCAAAACCCTAATGTGACCTAGATACTCCAATGTCACCTCAAGTATCCGTGGGTATGATTATACGGTATGCATGACACAATCTCAGATTCATCTATTCAACCAACACAAAGAACTTCAAAGAGTGCCCCAAAGTTTCTACCGGAGAGTCAAGACGAAAACGTGTGCCAACCCCTATGCATAAGTTCACAAGGTCACTGAACCCGCAAGTTGATCACCTAAACATACATCAAGTGAATCACAATAATATCCCATTGTCACCACTGATAAGCACATGCAAGACATACATCAAGTGTTCTCAAATCCTTAAAGACTCAATCCGATAAGATAACTTCAAAGGGAAAACTCGATCCATTACAAGAGAGTAGAGGGGGAGAAACATCATAAGATCCAACTATAATAGCAAAGCTCGCGATACATCAAGATCGTGCCGAATCAAGAACATGAGAGAGAGAGAGAGAGAGATCAAACACATAGCTACTGGTACATACCCTCAGCCCCGAGGGTGAACTACTCCCCCCTCGTCATGGAGAGTGCCGGGATGATGAAGATGGCCACTGGTGAGGGATCTCCCCTCCGGCAGGATGCCGGAACAGGGCCCGGATCGGTTTTTGGTGGCTTCAGAGGCTTGCGGCGGCGGAACTCCCGATCTAGGTTATTTTCTGGAGGTTTCTGTATTTATAGGAATTTTTGGCGCAGGTTTCATGTCAGGGGGGGGGGTCTCCGAGCCATCCACGAGGCAGGAGCTCATGCCCAGGGGGGTGAGCGCGCCCTCCACCCTCGTGGACAGCTCAGGACTCTTCTGGCCCAACCCTTTTGCTCCGGAGGCTTCTTTTGGTCCATAAAAAATCATCAAAAATTGGCACGTAAATTGGACTCCGTTTGGTATTCCTTTTCTGTAAAACTCAAAAACAAGGAAAAAAGTAAACTCGCACTTTGGGCTCTAGGTTAATAGGTTAGTCCCAAAAATCATATAAAATAGCATATAAATGCATATAAAACATCCTAGAAGGATAATATAATAGCATGAATACTTCATAAATTATAGATACGTTGGAGACGTATCAGCATCCCCAATCTTAATTCCTACTCATCCTCGAGTAGGTAAATGATAAAAGAAATAATTTATGAAGTGTGAATGCTAGCAGGTGCACAAGTTTGATCAATGATAATTTCAATCACCTTTTCTGGCATCATTATATGCCATAACAGTAGCTCAACTCATAAAACTTTTCATGATCAAGTAACAAGCTATTCACATGTTAAAGCATAGACCATAAACTTTCTTGAAAACTAACAAACTATGTTCTCAGTCATCAAACAATTGCAATTCATCTTATTTTCAGGAAGGGTCTATGTAAGAGCTTTGATTTAGCAAATCCCACATACTCAACTATCATATAGTCTTCCATGATTACTACCACTCAAAGCATATTTTTAGAACAAATAGCATTCATCAAACACAGCGAAAGATAGGGGCTTAATGTTTCGCCTCCCAACCTTTTACCTCAAGGGTAATGTCAACAATAATAATCCATGATCAAATATTCAATGGACATATATGCTTAGATCTTTCCCCATCACATGATGCTTGCCAACTAAAGAGTAGGTTGGAATGAGAAGGAATACTACTGACTCTTGCATAAAAGTAAAAGATAGGCCCTTCGCAGAGGGAAGCAGGGATTTGCAGAGGTGCCAGAGCTCGAAGCTAAAACAGAGATGAAAATAATTTTGAGAGGTATGCTTTCATTGTCAACATAACGACCAAGAGTTCCAAATATCTTCCATACTAGATACATTATAGGCAGTTCCCAAATAGAAAGGTAAAGATTTTACTCCCCCTCCACCAACAATCACACTCCACAGCTTGTCCGAAACAACGGGTGCCGTCCGACTATCAACAATCCTAGGGGAGTTTGTTTAAATAATTAGCGATTTTTTTGATCTTTCGATCATTGGACTGGGCATCCGAGTTACCAGCCATTTTCTCATGAATGATGAGCGGAGTCCACTCATCGTGAGAATAACCCACCTAGCATGGAAGATACTGACAGCCCCTAGTCGCTACATGAGCGATTCGGGCATAAAAAACACATTATTATTTGAAGGTTTAGAGTTTGGGACATGCAAACTTACTTGGAACGGCAGGTAAATACCGCATATAGGTAGATATGGTGGACACTCATGGAAGAAACTTGGTTCATAGAATTTGGATGCACAAGCAGTATTCCCGCTTAGTACAGATATTTTGGCTAGCAAAGGATTCTAAATAGCAAGCACCACATGTTAGAGGATCCATAACAATATAACTTCTATACAAATATACCCAAGCATAACTCATTATGTTGTCTTCCTTGTCCAACTTCAACTAATTTGCTCAGGTTTGAAAATAAATAATGGGGCTGGTAATCATAGAAGATGTCCAAGATAGTATATTTATATGTGAAATCTCTCTTCCTTCAATATTCTTTCATGAATTGTTCAAGTGACCAATACAATGTTTGCTAACCTTTAGTAAAATTACCACCTCTACTTCTTATATGTGAAGGCATTACTCCCCATGGGAAATGCATATGAAACATATATAATTCAGATTTATGACATTCAAATCATTCAACCATTTACTCATGGGATATAAGTGAAGCACATGAGTAAATGATAAACTACTCCAAAAAGATATAAGTGAAGATCAATGAGTAGTTAAATAATTATGTAGCTTTGTGAAGACTCTCTCTCATTTAAGAATTTAAGATCTTGGGATATTATTCAAACAGCAAGCAAAAAAAACAACATTTCAAGGATATCACTCATCATGTGAAGAAGCAAAAACTTAGGCTCTAGCGATACTAACCGATAATTGTTGAAGAAGAAAGGTGGGATTCCTACCGGGGCATCCCCAAGCTTAGATGCTTGAAACTTATTGAAATATTATCTTGGGGTGACTTGGGCATCCTCAAGCTTGAGCTTTTGTGTCTCCTTAATTCCTCTCATATCACGGTTTCCTAAATCTCGTAAGCTTCATCCACACCAAACTCAACAAGAACTCGTGAGATAAGTTAGTATAAACCAATGCAAAAACCTTATCATTTTCTACTGTAACAAATCACTAAAAATATTATTCAACATTGCATACTAAATGCCTCTACATATTTAATACTCCTATCCTCAAATAGAATCATTAAACAAGCAAACATATGCAAACAATGCAAACATAACAGAAATCTGCCAAAACAGTACAGTCTGTAAAGAATGCAAGATTCATCACACTTCCCTAACTCCAAACATTATGAAATACTACCACACTATAGAAAATTTATCACATATCAATATGCAAAAAGTTTCAACATTTTATCATATTCTGGCTTTTCTAGGGAATTTTTGCAACAGCGATAAACTTTCTGTTTTGAAACAACAACATGTATACTAGCAAAATAAGCATGATAAAGGCTATCCTTGACATTTTTATTTAAAATAGAGATGCAAAAAATTATTCTAAATAACAGCAAGCAAATACTAACAAAATAAAATGACGCTCCAAGCAAAACACATATCATGTGGTGAATAAAAATATAGCTCCAAGTAAAGTTACCGATGAATGAAGACGAAAGAGGGGATGCCATCCGGGGCATACCAAAGCTTAGGCTCTTGGTTGTCCTTGAATATTACCTTGGGGTGCCTTGGGAATCCCCAAGCTTAGGATCTTGCCACTCCTTATTCCATAGCCCATCGAGTCTTTACCCAAAACTTGAAAACTTCTCAACAGAAAGCTCTTAAGCTCCGTTAGTATAAGCAAATAAATCACCACTTAGGTACTGTTGTGAACTCATTATAAATTCATATTGATGTAATATCTAATTTATTCCAACTTGTCTATGGTTCATACCCTCCGATACTACTCATAGATTCATCAAAATAAGCAAACAACACATAGAAAACAGAATCTGTCAAAAACAGAACAGTCTGTAGTAATCTGCATCAAACGCAAACTTATGGAACTCAGAAAAATCTGCAAAAATAGGAAGACCTATATAATTTGATTATTGATCTTGTTAAATTGGAATCAGTATTTTATCACTTTCTGGTAATTTTTATCAATTGTTTTCGTGAGCATAAAGTTTCTGCCTTTTTCAGCAAGATCAAATAATTATCATCCAAGAAGATCCTATAGGTCTTACTTGGCACAAACACTAATTAAAACATAAAACCACATATAACCAGAGGCTATATGATTTATTTATTACTAAACAGGAACAAAAAGCAAGGAACCAAAATAAAATTGGGTTGCCTCCCAACAAGCGCTAACGTTTAACGCCCCTAGCTAGGCATGATGATTTCAATGATGCTCACCTAAAAGATAAGAATTGAAACACAAAGAGAGCATCATGAAACACATGGCAAGCACATTTAAGTCTAACCCACTTCCTATGCATAGGGATTTTGTGAGCAAACAACTTATGGGAACAATAATCAACTAGGATAGGAGGGCAAAACAAGCTTAACTTTAAAAATTTAAGCACATAGAGGGGAAACTTGATATTATTGCAATTCCTACAAGCATATGTTCCTCCCTCATAATAATTTTCAGTAGCATAATGAATGAATTCAACAATATAACCAGCACATAAAGCATTATTTTCGTGATGCACAAGCACAGAAATTTTATTAATCTCCACATAAGCAAATTTCTTCTCATGAATAGCAGTGGGAGCAAACTCAACAAAATAACTATCATGTGAAGCATAATCCAATTGAAAATTAAAATCATGATGACAAGTTTCATGGTTATCTTTAATCTTTATAGCATACGTGTCATCACAATAATCATCATAAATAGGAGGCATGCTTTCATCATAATAAATTTGCTCATTAAAACACGGGGGACAAAAAATATCATCTTCATAAACACATAGCATCCCCAAGCTTGTGTATTCAAAGAATTCATACTAACAACGTTGCAATCATGCTCACAATTCAAATATTTAGTGCCAAATTTTTTAATGCATTCTTCCTCTAGAATTGAGCACAATTATCGGAATCCTTATTTTCACGAAAGATATTAAAAAGATGAAGCATATGAGGCACCCTCAATTCCATTTTTTGTAGTTTTCTTTTATAAACTAAACTAGTGATAAAACAAGAAACAAAAAGATTCGATTGCAAGATCTAAAGATATACCTTCAAGCATTCACCTTCCCGGCAACGGCGCCAGAAAAGAGCTTGATGTCGACTACGCAACCTTCTTCTTGTAGACGTTGTTGGGCCTCCAAGTGCATAGGTTTGTAGGACAGTAGCAAACTTCCCTCAAGTGGATGACCTAAGGTTTATCAATCCGTGGGAGGCGTAGGATGAAGATGGTCTCTCTCAAACAACACTGCAACCAAATAACAAAGAGTCTCTTGTGTCCCCAACACACCCAATACAATGGTAAATTGTATAGGTGCACTAGTTCGGCGAAGAGATGGTGATACAAGTGCAATATGGATGGTAGATATAGGTTTTTGTAATCTGAAAATATAAAAAGAGCAAGGTAACTATTGATAAAAGTGAGCGTAAACGGTATTGCAATGCTAGAAAACAAGGCCTAGGGTTCATACTTTCACTAGTGCAAGTTCTCTCAACAATAATAACATAATTGGATCATATAACTATCCCTCAACATGCAACAAAGAGTCACTCCAAAGTCACTAATAGCGGATAACAAACGAAGAGATTATTGTAGGGTACGAAACCACCTCAAAGTTATTCTTTCGGATCGATCTATTCAAGAGTTTGTACTAGAATAACACCTGAAGATACAAATCAACCAAAACCCTAATTTCACCTAGATACTCCAATGTCACCTCAAGTATCCGTGGGTATGATTATACGATATGCATGACACAATCTCAGATTCATATATTCAACCAACACAAAGAACTTCAAAGAGTGCCCCAACGTTTCTACCGGAGAGTCAAGACGAAAACGTGTGCCAACCCCTATGCATAAGTTCACAAGGTCACTGAACCCGCAAGTTGATCACCAAAACATACATCAAGTGAATCACATGAATATCCCATTGTCACCACTGATAAGCACATGCAAGACATACATCAAGTGTTCTCAAATCCTTAAAGACTCAATCCGATAAGATAACTTCAAAGGGAAAACTCGATCCGTTACAAGAGAGTAGAGGGGGAGAAACATCATAAGATCTAACTATAATAGCAAAGCTCGCGATACATCAAGATCGTGCCGAATCAAGAACACGAGAGAGAGAGAGAGATCAAACACATAGCTACTGGTACTTACCCTCAGCTCCGAGGGTGAACTACTCCCCCCTCGTCATGGAGAACGTCGGGATGATGAAGATTGCCACCAGTGAGGGATCTCCCCTCCGGCAGGGTGCCGGAACAGGGTCCCGATTGGTTTTTGGTGGCTACAGAGGCTTGCGGCGGTAGAACTCCCGATCTAGGTTATTTTCTGGAGGTTTCTGTATTTATAGGAATTTTTGGCGTAGGTTTCACGTCAGGGGGGTCTCCGAGCCATCCATGAGGCAGGGGCCCATGCCCAGGGGGATGGGCGCGCCCTCCACCCTCGTGGACAGCTCGGGACTCTTCTGGCCCAGCCCTTTTGCTCCGGAGGCTTCTTTTGGTCCATAAAAAATCATCAAAAATTGGCACGTCAATTGGACTCCATTTGGTATTCCTTTTCTGTAAAACTCAAAAACAAGGAAAGAACAGAAACTGGCACTGGGCTCTAGGTTAATAGGTTAGTCCCAAAAATCATATAAAATAGCATATAAATGCATATAAAACATCCTAGAAGGATAATATAATAGCATGAATACTTCATAAATTATAGATACGTTGGAGACGTATCAATGAGCATTTGGCTGCAATTAATATTGCTAATAGTACTCCTTGGTATGCTGAATATGCTAATTACATTGTTGCTAAATATTTACCCCCAAGCTTTACATACCAACAAAATAAAAAAATTATTCTATGATTTAAGACATTACTTTTGGGATGACCCACATATTTATAAAGAAGGAGTAGATGGTATTATTAGATGTTGTGTACCAGAGCATGAACAGAGACATATCCTACGGAAATGTCACTCTGAGGATTATGGAGGGCATCATGCTGGAGATATAACTGCTCATAAGGTATTGCAGTCTGGATTTTATTGGTCTACTCTCTTCTAGGATGCCCGTAAGTATGTCTCATCTTGTGATGAATGTCAAAGGATAGGTAATATCGGTAAGCATCAAGAAATTCCTATGAATTATTCACTATATATTTAACCATTTGATGGTTGAGGATTTGATTACATGGGACCTTTTCCTTCCTCTAATGGGTATACACATATTTTGGTTGTTGTTGATTATGTTACTAAATGGGTAGAAGCTATTCCAACCAGTAGCGCTGATCACGACACCTCTATTAAAATGCTTAAGGAAGTTATTTTCCCAAGGTTTGGAGTCCCTATAAATTTAATGACTGATGGTGGTTCACACTTTATTCATGGTGCTTTCCATAAAATGCTTGCTAAGTATGATATTAACCATAGAATTGCATCACCTTATCATCCTCAGTCTAGTGGTCAAGTTGAACTTAGCAATAGAAGGATTTTTTTTTTTGCAAAAGACTGTCAATAGGTCCAGGAAGAATTGGTCTATGAAATTAGATGATGCACTTTGGGCTTATAGAACAACATATAAAAATCCTATGGGTATGTGAGGGAGTTCCGGACTAGGGGGTGTCCGGATAGCCGAACTATCATCATCGGCCGGACTCCAAGACTATGAAGATACAAGATTGAAGACTTCGTCCCGTGTCCGGATGGGACTTTCCTTGGCGTGGAAGGCAAGCTTGGCGATACGGATATGTAGATCTCCTACCATTGTAACCGACTCTGTGTAACCCTAACCCTATCCGGTGTCTATATAAACCGGAGGGTTTTAGTCCGTAGGACGAACAACAATCATACCATAGGCTAGCTTCTAGGGTTTAGCCTCTTTGATCTCGTGGTAGATCTATTCTTGTAACACACATCATCAATATTAATCTAGCAGGACGTAGGGTTTTACCTCCATCGAGAGGGCCCGAACCTGGGTAAAACATCGTGTCCCTTGTCTCCTGTTACCATCCGCCTAGACGCACAGTTCGGGACCCCCTACCCGAGATCCGCCGGTTTTGACACCGACATTGGTGCTTTCATTGAGAGTTCCTCTGTGTCGTCGCCGATAGGCCCGATGGCTCCTTCGATCATCAACAACGATGCGGTCCAAGGTAAGACTTCTCTCCCCAGGCAGATCTTCGTGTCCGGTGGCTTTGCACTGCGGGCCAATTCGCTTGGCCATCTAAAGCAGATCGAAGTTCGCCCTGACCGTCAGTCGATTCGAAGTTTAAACTATACGGCCGATATCGCGGAGACTTGATCTTCGACGGATTGAGCCACAGCCAAGCGTGCCGCACTGTCTCGATTGGCATGATCTAGCTTTGCAGCCGAACAGTGCCCTGGAGGCCGCACAAGAATCCGCTCCAACCCTTAATCGGGAGCCGGACTCCCCGATCGGGGACGAGTGGTTGGACACCGCCCGGGGCTTTAATCTGACGGCGATCGAGCGAACTCCATCCTGTCCTTTGCAAAGACGCCGACTCAGGCGCGGACTCCTATCCGGACTCGAACCTCCGCGCCCTTGCCGATCGAATCCGATTGGGCGCCCATTATGGAGTTCACGGCCGCGGACATCTTTCAGCACTCGCCTTTTGGCGACATCCTGAATTCACTAAAGTCTCTCTCTCTTTATCCGGAGAGCCCTGGCCGAACTACGGTCAGGAAGGTTGGGTTACGGACGATGAAAAAATTCAATGCCCACCCACCACCCACTTCGTAGCCACTGTCGATAGCCTACACGACGTGCTCGATTTCGACTCCGAAGACATCGACGGTATGGACGACGATGTATGAGACAACAATGAACCAGCACCTATAGGATGCTGGACAAACTCACCCCATGATGTATACATGGTGGATACAACTAAAGCAAATGAAGACGAGGAGCAACGAGACACTACGAAGGATAAATCCCTCGAAAAGCAGTCAAAACGGCAACGTAAATGCTGAACAAAGTCCCGCCTCAACAAAGACCCAGCCATAGAGCAGGGCGAACCGGTGGACAACAAACAAGCTATCGAGCAATCGTCCGAACAAGACAACTTGGATAAACAATCTGTCCCCGGCGAAGACAACAGTCCGGACGACCTCACGCCGGACAAACCATTGGAGCAACATGACCTCCAGAAAAGGCTCGTCGCCACTGCGCGTAGCCTGAAAAGGCAGAAGCGGAAGCTCAAAACAGCGGAAGATGCACTCAGGATTAGATGGAGCAAAGTATTCAGCACCGCAGGTAAGTACGGCGACAGCCGCCGAACAAAGAGCTACCCAAAAAGAAAGTACTGCCCGAATTCGACGAGGAGGCCTTAGAGCCCCCACAATTAAAAAGCAAGAAGGCCACCCGGTCGGATGGACGACCTCATGGCAAAAAGAGAGCGGCGAATGGTGCCGCACACAAGCCAATATGCGATCCGCATAAGGATTCACACCAAGAGGATGGCCCAGTTAGGTCCATCTATGGGCCAAGAAAGCAGGCTCGTCAAAGCAATGCAATACGCCAAAATTCAAGATCATGGCACACCCAATATAGGGCGCCAGACACCCCTATGTTTCACCGATGAGGTGCTGGATCATGAATTTCAGCGGATTCAAACCCGTAAACATAGAGGCATACGACGGAACAATGACCACTCGAGTTCGGATCGAGGATTACATCCTCCAAATACACATGGCTAGAGGAGACGATCTCCACGCCATAAAATACATACCCTTAAACTCAAAGGGCCAGCTCGGCATTGGCTTAAAAGCCTCCCGAAAATACCATTGGAAGCTGGGAGAGCTCGAGGATGCATTTCGGGAAAATTTTCGGGGACTTATGTCCGCCCTCCGGATGCGAGCGATCTAGGTCGATAACTCAACAGCCCGGAGAGTCAGCCCGAAATTCGGAACAGGTTCCTTACTAAAAGAACCAAATAGTCGATCGCCTTAACGCCAAGCCTTAGCAGCTTTCAAACACAACGTCCGAGACGAATGGCTCGCCAGACACCTCAGCCAAGAAAAGCCAAGAACAATGGCCGCATTAACAAGCCTCATGACCCGCTTTTGCGCGGGAGAAGACAGCTGGCTGGCTAGATGCAGCACCAGCGACCCGAGTGCATCCGAAATCAGGGATGGAAATGGGAAATCACGACGCAGAAAAGATCAGCGTCGGAATAAGGAAAATGGCCCAAATAGTTCGGCGGTCAACGCCGGATTCAAAAGCTCTCAGCCGAACAACAAAACACTGCCCCTAAAGGATAACAGTGACGAGCTATCCAACCTAAACAAGATTCTGGATAGACTATGTCAAATACATGGTACCTCCGGGAAGCCTACAAACCATACCCACAGAGATTGTTGGGTCTTCAAGCAGTCCGGCCGACTTAACGTCGAACACAAGGGGCTCGACACACCAAATGCGAGTGACGAAACCCAAAAGCAGCACTCCGAAAAACGAAAAACTTTCCCACAGGAGGTTAAAACAGTAAACTCACTTCACGTGATCAAAGGGAAAAACAAAGCGGCGCCCCTAAAAGGCATGCCGCATCGTTGTCAAAACCAGTCACCTTCGACCATCGGGACTATTACGATAATATCCGAACGCAGGATGGACTGCCTTGATATTGAATCCTATAATCGATGATTCCAATTTACACATGTCCTCATGGACGGCGCAATGACATAAACCTGATATATCAAGACACAATCCGCAGGATGGGGATAAACCAACCAAAATTCGCCATAGCAACACCTCCTTTAAAGGAGTACTGCCAGCCCATACGCCCTTTGCACGGGCTCCATCTGCTAGAAGTTGTGTTTGGTTCATCCGACAACTTCCATCGCGAAGGTTACTCTTCCATGTCGCCCGTTTAAAAGTAGCCATCAAGCACTATTGGGACGCCAAGCTTTCGCCCGCTTTAACGCAATACCGCATTATGCATCTCTAACACTTAAAATGCCGGTCCACGGCATCATCTCGTGGAAGGAAGTATTAAGTGTTACTCGAAAGCGGAAGAAGGGGAGATCGCATCGACAGCTCCACAGCTATCCGCTCCACTAGGCAAAGAACACGCAATAGGTCATTCAAACCCGGATACGGCTAGACGAGTCCGGTGCCCACTAGCGGCATACCCCCATACAAGGGGCTGCATGCATGTATAACAAGAGACAATAAAGCTCAATTTTGTTCACTTCTTTGAACCGTACTCTGTTCATTTAATATTAAGTACATCTTTCGCACGCTCCTTTTCTCTTTCAAACTAAGTTCCTCTCTTTACAGATGAACAACGTGCTACACCCGCCCGTGATACGGCACAATGGAGACACAGCGAGACGCGTGCAGCAGGACCCGTTGCAAGGATTCTTTTCAGATTAAGACCTGCGTAAACCTTTTTTCACTGTCTCTTGTTGATATACATTCCCCAGTTCCTTAAATATAAGCGAGGAGGAGGCTGGTGCTTTGGCATTGGCCGCACCAGAATTTTTTGCGTGCACTGGACACAAAGGGCTTAGGGCCTTATTTTGCCCATTTTCATAAAGACCGAATACCTTAGGGAGTATTCGGCATCTCGAGTTAGGCCTTATATGCATTAGCTCCGAATCATTGTCTTTGGTCAAATGTTGGGTTGCCCGGCTCCTGTGTTTTGCTGCCTTACGTTCCGTTTTCACGGCTAACGCGGCATCAGGAGAACTACTGCGATTGTGCCCGGTTAGGCCGGGCGAGCACCTCAGTAGAGAAAGCCGAAAACCGACTGTCATGATATAGCGAGAGAATGGTCAACCACTCGATGACTCACAGGAATGTTTAGAATTCCTCCGCATTAACGAAGGACCGGTTTTCGGTCAGGCACATACGCACCCCGAATTCGGGAGAGTGCGGTGCCCCCAGGGGCTATATAGTAGCCCCACCCTCGAACTCATATGGCTAAGTGAAAGTGATAAAGCATTATAGTCCGGTTGCCTGGTTTGCTACGCTACCACCTCCTTAACAGGACCAAGACGTTGGATTAAGTGTGAAAAAGCGCTTTTTTTTGCAAACACCCCTGTACTATGTGCGTGGGAGCTGAAGCCAAGGACTGCCATCTTTCAGGTTATATACACATATACATAAACGGCCACACATGGAGTAGTTTACTACTTGAACGCACAAGTATAAAAAGCACTTATATTACATTGAAACATCGTTTTCACGAATCATACATGTCATTCAAACATAATATGCTTCGAGCACTGCGTCTCTATTAAACGAGCGCCCGGCAGGACTTCTTCAAAGTAGTGCTCGGCGGTACTCGACCTCTGTCCAATCACGAGATGCAACATCGTGGCCTTCATCTCGCCAAGATGTCTTGACACGGGCAAGAGCCATCCGCGCTCCCTCAATACATGCCGATCGTGTCATCGCGTTGATACGCGGCACCGCTCCAAGAAACTGCTGCACTACACCAAAATAGCTCTTCGGCTGGGGTCCGTCCGGCCACAAGTGAGTCAAGACATGCTTCATGGCCAATCCGGACAATCGATTCAGCTCGGCCCACTCGGCCAACCGATCGTTCAGCGGCAGAGGACGCTCCGGACTATGGAATTGTGACCAGTATAGCTCTTCCCTTTTGTGCCCCTTCTGGCCCCGGAAGTGCTCAACCGCGTCCATAGCGCTCGCCGTCAAGTCCATATAAGCATCCTCTGAACTCCATAATTTATCCAACGGAGCATACTTTGGATCTGTATATTTCCTCAGCAGCAGAAACGGTTTTCCAGCCGCAATTGCCCTGGCCTGACTCAGCTCCTCCTTGGCAGCTTTCAAAGCTGATTGGACATTCTTGGTTTCGGCAGGGGCCTTGTTTAGGCCCTCCTGTTCCGCTTGATGCTCTTTTTCAAGAACCTCGCAGCGATCGGTAGCATTCCTTAACCTTTTGGCCATCTCGGCCATCTCCTCTTTGCTTTGGCAGTGAGCAGCCCGTTCAGCTTCTAGCTCTTCGGCCGCCTTTAAAGCAGCCGCATTACTACTCCTGGCTTGCTCTTTCGCTCGGGCAAGTTCTGCCCGCAGCTCCTCAACGGCAGCGGCACCATCTGCATTAAAGCATACAAACAGAAGACATGGGCATCAAGCTCCCTTAACGGTGTCCGCATAGAAGTCGCATACCTTGTGACTCGTCAAACCTTTATTGACCAGCGATGTCCGTGATCGCCTCGTCAAGCTGCCGCTTCAGTTCGGCATATTCATCATCCGGCTGGCCTCCGGACGCCCGCCACCTGTTTAGGAGCGGCGATATGTTAAAATCGAGAATTTGATCCTCGCACGTCGTCAATTTTGACAACATACCGAGTCTCAGGGCTACTATCTATACATGGCGATTTTATACATTATTTTTGCGTACCTCAAACCCGTCACAAGAAGCTTCGACGGCGCGTAATCCGCTCTCTGCGGATGCAATTCTTTCAATCACCGTACCCATTAGAGCACGGTGATCTTCTCGAGATAGTCGCCACCCGAGCAAATCCTCAGCTCCTCGACCGCACACCACTTGGCGCGGACCTTCCGCCCCCGCCGGACTTGGGGGAACCCTCTGCGACGACACCTCCGGGTCGTCCGCTTCACATGAGGGTGCGACAGGTGGAGGTGATTCGCTCTCCATCATCTCCGGAAGAAGATCCTCAAGACGAGCTCACGAGAAGGGCTGAGGTCCGAACTACAAGGTACAATTTGGTTATCTTCATAAATAAATACAGGATGTTCCTTATTTACAAGACCCTTCGTTTTACTTACGGCTCATTGGAGGGCTGATCCCCTTGGGGAAACAGTGCGGCTGGGTTACTTCCCAGCGCCGGACTCTCCGACGAAGATTCCCTTCCTTTCTTTGAGGCCTTGACCTCCGGATCTTCTGAAGCGGTCCTCTTCTCTCCTCAAAAGGAGGGATTCTTAATCTCCCCTTCCTTGATAGCCTCCTTCGCAGAGGCAATTGCTCCCCCGCTCCTCCCTTCGCCTTCTTCAAAAGGCGCGACCTTCAACATCTTGGTCAACATGGGATCCGGCGTGGTCTCTGGGAGGGGAACCGGACACCTTATCAACTTTGCCTTGGCTATCCACTCCTGTTCAAGAAACGGTTCCTTTAAAGGGCATATATATAAATATATATATATATATATATATATATATATATATATATATATATATAATAAATGAATGAACAGCTTGTCCGGTTACAGGACTACTTACGTGAGTATCTAGGCGATTGCAGCTTAGTCCTACGTCCTCGGTCAAGTCCGGACACTTCTCTTGTGATCCAAAGAACAGTTTATACATCTCCGCAGGCGTCGTGCCCATAAAATTTTGGAGAGCTCGTGGTCCCTCCGGATTGAATTCCCACAAGCGGAGGGGGCGACGTTTGCAGGGCTGAAGGCGCCAGATCACCATAACCTGCGCCACTGCAACCAAATTGATCCCTCTTTCCTGGAGGTCTCTAATACGGCCCTGCAGCAGGGGAACGTCCTTGGACGACCCCCAGTCGAGCCCCTTGTTGACCCATGACGCCAGCCGCTGTGGTGGACCGGAGCGGAAGGCAGGGAGCGCCGCCCATTTGGTGCCCCTGGGAGCAGTGATATAAAACCACTCCTGTTGCCACAAACCAAGCTCCTCTTGAAAGGAGCCCTCGGGCCACGGAGCATCAGCACATTTGCTTATGACCGCCCCTCCGCACTCTGCTTGCTGCCCCTTGATCGTCTTTGGCTCCACCTTGAAGGTTTTGAGCCACAATCCAAAGTGGGGGGTAATATGGAGGAAGGCCTCACATACAACAATGAATGACGAGATATGGAGGATGGACTCAGATTCAAGTCATGAAAATCAAGCCCATAATAAAACATGAGCCCCCGCACAAAGGGGTCCATCGGAAGCCTAAACCCCGACGGAAGTGAGACACGAACACCACGTTCTCACTGGGCTCGGGAGTGGAATGACCTGCCCCGAGCAGCAGCCTATGCGAGATCTCGCGGTTAGATACCTGGCGTCTCACAGCTTTAGCACGTCTTCTTATGTGACAGAGGAAGACATCCATCGGCCATGCTGGTCGGAGCCGAACATCGTCGAAAGTCCGAAGCGCCTGAATCTGAAGCTTTGGGTGTTGGAACTCGAAGCACGAGGCGAACTCGGTAGAGGGTGTAAAAAGGAGAGGGCCTTGGTCTCGTTATAAAGAGGTTGAATACCAAGAGCCCACCCCGTGGTCGACTAGGACTCGCCTTTGATAGAGAAGGCAGGCCAACGGGCACGGTTGGGTTACCCACGTCCGCATTGATGAGAATCCGGGAATAAGGGGGCACGATCTATGCTTTGATAAGACGTGCCAAGGAGACCGCCTCGCTAAACACGCTGAGGTGGAACAATAAAAAAAATGATTCATATAAAAGCCTGGCCGTGGTGTGATGTCACGCCGCGGAATACGTCAGCAGATCTGTGCAAAAATTATTCTCTCTACGGTGTTAAGTGGAACTTGTTTTGCAGAGCTGGACACTATCCTGGTGTTCACAATCTTCTATAAATTATTCGGAGGAAGAACCCGCCTTGCAATGCCGAAGACAATATGCGCGCCGGACTCGTCATCATTGAAGCCTGGTTCACGGGCTACTGAGGGAGTTCCGGACTAGGGGGTGTCCGGATAGCCGAACTATCATCATCGGCCGGACTCCAAGTGAGGGAGTCCTGGATCAGGGGGTGTCCGGATAGCCGGACTATCATCATCAGCCGAACTATCATCATCGACCAGACTCCAAGACTATGAAGATACAAGATTGAAGACTTCTCCCCGTGTCCGGATGGGACTTTCCTTGACGTGGAAGGCAAGCTTGGCGATACGGATATGTAGATCTCCTACCATTGTAACCGACTCTATGTAACCCTAGCCCTCTCCGGTGTCTATATAAACCGGATGGCTCTAGTCCGTAGGACAACAACAACCCTTACAATCATACCATAGGCTAGCTTCTAGGGTTTATCCTCCTTGATCTCGTGGTAGATCTACTCTTGTAAACATCCACAATATCAATATCAATCGAGCAGGACGTAGGGTTTTACCTCCATCAAGAGGGCCCGAACCTGGGTAAAACATCGTGTCCCTTGTCTCCTGTTACCATTCGCCTAGACGCACAGTTCGGGACCCCCTACCCGAGATCTGCTGGTTTTGACACCGACATTGGTGCTTTCATTGAGAGTTCCTCTGTGTCGTCACCGATAGGCGTGATGGCCTCTTCAATCGACAACGACGCAGTCCGGTGAGACTTTTCTCCCGGATAGATCTTCGATTCGGCGGCCGATCGCGGGCCAACTCCCTTGGCCATCTGGAGCAGATCGAAGCTACGCCTGGCCGTCAGTCAGGTTTGAAGCCTAAACTTCACGGCCGATATCCGCGGGACTTGATCTTCGATGGATCTGAGCCATACCGAAGGCGTGTGCCGCTGTCACGATGGGCGTGACCTAACTCGCCGCTGGACAGCACCTTGAGGTCAGACACGAATCCGCCGGACTCATAGTCCGGAGCCGATCGCTTCGGATCGAGGACGGATGGCTGGACACCGCCCGGAGCTGCAACTTCTACGGCGATGGAGCCGAACACTTACCTTGTCCCGCATAAAGCTCATGACTCCGAGGTGCCGGACTCCCTGCCGGACTCTGAACCTCCTGCGCCCCTGCCAGTCGAATCCGATTGGGCGGCGATCATGGAATTCACCGCCGCGGACATCTTTCAGCACTCGCCCTTCGACGATATCATAAATTCACTGAAGCATCTCTCGCTATCCGGAGAGCCTGGCGAACTACGGCCAGGACGGTTGGGACGCGGACGACGAAGAAATTCAGAGCCCACCCACCACCCACTTCGTAGCCACCGTCGGCGATTTAACCGACGATTCGACTACGACTCAAGACATCGACGGTATGGACGACGATGCCGGAGACTACCAAGAACCAGTGCCTACAGGACACTGGAAGACCACCTCGTCATATGACATATACATGGTGGACACCCCAAAGGGAAGCAATAACGAGGAATAACGGGACGTGGCAGAGGATAATCCCGCCGATAAACAACCAAAACGGCGACGTAGACGCCGCCTAAGTCCCGCCCGACCAAAGCAGCCTTCCTAACTACCCAGCGATAGAGCAGGGCAAACCAGCGGACGATTTAACAGGACGAGCCGGATAATCAACCCTTCACGGAGCAATCGACGGTCCGGACACAACACCGAGCATAAGAACATACACAAAAACTCGCCGCCATCGCAAGAAGTTTGAAGAAGGCGAAACGGAAGCTCAAAACAGCGAAGACACGCCGAGAATGAAGTGGAGCAAAGTATTCAAGACTGCGACAAATATGGCAATGGCCATCAAACTAAGAGCTACCCAAGCGCAAGTTGCTGCCAGAATTTGACGAGGAAGCCATAGAGCCTTCACGGTCAAAAAATAAAGAGGCCGCCTGGCGGATAGACGGCCGATGACGAGCCCAAAGCGACAAGCGGGCTGCACACAAGCCAATTGTAATCACAGGAAAATGGACGACCCAACTAGGTCCATCTACGGGCCAAAAAGAGGACCCCAGAAGTAACACAACACGACAAGTGTTCAAGACAGCGGCACACCCAATATAGGGCGCAGACACCCGCTATGTTTTATCGATGAGGTCTTTGGATCATGAATTTCCAGCAGGTTCAAACCCATAAACATAGAGGCATACGACGGCACAAATGACCCCGGAGTCCGGATAGAAGACTACATACTACACATACACATGGCTAGAGGAGATGATCTCCACGCCATAAAATACCTACCCCTCAAGCTCAAAGGGCCAGCTCGGCATTGGCTCAAAAGCCTCCCAGAAAACACTGTTGGAAGTTGGGAAGAGCTTGAGGACGCGTTTAGAGAAAATTTTCAAGGGACTTATGTCCGCCCTCCGAACGCAGACGATCTGAGTCATATAACCCAACAGCCCGGAGAGTCAGCGCCCAAATTCTGGAACAGGTTCCTTACCAAAAAGAACCAAATAGTCGACTGTCCGGACGCGGAAGCCCTAGCAGCTTTTAAACACAACGTCCAAGACGAATGGCTCGCCAGACACCTCGGCCAAGAGAAGCCAAGAACAATGGCCGCGCTAACAAGCCTCATGACGCGCTTTTGCGCAGGAGAAGACAGCTGGCTGGCAAGATGCAGCACAAGCGACCCGAGTACATCCGAGATCAGAGATGGAAACGGAAAGTTACGGCGCAGGAAAGACCAGCGCCGGAATAAAGAAAAAAGCCCAAAGGGCACGGCGGTCAACGCCGGATTCAAAAGCTCGCGGCCAAACAATAAAGCACGGCCTCTTAAGGACAACAGAGACGAGCTATCAAATTTAAACAAAATTTTAGATCGGATATGTCAAATCCTGAGACCTCCGGAAGGCTCGCAAACCATACCAACCGAAATTGTTGGGTTTTAAACAGTCCGCAGACTCAACGCCGGACACAAGGCTCGATGCGCCAAGCGAGGACGATGTGAACCCCACCAGCAGAGCACGGAAGTCAAAAGATTTTCCCACAAGAAGTCAAAACAGTAAACTAGCTTCACGTGATAGTACGGAAACCAACACGGCACTCGCTAAGACAAGTTTCGACGGTCCACCTCGGTGGAACACCGAGATTGGATATCAAACCAATCACTTTCGACCATCTGGATTAGTCCAGAAGTATCCGGAACGCAGGATAGACTGCCTTGATATTGGATCCCATAGCAGACGGACTGCATTTCACGCAGGTTTTGATGGACGGCGGCGGTGACTTAAAACCTGCTACATCCGGACACAATCCGCAAGTTGGGATAGAGCATCTGCACCGCATAGCCGCACTTCCTTCAAAGGAGTGGCGCCAGGCCCTTACGCCAGGTGCATAGTTTCATTATTCCTAGAAGTTGTGTTCGGGTCACCCGACAACTTCCGACGAGAAAAGCTAACCTTTCATGTCGCCCCATTTAAAAGTAGCTATCAAGCATCACTGGGACGGGAAGCTTTCGTCCGCTTCAATGCAATACCACATTACGCGTCTCTTACGCTTAAAATGCCCGGTCCACGTGGCATCATTTCATTAAAAGGTCGCCTGAGACCCCGGACACGGCTGGACGAGTCCGGAATAAACAAGCTAGGGGCTACCTAGCCGCACATCCCTTCACAAGGGTTTGCACATATAAGCCATAATGAGCTAGCATAGGCTCAGCTTTCTTAATCTATATTTCAATTTTTTATGCACTTTCTCGCACGATTTCTTTTCCAACCAAGTTCCTCTCTTTTTACAGATGAACAACGTGCACACCCGTCCAGGATACGGCACAACGGAGACACAGGCGCAGACGTGCAGTAGGGACCCGTTGCAAGGACTCTTTTCAGACTAAGACCCTACGTAAACCTTTCTTACTGTCTCTTGTTGCTATAATCCCCTGGTTTATCATTATAACCGAGTGGAGATCTGGCGTTTTGGCATCGGCCGCGCTGTAAGAACCTGCCGTGCACTGGACACAAGGGGCTTAGGGCTTTGTTTTGCCCGCTATTATAAAGACCGAACACCTTCGGAAGTGTTCGGCGTCTCGAGTTAGGCCTTATATGCATCAGCTCCGAATCATGTCTTTGGTCAAATGTTGGGTTTCCCGGCTCCTGTGTTTTGCTGCCTTACGTTCAGTATCATCGGCTAACGCGGCTCCGGAGAACTATCTGCGATTGTGCCCTAGTTCGGCCGGGCGAGCACCTCGAGAGAAAGCCAAAACTGACTGTCATGATACAACGAGAGACTGTCAACCACTCGATCGACCATGGGAATGTTTAGGATTCCTCCGCTTTGACGAAGGGCCGTTTCCCCGCCAGGCACATACGCGCCCCGAATTCGGAGAGCGCGGTGCCCCCAGGGGCTATGTCGTAGCCCCACCCTCGAACTCCATGGCTAAGTGAAAGTGATAAAGCATTATAGTCCGGTTGCCTCGTTTGCTACACTACCACCTCCTTTACAGGACCGAGATGTCGGATTAAGTGTGAAAACACGCTATTTTTTGCGAACACCCCCGCACCTTGTGCGTGGGGGCTGAAGTCGACGACTGCCATCTTTCAGGTTATACACATGTATACATGAACGGCCGCATAGGAGATATTCTATTACTTGAACGCACAAGTATAAAAGGCGCTTACATCATAAATATCGTTTTACATCATATAAACGTTCATTCGAAAGTAACATTTTTTTAGCATTGCGACTCTATTACACGAGCACCACGCAGCACTTCGCCAAAATAGTGCTCGGCGGGTAACCGGTTATCATCCGAACCCGGGGTCGCAACAGCGGTGGTATCCATCTCTGTCCAATGTGTCTTCACAAGGGAGAGTGCCATCCGCGCACCCTCTATGCAGGCCGACCGCTTCATCGCCTTGATATGCGGCACCACCCCAAGAAATTGCTGCAATAAGCCAAAGTAACTCTTCGGCTGGGGCCTATCCGGCCGGATATGGGTCACTATATCCGTCATAGCAAGCCCGGACAACCTATTTAGCTCAGCCCACTCAGCCAAACGGTCGTTCAGCGGAAGTGACCGCTCCGGACTATGGAATTGAGACCAAAACAACTCTTCTGTCTCGTGATCCTTCTGGCTTCGAAAATGCACAACTGCGTCCGCCGCACTCGCTGCTAAGTCCATATAAGGGTCCTCCGGACACCACAGTTGGCCCAGCTGAGCATATTTTGGATCCGTGAACCTTTGGCGCAGCAGAAAAGGCTTGCCAGCTACAATATCTCCAGCCTGGCGCAGCTCTTCCTTCATAGCCCGCATTGCAGAGCGGGCATCCTTGGCTTCGGCGCTGGCCTTCCACAGGTCTTCTTGCCCCGCTAGGCGCTCCTTCCCAAGAGCCTCATTGCGGTCGGTAGCATCTTTTAACCTCACGGCCATTTCGGCTATCTCTTCCCTGCTCCGCAAGCAGCGACCCTTTCGCCGCTAACTCCTCGGCCGCCCTCGAGGCCGCCAGCATTACTCTCCGCCTGCTCCTTGGCTTGAGCAAGTTTGGCCCAAGGCTCTCCATGGCAGCGGCACTATCTGCATTTCACGCACATGTTGTAAGGAGATGGCTTCGCTCCCTTACCAAGTGACGCGCAGTAACACTTACCTTGCGACTCATCAAGTCGCTTTGTTGACCAACATGATGTCCGTGATCCGCAGCATCGAGTTGCCGCTTTAGTTCAGCAACTCCATCAGTCCGCTGGCCCCGGACGACCCGCCACCTGCATCGGCACGACGGAATTTAAACCTGCGATTTTGATCCTCGGCATGTTTGTCGATTTCGACAACCTACCGAGTCTCGGGGCTACTATCTATACAGGCGATTCTATATGCAAAACTGTTAAAAGGTGTGTCATTTTACGTACCTCAAACCCCGCCAAAGACAAACTCCCCGACGGATCAGGCAACCCGCCTTCGGCGGACAAAATCCTTTCAATCACCATGCTCATCAATGCGTGCTGATCTTCTGAGATAGACGCCTTCTCAAGCAGATCCTTCAACCGTACACCAGTTGGTGCCGAACTATCCGGCTTTGCCAAACCCGGGGGCTCCCTCCGTGACGACACTTCAGGCTCATCCGCCCTATCCGACGGTGCCCCGGACGGAGGCGTCTCGCTCTCTATCATCTCCGGACGAAGGTCCCCCGAAGACGAGCTCATTTGCGAAGGACGGAGATCCGAACTACAAGGTAAAAACTTTAGTTATCCTCAGAAGCACAAATAGGGATGTCCCTTATTATAAAACTCCTTTCTTTCTACTTACGGCTCGTTGGAGGGCTGACTCATTAAGGAGATTGTGCGGCGGGGCCTCCCGGACGCAGGACCTCCTGGCGAAGATTTCTTCCCCGCTTAGGGCTTTTGCCCCGGGTCCTGAGGCAGTCCTCTTCTCCCCTTGGAGGAGGGATTCTCGATCCCCCTCTTCAAGAGCCTCCTTAGGCGAGGCAGTAGCTTTCTGCTTTCCCCTTCGCCTTCCTCTCAAGGCGCAACCTCAAGCATCCGGACCAGCACGGGACCCGCGCGGTCTCGGGGGGGGCGGACATCAGATCAATTTTGCTTCCGCTATCCACTCCTGTGTAGAAGGAAGTTGGTCATAAAGCTTAATCATCGAAGGCAAACAAACGGTACGTCCGGACTCGGAACTACTTACTTGAGTATCCGGCGATTGCAGCTTAGGCCAGCATCCTCGGTCAATTCGGACGCACTTTGCGATCCGAAGAATAATTTGTACATCTCCGGGGTGTCATACCCATGAAGTGTTGAAGAATCCGTGGGCCCTCGGATTGAACTCCCATAGCCGGAGAGGGCGGCGTTTGCGTGACAGAGACGCCTAATCAGCATAACTCTGCATCACCACCACCATATCGATCTCCCTCGTGCGGAGATCTCGAATCCGCCCTGCAGAGGGGCACGCCCTTTGACGGCCCCCGCTGAGCTCCTTGGTTGACCCACGACATCAACCGTCGTGGAGGTCCCGGCGGAATAAGGGCGGCGGCTTTTGTCTGCGCGCCCTCGGAACGGTAATATAGAACCACTCTTGCTGCCACGGGCCGAGCTCCTCTTGGAAGGAGCCAGCGGGCCACGGGGCATCGGCCCTCTTACTTATGGCCGCCCCGCCACACTCCGCTTGAAGCCCCCCGATCATCTTCGGCGCCACATTGAAGGTCTTCAGCCACAGGCCGAAGTGAGGGGTGACGCGGAGGAAGGCTTCGCAGATGACAATAAATGCGGAGATATGGAGGATGGACTCCGGAGCCAAATCGTGGAATTCCAACCCATAGTAAAACATGAGCCCTCTCACAAAAGGATCCATCGGGAAGCCTAAACCCGACGGAGGTGGGATACGAAACGACATACTCGCCGGGCTCGGGGTGGGGATGGCCTGCCCTTCGGCAGCAACCAGTCTGAAATCTCATAAGCGTGTACTTGGCCTCCCGCAGCTTTAGCACGTCCTCCTCCATGACGGAGGAGGGCATCCACCGGCCCTGAAGGTCGGAACCGGACATCGTTGAAAGTCCGAAGCGCTCGAATCTGGAGCTCTAGGTGCTGGAACTTGGAGCGGGGAGAGGATTCGATGAAGGATTGAAGAAAAGAAACGAGCCTTGGTCCCGTTATAAAGAGGGAGAATACCAAGAGCCATCTCCGTGACCGTTTGGGACTCGCCTTCGATAGAGGGGGCGTGGCGAACGGGCGCGGTTGGGTTACCCACGTCCGTATTGATGAGAATCCCAGATTAAGGGGAAACATGATCTCTGCTTCAACAAGACGTGCCAAGGAAACCGCCTTGCTAAATGCGATGAGGTGGTAAAGTAAATTCAAGTAATGGCTTGGTAGTGGTGTGATGTCATGCCACAAAAAACTTCAGCAGATTGAACTTGTGTATATATTATTATTCTCTCTACGGTGGAATGTGGAATTTATTTTGCAGAGCCGGACACTATCCTGGTGTTCACAATCTTCTATCATTCGGAGGAGGAACCCGCCTTGCAATGCCAAGCAATATACGCTACCGGACTTATCGTCATTGAAGCCTGGTTCAGGGCTACCGAGGAGTCCTGGATTAGGGGTGTCCGGATAGCGGACTATCATCATCACCGAACTATCATCTGCGGACTATCATCATCGACCGGACTCCAAGACTATGAAGATACAAGATTGAAGACTTCTCCCGTGTCCGGATGGGACTTTCCTTGGCGTGGAAGGCAAGCTTGGCGATACGGATATGTAGATCTCCTACCATTGTAACCGACTCTATGTAACCCTAGCCCTCTCCGGTGTCTATATAAACCGGATGGCTCTAGTCCGTAGGACAACAACAACCCTTACAATCATACCATAGGCTAGCTTCTAGGGTTTAGCCTCCTTGATCTCGTGGTAGATCTGCTCTTGTAAACATCCACAATATCAATATCAATCGAGCAGGACGTAGGGTTTTACCTCCATCAAGAGGGCCCGAACCTGGGTAAAACATCGTGTCCCTTGTCTCCTGTTACCATCCGCCTAGACGCACAGTTCGGGACCCCCTACCCGAGATCCGCCGGTTTTGACACCGACACCAAGACTATGAAGATACAAGATTGAAGACTTCGTCCCGTGTCCGGATCGGACTTTCCTTGGCGTGGAAGGCAAGCTTGGCGATACGGATATGTAGATCTCCTACCATTGTAACCGACTCTGTGTAACCCTAACCCTATCCGGTGTCTATATAAACCGGAGGGTTTTAGTCCGTAGGACGAACAACATTCATACCATAGGCTAGCTTCTAGGGTTTAGCCTCTTTGATCTCGTGGTAGATCTACTCTTGTAACACACATCATCAATATTAATCTAGCAGGACGTAGGGTTTTACCTCCATCGAGAGAGCCCAAACCTGGGTAAAACATCGTGTCCCTTGTCTCCTGTTACCATCCGCCTAGACGCACAGTTCGGGACCCCCTACCCGAGATCCGCCGGTTTTGACACCGACAGTATGCCTTATAAAATGGTCTATGGAAAAGCATGTCATTTTCCTCTTGAGTTAGAACATAAAGCATATTGGTCAGTGAAAGAGCTCGACTATGATTTCAAACTTGCTGGTGAAAATAGGTTATTTAATATTAGCTCACTAGTTAAATGGAGAACCCAAGCTTATGAAAATGCAAAGTTATTCAAAGAAAATGTTAAAAGATGGCATGACAAAAGAATCCAAAAGCGTGAGTTTAAAGTCGGAGAATATGTTCTTTTGTACAACTCTCGTTTTAGATTCTTTGCATGAAAGCTTCCCTCAAAATGGGAAGGCCCACATGTCATCGAGGAGGTTTACCGGTCTGGAGCCATCAAAATAAATAATTCTGAAGGTACTAACCTGAAGGTTGTCAATGGACAACAAATAAAGAATTATATCTCAGGTATGCCTATTATGTTGAAAGTAATATTATCCAAACTTTGACACCGGAAGAGCACATAAAAGAGTCCTTCTGGAACACTCTAGAATAGTGAAAATAAGGAGGTACGTGAAACGGTAAGTAAACGGACTCCGAAAAATCCGTAAAAATATTTTTTATCAGTTTTGGAGTATTTTAGAATTTTGGAAATAAAGAAACTCATGAGAAGCGCCCCTCAGTGGGCACAAGACACTGTATGCGTGCTAGGCTTTGGCGCGCCAGTGGGTTGTGCCCACCTGGGACACCTTCCGTACTCCATTTTTCTTCCATCTACTTGTCCCCCAAGATAAAATAATCTATATATAATTCCCAAACCTGTTGATCGCCATATCACGAAGAAATCCTTTGTTTTCTTTTCTTGCTGTTTTCTGACAGAAGCAGCTAGACCAACATCATGTCTTCCTCACCCTTCAACAATGGTGAAGGAGATACAAGGTTGGTTCAGGAGGATCTAAGGAGGGATGACACTGAAGAGATTGCTATGAAGGAAGTAGAGGAAAATCCTTTTGGGGTTCACTCTCCGGCCTCCGAGAGGGGCACGTTAGCTTGCATCTCCATTCACCCTACTCCTTATCAAGCCATGGGATCATCGAGCAATCAAGGGAGCCTGGAAGTGCAAGAAGATCTCCCACCAAGGAGACCTTACACAGGTTACATTGTAACAATTTCATAATTTGATTCACAATTATGGGTTCGAGAACACTCCTCGTAGGCACATACTGTCCAACTTGGATATATCTCGGCCAGGAGAAAACAGTGCAGGAACCAAACCTTGGGGCCCTAAGAATAAACACATAATGGATGAGGTGAACAAAAATAGTGAATTAATTCATCAAGCCCTGCGGGAGATTCAAGGTTTGAAGGATCTACTCATGGTTATATTGGAGAACACTTCTTCACCACCAAAGGAGAACTGTGTATCGGGTATGGGCACTCCCCTTGGCTTCCCCCAAGCTTGGGGGAGGTGCCCCGGTATCGTATCATCCCACTATCTTTTTGCTTTTACTTATCTTAGTTTGATCTTTTACTTTAGAATAAAGTTTAGTTCGATCCTTTCTCCTTTGAGAGTTTGATTAGTGATCTATCATTGTAATCGTGTGCAAGTTATATAATAAAGTTAGTTTGAGTTTTTACTTTCTTTACTTTCATGTTGCAAATAAAGAAAAGAAATAAGAAAATAAAAACAGAAAGAAAGCAAATAAAAGAAAGGAAGTAAATCAATAAGATCGTATACTAATCCTATGGTAGGTGATAGCACCACATAAGGAAAAGTATAAGTAAGAAAATTTTATTAGAGATCGACAAACATAGCACTAGTCAATGATGCAACTCATGCAAGAATTAATAAGGGAAGGGAAGATTTACATATAAATATACTATCCTAGAAATCTTTTGTGATTGTGAGCCCTCATCAAAATATTATATGCCAAAATTGTTGACGTTGGACAAGGAAGACAATGTAATGATTTATGTTTGTTTATATTCACAAAGAAGTCATATTGTCATAGATCCTTCAACATGTGGTGCTTGCCCCCTATCTTTGCTAGCCAAAAACTCCGCACTAAGTAGAGATACTACTTGTGCATCCAAAACCCTTAAACCCTAATCTTTTTCAAGTGTCCACCACACCTACCTAGGGATTGAGAAAGATCCCTCAAGTAAGTTGTCATCGGTGCAAAAAGGCAATAAAAATTGCTTCTAAATGTGTGAGATCATTTAGTGTAAGAGAAAATTGAGCGTTGCACGAACTTGGATGACAAAGAATAAAAGCGACAGACTGCATAATAAAGGTTGTCATCTTAAGGGGCAATGTAACGTGACGTTCTTTTGCACTAAGGGATTGAGCATACAAACAAATAAGCGCATGGCAACCTCTGCTTCCCTCTGCGAAGGGCCTATCTTTTACTTTTATGTATTTACTTTTATGCAAAGAGTCAAAGTTTTCCTTCTATTCCATTTTTATTTTTCTCCTTTGGCAAGCATCATGTAGTGAGGAAAGATCTAGGCACATATGTCCAGTTGAATATAGATTGCATAAGTTATTATTGTTGACATCACCCATGAGGTGACTATGTTGGGAGCCGAAACTATAAGCCCCTATCTTTCTATGTGTCCGGTTGAAACGTTTTTCTCATGTGTACAAGGTGAGTGTTAGCAATCATAGAAGACTATATGATGGTTGAGTATGTTGACTTGCCTAAAGGCTCCGACACGTGACCCTTCCTGAAAAGATGATGAATTGTAGTTGCAAAGTTGACTAAGAACATACTTTGTTGGTTTCTAATAGAGTTTTTGCTTTATACTTCGATTATGTGATGAATTGTTACTTATTCATGGGAAGTATATGATAAAAGTATTATGTTTAATTTGTTGTTGTTATAATAATCAACATGATGCTTCTATGTCCGTATTTTGTTTTTACCGACGCCTCTCTCTCTCAAAGCATTTGGACATGTTTTTCGATTTTGGGTTTCGTTGAGGACAAGCGAGGTATAAGCTTGGGGGAGTTGATACGTCCATTTTGCATCATGTTTTCTTACCGTTATTTACAATGTTTTTATCCATAATAATTCTTTTTGGAGTAATTCTAATGCCTTTTCTCTCATAATTTGCAAGGTACACACAAAGAGGGAGAATTCTGGCAGATAGAAATCTGGACCTGAAAAAGCTACGTCAGGCCACCTATTCTGCACAACTCCAAAAAATATGAAACTTTATGGAGAATTTTTATGGATTATTTAAGAAATATTGGAGCCAATAACTACCAGAGGGGGCCACCAGGTGGGCACAACCCACCTGGGCACGCCAGGCCCCCCTGGCGCGCCTTGGTGGGTTGTAGCCTCCGCGTCCCACCTCCGGTGCCCATCTTCTGGTATATAAGTCATTTTTACCTAGAAAAAATGAGGAGAAGACTTTCGGGGCGGAGCACCGCCGTCTCGAGGCGGAACTTGGGCAGGAGCACTTTTGCCCTCCCGTGAGCGCTCGCCGGGGACTTCTCCTGAGGGGGAAATCATCGTCATCATCATCACCAACAACTCTCCCATCTTGGGGAGGGCAATCTCCATCAACATCTTCACCAGCACCATCTCATCTCGAACTCTAGTTCATCTTTTGTATTCAATCTTGTTACCGGAACTATAGATTGGTGCTAGGGGGTGACTAGTAGTGTTGATTACATCTTGTAGTTGATTACTATATGGTTTATTTGGTGGAAGATTATATGTTCAGATCCATGATGCTATTTAATACTCCTCTGATCATGAGCATGTTTATTGTTTGTGAGTAGTTACTTTTGTTCTTGAGGTCACGGGAGAAATCATGTTGCAAGTAATCATGTGAACATGATATGTGTTCAATATTTTGATTGTATGTATGTTTTGATTCCCTTAGTGGTGTCATGTGAACGTCGACTACATGACACTTCACCATATTTGGGCCTAAGGGAATGCATTGTGGAGTAGTAAATAGATGGTGGGTTGCGAGAGTGATAGAAGCTTAAACCTCAGTTTATGCACTATTCCGTAAGGGGCCGATTGGATCCTAGAGTTTAATGCTATGGTTAGAATTTATTCTTAATACTTTTCTCGTAGTTGCGGATGCTTGCTGGAGGGTTAATCATAAGTAGGAGGTTTGTTCAAGTAAGAACAACACCTAAGCACCGGTCCACCCACATATCAAATTATCAAAGTTGCGAACACAAATCAAACCAACATGATGAAAGTGACTAGATGAAATTCCCGTGTACCCTCAAGAATGCTTTGCTCATCATAAGAGACCGTTTTGGCCTGTCCTTCGCCTCAAAAGGACTGGGCTACCTTGCTGCATACTTGTTACTATTATCGTTACTTGCTCGTTACAAATTATCTTGCTATCAAACTACTCGCTACTTACTGTTTCAGCACTTGCAAATATTGCCTTACTGAAAACTACTTGTCAATTCCTTCTGCTCCTCGTTGGTTTCGACACTCTTACTTATTAAAAAGAGCTACAATTGATCCCATATACTTGTGGGTCATCAATGGCCCCGCCATCACAAACGTTTTGCACCTTTTTTATGGTTTTTTACACCACCGTTTGCGATTATTGCATCACACATAGTTTCGGCAAAGGGTCTCTGATCGTAGTGTCACGTTAGCAATATCCTGCAGTAGTGTGGATTCGGAGAGGTCATGACTTTATTTAATGGTGAATCCACCATTTTGGATGAGGCTTTAATTGACCATGAGAACAAGGTTGCTATCTATGATGATTATGGTGGTGACTTGTATGCTATTTTGAATGATGATAACCATGAAAATTGTCATCATGATTTTAATTTTCATTCCCATGATAGTTATTTGGTTGAGTTTGCTCCTACTACTATTCATGAGAATACATTTGCTCATGTGGAGAGTAAGAAAATTTCTATGCTTATGGATCATGAAAAGAATGCTTTATTTGATAGCTATATTGTTGAATTCATTCATGATGCTACTGAAAATTATTACGAGATAGGAACATATGCTTTTACATGTCGCAATAATATCAAGTTTCCTCTCTATGTGTTGAAAATCTTGAAGCTATGTTTGTTTTGCCTTCCTATGCTAGTTGATTCTTGTTCCCATAAGTTGTTTGCTCACAAAATCCCTATGCATAGGAAGTGGGTTAGACTTAAATGTTCTTGTCATGTGATTCATGATGCTCTTGTAATGTTTCAATTCTTATCTTTTATGCGAGAATCATTGAAATCTTCATGCCTAGCTAAAAGGCATTAAAGAAAAGCGCTTGTCGGGAGACAACCCAACACATTTACCTACTGGTTTTGTGTTTTCACATGATTAAGCTACTGTAGAAATCATGTTTTATTGCTTTTGTTTCAATACAGTGCCAAGTAAAGCCTTTGGGATCATGTTGGGTGATAGTTGATTTGATCTTGCTGAAAAACATAAACTTTTGTGCTCACAAAAATAATTCTCATTTTTAACAAAAGAGTGATTTTAGTTGATTCTTTTTTGTAGAAAATTAATATACAAATTTATCACGTGGCCCTATCTTTTTCAGAATTTTTGGAGTAGCAGAAGTATGGTTTGAGTAGAGATTACTACAGACTGTTCTATTTTTGACAGATTCTGTTTTCAATGCATAGTTTGCCTGTTTCCTAGTTTCTATGGCTTATATTGCTCAATATAAATTGTGGAAATGATATGCTACAGTAGTAATTGTGTGGAAACAATTATGAATCTTGTATTTTACAGTTCCAAAGTGAAATGGTTTGATCTTTATCATACTAACCTATCTCACGAAGTTCCGTTAAGTTTTGTGTGATTGAAGTTTTTAAGTTTTGGGTGAGATGTCGATATGAGGAGAATAAGGAGTGACAAGACCATAAGCTGTGGATTCCCAAGGCATCCTAAGGAAATATTCAAGAAATATCCAAGAAACTAAGCTTGCGGAAGCCCCGGAAGGCATCCCCTCTTTCGTCTCCAACAATATCGGTAACCTCACTTGGAGCTATGTTTTCATTCGTCACATGATATGTGTTTTACTTGGAGCATCATTTTATTTTGTTAGGATTTGGTTGATGTTATTTAGAATAATTTTTTGCATATTTATTTTCAATGAAAATGTCAAAGTATAGCCTTTACCATGCTTATTGTGCAAGTCTACATGTTACTGTTTGAAAATAGGAAGTTTATTGCTGTTGGAAAAATTCCCTAGAAAAGTCAGAATGTGATAAAATGTTGAAACTGTTTGCATAATAAGCTATAATAAATTTTATGAAGTGTGGTATTTTTCTCAGAATTTTTGGAGTTAGGTAAGTATGATGAATCTTGCATTCTTTACAAACTATACTGTTTTGGCAGATTGCTGTTATATTTGCATTGTTTGCATATGCTTGCTTGTCTAATGATTCTATTTGAGGATAGAAGTATTAAATATGCAGAGGAATTTAGTATGCAATGTTGAATAATAATTTTAGTGATTTGCTACAGTAGAGAATGATAAGGTTTTTGCCTTGGTTTATACTAACTTATCTCACGAGTTCTTGTTGAGTTTTGTGTGGATGAAGTTTTTAAGATTTAGGGAAACCGTGATATAAAAGTAATTAAGGAGAAACAAAAGCTCAAGCTTGGGGTTGCCCAAGGCATCCCAAGATAATATTTCAAGAAATCTCAAGCATCTAAGCTTGGGGAAGCCCCGGTAGGAATCCCACCTTTCTTCATCAAGAATTATCGGTTAGTATCGATTGAGCCTAAGTTTTTTCTTCTTCACATGAGTTGTGCTATTCTTGGAATGTCATTTTGTTTTGTTTTGCTTGCTATTTTAATAAAATACTTAGATCTGAAAGTTTTGAAATAAAATAGAGTCCTCAAATAGTTACCAGGGAGGCCAGGTAAGCATCACTTACATCCCGTCAACGAAGCTCTTTTCTATGGAATTGCTCTTGTGCTTCACTTATATCCTATGAGTAAATTGTTGAATAAATTTAATGAAGTGAATTTGAAATTATATCTTCATATCATGCCAAGTGGTAGCTTCACATTGGGTTTAGAAAGTGAAATCTTTTGAGGCTTGACAATCACAATATTGGTCATACAAGCAATTCATGAATGATTAGTAGAAGGAAGAGAACTTTCACATGCAAATACAATATCTTGGAAATCTTTTGTGATTGTGAGCCCCCATCAAAATATTACATGCCAAAATTGTTGACGTTGGACAAGGAAGGCAACATAATGATTTATGTTTGTTCATATTCACATAGAAGTTATATTCTCATAGATTCTTCAACATGTGGTGCTTGCCCCCCATCTTTGCTAGCCAAAAATTCTGCACCAAGTAGAGATTCTACTTGTGCATCCAAAAACCCTTAAACCCAAATCTTATTTTCAAGAGTCCACCATACCTACCTAAGGATTGAGCAAGATCCTTCAAGTAAGTTGTCATCGGTGCAATACGGTAATAAAAATGGCTTCTAAAAGTGTTAGATCATTTAGTGTAAGAGAAAATTGAATATTGTACGAACATGTGATGGCAAAGAATAAAAGCGACAGGCTGCATAACAAAGGTTGCTATCATAAGGGGCAATATAACGTGACTTTCTTTTGCACTAAGGGGTTGAGCATACAAACAAATAAGTGCATGGCAACCTCTACTTCCCTCTATGAAAGGCCTATCTTTTACTTTTATGTATTTACTTTTATGCAAGAGTCAAAGTTTTTCTCTCTATTCCTTTTTATTTTTCTCTTTTGGCAAGCATCATGTTGTGAGGAAAGATCTAGGCACATATGTCCAGTTGAATATGGGTAGCATGAGTTATTATTATTGACATCACCCTTGAGGTGAATACGTTGCCAGGCAAAACAATATGCCCCTATCTTTCTATGTGTCCGGTTGAAACGTTTTGCTCATGTGTATGCGGTGAGTGTTAGCAATCATAGAATACTATATGATGGTTGAGTATGTGGAGCTCTTACTTAAACTATGTTGAATAAGTTGAATTGCAATTGCTTGGTGACCGAGAACATATGTTGTTGAGTTTCAAGAGAATTCATTGTTTGAACCTTAACATGTGAATTGGTTGCTACTTTAACATGAGAAATTTTATGAGAAAGAATTGCTACTATGAAGCTAGGAAAAGTGATTGAAATTATCATTGATCAAACATATGCACTTTGCTAGCATTCACAGTTCATAAATTATTTCTTTTATCATTTACCTACTCGAGGACGAGTATGAATTAAGCTTGGGGATGCTGATACGTCTCCAATGTATCTATAATTTATGAAGTATTCATGTTGTTTTATTATCATTCTTGGATGTTTTACAATCATTTTATAGCAACTTTATATCTTTTTTTGGGAATAACCAATTGACATAGTGCCCAGTCTCAATTGATGTTTTTGCTTGTCTTTCACATTGCAGGAAATTAATCTCAAACGGAGTCCAAATAGCGCGAAACTTTTGGAGATTTTTTATGGACCAGAACACTCAGGATGGGCCAGAGCAGCACCTGGGGGTGCCCCGAGGGGGGCACAACCCAGCAGGGCTTGCCTGGGGGTCCAGGCGCGCCCAGGTGGGTTGTGCCCACCTCGTTGGCCTCCAGCACCCCCTCTTTACTCTGTAAATTCACAAATATCCCAAAAGCCCTCGGGGTTAACCTAGATCAGAAGTTCCGCCGCCGCAAGGCTCTGTAGCCACGAGTAACCAATCTAGACCCGTTCCGGCACCCTGCCGGAGGGGGCAATCATCACCGGTGGTCATCTGCATCATCCCATCGGCCACCTCGATGAGGAGGGAGTAGTCCACCCGCGGGGCTGAGGGTTTGTACCAGTAGCTATCTGTTTAAAAATCTCTCTCTTGTGTTCTTGAGGTGTTACAATCTTGATGTATCGCGGAATTTGTTAATATAGTCGGATCATATGGTATTTTCCCCTCTCTATCTTATTGTGATGAATTGAGTTTTCCCTTTGAGATTTCGGTGTTATCGGATTGAATACTTTTATGGATTTGAGAACACTTGATATATATCTTACAACTGAATACTAGTGATGACAATGGGGTATCGTACTGATTCACTTGATATATGTTTTGGCACTCAACTCGCGGATTCCCGATGTCACATTGGGGTAATCTATGCATAGGGGTTGATGCACGTTCTTGTCTTTGTTTTTCTGGTAGAAATCTTGGGACACTCTTTGAAGTTCTTTGTGTTGGATTGAGTATTATGAATATGAATTTGCTTTGGTGTTATTTTAGTACGAACTCTAGGATAGATCGAACGGAAAGAATAGCTTTATGTTATTTTAGTACGAACTCTTGAATAGATTGAACGGAAAGAATAGCTTTGAGGTGGTTTCATACCCTACAAACAATTTATTCTTATGTTCTCCGCTAGATAGGAACTTTGGAGTGATTCTTCATCAAACTTTGAGGGATGGTTATATGACCCATTATATTAGCACTGTTGAGAGATTGCACTAGCGAAAGTACGGACCCTAGGCCTCATTTTCAAGCATTGCAATACCATTTTTGTGTCCGTTTACTATTTGCTACCTTGTTGTTTTTATTTATTCATATTATAAAAATATATTTATACCATCCATATTACACTTTTATCACCATCTCTTTGCCGAACTAGTGCACCTATACAATTTGCTATTGTATTGGGTGTGTTGGGGACACAAGAGATTTCTTGTATTTGGTTGCAGGGTCGTTTGAGAGAGACTATCTTCATCCTACGCCTCCCACGGATTGATAAACCTTAGGCCATCCACTTGAGGAAAAATTGCTACTGTCCTACAAAACTCTGTGCTTGGTGGCCCAACACGTGTCTACAAGAATAAAGTTGCGTAGTAGACATCAGTGACACGCGCGGGTCCAACACAGGAGGAGATCTGGTTGCCTCATGTGGTCGAGGAGGTGGCGGCCCAGCCATTGGTTGCGGAACGGGCGAGTGATGGGAGCGAGGATGGCTTGGGCACAGAGGATCCGGTGGGTATGGCATTGGTTGTGCTGCTGCACAACCCGATGGTGCCGGATGTGGAGGGCGGAGACAAGGATGCCTCGATGATTGAGCCCTTCTTGGCAATCCCGACGCTGGTGGGGGCCCTCATAATGATTTGGGAAGATTCTCCGGCGTGTGAGGAAGTGCACCGACAAGTGGTGAGTTCATAGCAGCTGGATATAGTGCAACAACAAGTGGCGAGCTCTCAGGAGCAGGAGCGAGTGCAGCCAATTCCAGACGTTGACTTAAACATGCAACCGAGGGAGGAGGCTCGTGATACGTCCATTTTGCATCATGTTTTCTTACTATTATTTATAATGTTTTTATCCATAATAATGTTTTTTGGAGTAATTCTAATGCCTTTTCTCTGATAATTTGCAAGGTACACACAAGAGGGAGAATTCCGGCAGCTGGAAATCTGGACCTGAAAAAGCTATGTCAGGCCACCTATTCTGCACAACTCCAAACAAGCTAAAACTTCATGGAGATTTTTTATGGAATATATATGAAATATTGGAGCAAATAACTACTAGAGGGGGCCCACCAAGTGGGCACAGGCGCGCCCTGGTGGGTTGTGCCCTCCTCGGCCCACCTTCGGTGCCCATCTTCTAGTATATAAGTCATTTTTTCCTAGAAAAAATAAGGAGAAGGCTTTCGGGATGGAGCGCCGCCGTCCCGAGGCGGACCTTGGGCAGGAGCACTTTTGCCCTCCGGCGGAGCGATTCCACCGGGGGAACTTCCCTCCCGGAGGGGGAAATCATCGTCATCATCATCACCAACAACTCTCCCATCTTGGGGAGGGCAATCTCCATCAACATCTTAAACAGCACCATCTCATCTCAAACCCTAATTCATGTCTTGTATTCAATCTTATTACCGAACCTATAGATTGGTGCTTGTGGGTGACTAGTAGTGTTGATTACATCTTGTAGTTGATTACTATATGGTTTATTTGGTGGAAGATTATATGTTCAGATCCATTATGCTAACTAATACTCCTCTGATCATGAACATGTTTATCATTTGTGAGTAGTTACTTTTGTTCTTGAGGTCACGGGAGAAATCATGTTGCAAGTAATCATGTGAACTTGATATGTGTTCGATATTTTGATAGTATGCGTGTTGTGATTCCCTTAGTGGTGTCATGTGAACGTCGACTACATGACACTTTACCATATTTGGGCCTAAGGGAATGCACTGTGGAGTAGCAATTAGAAGATGGGTTGCGAGAGTGACAGAAGCTTAAACCCCAGTTTATGCGCTATTCCGTAAGGGTCTGATTGGACCCATAAGTTTAATGCTATGGTTAGAATTTATTGTTAATACTTTTCTCGTAGTTGCAGATGCTTGCGGGAGGGTTAATCATAAGTAGGAGGTTTTTTCAAGTAAGAACAGCACCTAAGCACCGGTCCACCCACATATCAAATTATCAAAGTAGCGAACACAAATCAAACTAACATGATGAAAGTGACTAGCTGAAATTCCCGTGTACCATCAAGAATGCTTTGCTTATCATAAGAGACCGTTTTGGCCTATCCTTTGCCTCAAAAGGATTGGGATACCTTGCTGCATAATTGTTACTATTATCGTTACTTGCTCGTTACAAATTATCTTGCTATCAAACTACCCGCTACTTACAATTTCAACACTTGCATACATTACCTTACTAAAAACTACTTGTCATTTCCTTCTGCTCCTCGTTGGGTTAGACACTCTTACTTATCAAAAAGAGATACAATTGATCCCCTGTACTTGTGGGTCATCAAGGCTAGTTTCTATCGCCATTGCCGAGGAGTGAAGTGCCTTTGGTAAGGAAACATTTATATAGTGTGCTGAAATTTATTGTCACTTGTTACTATGGAAAGCAATCCTTTGAGAGGTTTGTTCGGGGTATCTTCACCTCGTCCGGAACCACAATTAGCTACCCCTCAACCTAATGCACCTATTGAAAATATTGAATATGAAATTCCTTCGGGTATGATAGAACAACTGCTAGCTAATCCTTATGCAGGAGATGGAACAGAACATCCTGATATGCACTTGATATATGTGGAACAAATTTGTGGATTGTTTAAGCTTGCAGGTTTACCCGGAGATGAGGTGATGAAAAAGGTTTTCCCTTTATCTTTGAAGGGAACATCATTGGCATGGTATAGGCTATGCGATGATATTGGATCATGGAGTTGGAATCGTTTGAAATTGGAGTTCCACCAAAAAAATTATCCTATGCATCTAGTTCATCATGATCGGAATTATATATATAATTTTTGGCCTCGTGAAGGAGAAAGTGTCGCTCTAGCTTGGGGGAGGCTTAATTCAATGTTATATTCATGCCCCAATCATGAGCTCTCAAGAGAAATTATTATCCATAATTTTTATGCTCGGCTTTCTCGTAATGATCAAACCATGCTTGATACTTCTTGTGGTGGTTCTTTTATGAAGAAGACTATTGAATTCCGGTGGGATCTTTTGGAAAGAATTAAATGCAACTCTGAGTATTGGGAACTCGACGAAGGTAAAGAGTCAGGTATCAAACTTAAGTATGATTGTGTTAAATCTTTTATGGATACCGATGCTTTTCAAAAGTTTAGCACTAAATATGGACTTGACTCTGAGATAGTAGCCTCCTTTTGTGAATCATTTGCTACTCATGTTGAACGCCCTAAAGAGAAGTGGTTTAAATATCACCCACCTGTTAAAGAAGAAATTAAAGAACCGGTACCGGTTAAATAAGAAACTATACTTTATAATGTTGTCCCTTCTGCTTATATTGAGAAACCACCTTTTCTTGTTAGGATAAAGGAACATGCTAAAGCTTCAACTGTGGTTAACAAGAGCTATATTAGAACACCTAAACCTGATGAACAAATTAAAGTAGAACCTAGCATTGCTATGGTTAAAGATCTCTTAGAAGAAGATATAGATGGGCATGTTATTTACTTCTGTGAAGAAGCTGCTAGAATTGCTAAACCTGATAAAAAAAGATAACCATAGACCTGTTGTGGGCATGCCTGTCATTTCAGTTAAAATAGGAGATCACTGTTATCATGGTGTATGTGACATGGGTGCTAGTGTGAGTACTATTCCTTACACTTTATATCAAGAAGTTATGAAAGACATAGCACCTGCTGAGATAGAAGAAATAGATGTTACTATTAAACTTGCTAATAGAGACACCATATCACCAATTGGGATTGTTAGAGATCTTCAAGTCTTGTGTGGGAAAATAAAATACCCTACTGATTTTCTTGTTCTAGGTTCCCCACAAAATGACTTCTGTCCCATTATCTTTGGTAGACCTTTCTTGAACACAGTTAATGCTAAGATAGATTGCAAGAAACAAACCGTGGGTGTTAGCTTTGGTGATGAGTCTCATGAGTTTAATTTTTCCAAGTTTAGTAGAAAACTTCATGAAAAAGAATTGCCTAGTAAGGATGAATTAATTGGTCTTGCTTCCATTGTTGTGCCACCTACTGATCCGTTAGAACAATATTTGCTAGACCATGAAAATGATTTACATATGCATGAAAGAAATGAAATAGATAAGATTGTATTTGAACAACGTCCTCTACTTAAACACAATTTTCCTATTGAAACTCTTGGAGGCCCTCTGTCGGTGGAAACGACACCTATGGAATCACTGGGATCCCTTTTGCGGTTGGCGGGCGCGGGGTTGTGCAAAGAGCGGGTCTGGTAGTCAGCACAAAGATCATTTACCCAGGTTCGGGCCGCAAGGATGCGTAATACCCTAGTCCTGCTTTGGTGTATATTTGAGTGTTCTTGAGCTCTCGAACTAGCTATGGTGCGTGCGTCGTCCAAAAGATCCGAATCCTTCTCCAGTACGCTATCAAACTACTCGCTACTTAGTGTTTCAACACTTGCAAACATTACCTTACTGAAAACTACTTGTCAATTCCTTCTGCTCCTCGTTGTGTTCGACACTCTTACTTATTGAAAAGAGCTAAAATTGATCCTCAATACTTGTGGGTCATCAATGGCCCTGCCATCGCAAACGTTTTGCACCTTTTTTGACAGTTTTTTTACACCACCATTTGCTATTATTACATCACACACAGTTTCGGCGAAGGGTCTCTGATCGTAGTGTCGCGTTAGCAATATCCTGCAGTAGTGTGGATTCGGAGAGGTCATGACTTTATTTAATGATGAATCCACCATTTTGGATGAGGCTTCAATTGACTATGAGAACAAGGTTACTATCTATGATGATTATGGTGATGACATGTATGCTATTTTGAATGCTGATAACCATGAAACTTGTCATCATAATTTTAATTTTCATTCCCATGATAGTTATTTGGTTGGGTTTGCTCCCACTACTATTCATGAGAATAAATTTGCTCATGTGGAGAGTAAGAAAATTTCTATGCTTGTGGATCATGAAAATAATGCTTTATTTGATAGCTATATTGTTGAATTCATTCATGATGCTACTGAAAATTATTATGAGAGAGGAACATATGCTTTTACATATTGCAATAATATCAAGTTTCCTCTCTATGTGTTGGAAATCCTGAAGCTATGTTTGTTTTGCCTTCCTATGCTAGTTGATTCTTGTTCCCATAAGTTGTTTGCTCACAAAATCCCTATGCATAGGAAGTGGGTTAGACTTAAATGTGCTTGTCATATGATTGATGATGCTCTTGTAATGTTTCCATACTTATCTTTTATGCGAGCATCATTGAAATCTTCATGGCTAGCTAAAAGGCATTAAAGAAATGCGTTTGTTGGGAGACAACCCAACACTTTTACCTACTGGTTTTGTGTGTTCACATGATCAAGTTACTGTAGAAATCATGTTTTATTGCTTTTGTTTCAATAAAGTGCCAAGTAAAGCCTTTAGGATCATGTTGGGTGATAGTTGATTTGATCTTGCTGAAAAACAGAAACTTTTGCGCTCACGAAAATAATTCTCATTTTTAAGAAAAGAGTGAATTTTAGTTGATTCTTTTTGCAGAAAATTAATACACAAATTTCTGACGTGGCCCTAAATTTTTCAGAATTTTTGGAGTAGCAGAAGTATGGTTTGAGTACAGATTACTACAGACTGTTCTGTTTTTGACAGATTCTGTTTTCAGTGCATAGTTTGCTTGTTTCCTAGTTTCTATGGATTATATTGCTCAATATAAATTGTGGAAATTATATGCTACAGTAGGAATTGTGTGGAAACAATTATGAATCTTGTATTTGACTATTCCAAAGTGAAATGGTTTGCTCTTTATCATACTAACCTATCTCACGAAGTTCCGTTAAGTTTTGTGTGATTGAAGTTTTCAAGTTTTGGGTGAGATGTCGACATGAGGAGAATAAGGAGTGACAAGACCATAAGCTTGTGGACTCCCAAGGCAGACCAAGGAAATATTCAAGGAATGTCCAAACAACTAAGCTTGGGGATGCCCCGGAAGGTAACTAACTTATCTCACGAGTTCTTGTTGAGTTTTGTGTGGATGAAGTTTTTAAGATTTAGGGAAACCGTGATATAAAAAGGAATTAAGGAGAAACAAAAGCTCAAGCTTGGGGATGCCCAAGGCATCCCAAGATAAATTTCGAGAAATCTCAAGCATCTAAGCTTGGGGATGCCCCGGTAGGAATCCCACCTTTCTTCATCAAGAATTGTCGGTTAGTATCGGTTGAGCCTAAGTTTTTGGTTCTTCACATGAGTTGTGCTATTCTTGGAATGTCATTTTGTTTTGTTTTGCTTGCTGTTTTAATAAAAATACTTAGATCTGAAAGTTTTTAAATAAAATAGAGTCCTAAAATAGTTATCAAGGAGGCTAGGTAAGCAGCACCTACATCCCGCCAACGAAGCTCTTTTCTATGGAATTGCTCTTGTGCTTCACTTATATCCTATGAGTTAATTGTTGAATAAATTGAATGAAATGAGGTTGAAATTATATATTCATATCATGCCAAGTGTTAGCCTCACATTGGGTTTAGAAAGTGAAATCTTTTGAGGCTTGACAATCACAATATTGGTCATACAAGCAATTCATGAATGATTAGTAGAAGGAAGAGAAATTTCACATGCAAATACACTATCTTAGAAATCTTTTGTGATCGTGAGCCCCCATCAAAATGTTATATAACAAATATGTTGACGTTGGACAAGTAAGACAACGTAATGATTTATGTTTGTTCATATTCACATCGAAGTTATATTGTCATAGATCCTTCAACATGTGGTGCCTGCCCCCCATCTTTGCCAGCTAAAAATTGCGCACCAAGTAGAGATACTACTTGTGCATCCCAAAACCCTTAAACCCAAATCTTATTTTCAAGAGTCCACCATACCTACCTAAGGATTGAGCAAGATCCTTCAATTAAGTTGTCATCGGTGCAATAAGGCAATAAAAATTGCTTCTAAAAGTGTTAGATCATTTAGTGTAAGAGAAAATTGAGCGTTGTACGAACTTGTGATGTCAAAGAATAAAAGCGAGAGGCTGCATAATAAAGGTTGCTATCAAAAGGGTCAATATAACATGACTTCCTTTTGCACTAAGGGGTTGAGCATACAAAAAAATAAGCGCATGGCAACCTCTTCTTCCCTCTACGAAGGGCCTATATTTTACTTTTATGTATTTACTTTTATGCAAGAGTCAAAGTTTTTCTCTCTATTCCTTTTTATTTTTCTCTTTTGGCAAGCATCATGTGGTGAGGAAAGATCTAGGCACATATGTCCAGTTGAATATGGGTAGCATGAGTTATTATTATTGACATCATCTTTGAGGTGAATATGTTGGGAGGCAAAACAATATGCCCCTATCTTTCTATATGTCCGGTTGAAACGTTTTTCTCATGTTGCGGTGAGTGTTAGCAATCATAGAAGACTATATGATGGTTGAGTATGTGGAGCTCTTACTTAAACTATGTTTAATAAGTTGAATTGCAATTGCTTGGTGACTGAGAACATATGTTGTTGAGTTTCAAGAGAATTCATTGTTTGAACCTTAACATGTGAATTGGTTGCTACTTTAACATGAGAAATTTTATGAGAAAGAATTGCTGCTGTGATGCTAGGAAAAGTGATTGAAATTATCATTGATCAAACTTATGCACTTTGCTAGCATTCACACTTCATAAATTATTTCTTTTATCATTTACCTACTCGAGGACGAGTAGGAATTAAGCTTGGATGCTGATACATCTCCAACGTATCTATAATTTATGAAGTATTCATGCTGTTTTATTATCATTCTTGGATGTTTTACAATCATTTTATAGCAACTTTATATCATTTTTTGGGACTAACCTATTGACATAGTGCCCAGTGCCAATTGTTGTTTTTGCTTGTTTTTTACATCGCAGGAAATCAATATCAAACGGAGTCCAAACACCGAGAAACTTTTTGGAGATTGTTTATGGACCAGAACACCCAGGATGGGCTAGAGCAGCACCTGGGGGGGTGCCCCGAGGGGTGAACAACCCACCAGGGCTCGCCTGGGGGCCCAGGCGCGCCCAGGTAGGTTGTGCTCACCTTGTTGGCCTCCAGCACCCCCTCTTTACCCTATAAATTCACGAATATTCCAAAAACCCTCGGGGTTAACCCAGATCAGAAGTTCCGCCGCCGCAAGGCTCTGTAGCCATGAGAAACCAATCTAGACCCGTTTCGGCACCCTGCCGGAGGGGGGAATCATCACCGGTGGTCATCTTCATCATCCCGGCGGCCACCACGATGAGGAGGGAGTAGTCCACTGCTACCTCTTGAGCATGCGTTGCTTTTCCCTTGAAGAGGAAAGGGTGATGCAACAAAGTAGCGTAAGTATTTCTCTCAGTTTTAGAAAACCAAGGTATCAATCCAGTAGGAGATAACACGCAAGTCGTCTAGTACTTGCACAAACAATCAAGAACCTTCGAACCTACGTGATAAAGGGGTTGTCAATCCTTTCACGGTCACTCGCAAAAGTGAGATTTAATAAAGATAATAAGATAATTTTTTTGGTATTTTTGTTGTATAGATTGGAAAGTAAAGATTGCAAAATAAACGGCGACAGAAATTGGCAAGTTGACGGGAAACTAATATGATGTAAAATAGACCCGGGGCCATAGGTTTCACTAGTGGCTTCTCTCATGATAGCATATATTATGGTGGGTGAACAAATTACTGCCGAGCAATTGATAGAAAAGCGCATAGATATGAGAATTTCTAGGCAATGATCATGAATATAGGCATCACGTCCGTGTCAAGTAGACCGAAACGATTCTGCATCTACTACTATTACTCCACACATCGACCGCTATCCAGCATGCATCTCGAGTATTAAGTTCATAAGAACAGAGTAACGCATTAAGCAAGATGACATGATGTAGAGGGATAAACTCAAGCGATACAATATAAAACCCATCTTTTTATCCTCAATGGCAACAATACAATACGTGCCTTGATGCCCCTATTGTCACTAGGAAAGGACACCGCAAGATTGAACCCAAAGCTAAGCACTTCTCCCATTGCAAAAAAGAACAATCTAGTAGGCCAAACTAAACCGATAATTCGAAGAGACTTGAAAATATATCAAATCATGCATATAAGAATTCAGAGAAGAACCAAATATAATCCATAGATAAACTTGAACATAAATCCACAATTCATCGGATCTCGGCAAACACATCGCAAAAGAGTATTACATCGAATAGATCTCCAAGAACATCGAGGAGAACTTTGTATTGAGAACCAAGGAGAGAGAAGAATCCATCTAGCTAATAACTATGGACCCGAAGGTCTGTGGTAAACTACTCACACAATATCGGAGAGGCTATGGTGTTGATGTAGAAGCCCTTCGTGATCGTTTCCCCCTACGGCAGATCGCCGGAAAAGGCCCCAAGATGGGATCTCACGGGTACAGAAGGTTGCGGCGGTGGAAAAGTGGTTTCGTGGCTCCCCTTGATGTTTTAGGGTGTAAGAGTATATATAGGCGAAAGAAGTACGTCAATGGAGCTCCATGGGGCCCACGAGGGTGGGGGCGCGCCTACCCCCTGGGCGCACCCTCCTGCCTCGTGGCCACCTCGCGGAGTTCCATACTTCAACTCCAAGTCTTCTGGATTGTGTTTGTTCCAAGAAAGATCATCAAAAAGGTTTCATTCCGTTTGGATTCCGTTTGGTATTCCTTTTCTGGAAAACACTGAAATGGGCAAAAAAACAGAAACTGGCACTGGGCCTTCGGTTAATAGGTTAGTCCCAAAAATAATATAAAAGAGCCTATTAAGGCCCATTAAACATCCAAAACAGATAATATAATAGCATGGAACAATAAAAATTATAGATACGTTGGAGACGTATCAAGCATCCCCAAGCTTAATTCCTGCTCATCCTCGAGTAGGTAAATGATAAAAACAGAATTTTTGATGTGGAATGCTACCTAACGTAATTTTCAATGTAATTTTTTTATTGTGGCATGAATGTTCAGATCTGGAAGATTCAAGACAAAAGTTTAATATTGACATAAAAATAATAATGCTTTAAGCATACTAACCAAGCAATTATGGCTTCTCAAAATAACATAGCCAAAGAAAGCTCATCCCTACAAAATCATATAGTTTGGCCATGCTCCATCTTCGTCACACAAAATGCTCCAATCATGCACAACCCTGATGACAAGCCAAGCAATTGTTTCATACTTTAGTATTCTCAAACTTTTTTAACTTTCACGCAATACATGAGCGCGAGCCATGGACATAGCACTATAGGTGGAATATAATGGTGGTTGTGGAGAAGACAAAGAAATAGGAAGATGGTCTCACATCAACTAGGCATATTAATGGGCTATGGAGATGCCCATCAATAGATATCAATGTGAGTGAGTAGGGATTGCCATGCAACAGATGCATTAGAGCTATAAATGAATGAAAGCTCAACAAAAGAAACTAAGTGGGTGTGCATCCAACTTGCTTGCTCACGAAGACCTAGGGCATTTGAGGAAGCCCATTGTTGGAATATACAAGCCAAGTTCCATAACAAAAATTCCCACTAGTATATGAAAGTGACAAAATAAGAGACTCTCTACCATGAAGATCATGATGCTACTTTGAAGCACAAGTGTGGAAAAAGGATAGTAACATTGCCCCTTCTCTCTTTTTCTCTCATTTTTTTGGGCCTTCTCTTTTTTATTTGGCCTTTCTCTCTTTTTTTTATTTCCTCACACGGTACAATGCTCTAATAATGATGATCATCACACTTCTATTTATTTACAACTCAAGGATTACAACTCGATACTAGCACAAAATATGACTCTACATGAGTGCCTCCGGCGGTGTACCGGGATGGGCAATGAATCAAGAGTGACATGGATGAAAAATTGTGAACGGTGGCCTTGCCACAAATACGATGTCAACTACATGATCATGCAAGGCAATATGACAATGATGAAGCGTGTCATAATAATCGGAACGGTGGAAAGTTGCATGGCAATATATCTCGGAATGGCTATGGAAATGCCATAATAGGTAGGTATGGTGGCAGTTTTGAGGAAAGTATATGGTGGGTTTATGGTACCGGTGAAAGTTGCACAGTACTAGAGAGGCTAGCAATGGTGGAAGGATGAGAGTGCGTATAATCCATGGACTCAATATTATTCAAAAAGAACTCACATACTTATTGCAAAAATATACAAGTCATCAAAACCAAGCACTACGCGCATGCTCCTAGGGGGATAGATTGGTAGGAAAAGACCATCGCTCGTCCCCGACCGCCACTCATAAGGAGGACAATCAAAGAAACACCTCATGCTTCAAATTTGTTACACAACGGTTACCATACGTGCATGCTACAGGACTTGCAAACCTCAACACAAGTATTTCTCAAATTCACAATTACTCAACTATCACGACTCTAATATCACCATCTTCGTATCTTAAAACAATCATCAAGTATCAAACTTCTAATAGTATTCAATGCACTCTATATGAAAGTTTTTATTATACCCATCTTGAATGCCCATCATATTAGGACTAATTTTGTAACCAAACAAAAATTACCATGTTGTTCTAAAAGACTCTCAAAATAATATAAGTGAAGCATGAGATATCAATAATTTCTATCAAATAAAACCACCACCGTGGGCACTAGAGCAAAATTATCTAGCTCAAAAGATATAAGTGAAGCACATAGAGTATTCTAATAAATTCTGATTCATGTGTGTCTCTCCCAAAAGGTGTTCACAGCAAGGGTGATTGTGGTAAACTAAAAAGCAAAGACTCAAATCATACAAGACGCTCCAAGCAAAACACATATCATGTGGTGAACAAAAATATAGCCTCAAGTAAAGTTACCGATAGACGAAGAGGAAAGAGGGGATGCCTTCCGGGGCATCCCCAAGCTTAGTTTTTTGGTTGTCCTTGAATTTTACCTTGGGGTGCCTTGGGAATCCCCAAGCTTAGGATCTTGACATTCCTTATTCCAAAATCCATCAAATCTTTACCCAAAAACTTGAAAACTTCACAACACAAAACTTAACAGAAAATCTCATGAGGTCCGTTAGTATAAGAAAACAAACCACCACTTTAAGGTGCTGTAATGAACTCAATATTTATTTATATTGGTGTTAAACCTACTGTATTCCAACTTCTCTATGGTTCATACCCCCCAATACTACCCATAGATTCATTAAAATAAGCAAACAACACACGAAAAACAGAATCTGTCAAAACAGAACAGTCTGTAGCAATCTGATTCATGCGCATACTTCTGGAACTCCAAAAAATCTGAAATAAATTATTGGTCATGGGAATTTGTCTATTAATCATCTTCAAAAATAATCAACCTAAAAGCACTCTCCAGTAAAAAATGGCATCTAATCTCATGAGCGCAAAAGTTTCTGTTTTTTACATCAAGATCGCAAAGACTTCACGCATGTCTTACCAAAGGTTCTACTTGGCACAAACACTAATTAAAACATAAAACCACATCTAAACAGAGGCTA